>QLSS01000069.1:242502-294556 GCA_024372645.1 Trichomalopsis sarcophagae
GAGAGAGAGAGAGAGAGAGAGAGAGAGAGAGAGAGAGAGAGAGAGAGCAATCGAGGCTCATATAAGCTTTGTGACAGGAAAATCGCTCCTCATTAGCGTCGACATCAACATCGAAATGCATGCAAGTCAATTATTCACGGCTGGAGAGCCTGAAAAAGTTAGGGAACGGCTAGCTGGAGGCTGGAGAGAAGGCGACCGCGTGCCACTTGGAGAAACGGTATAAAACGAAAATTCATTAGCAATGTAAATAGCAGCGATGAGACTAGCCGAGCGAATAGTCTTGCTCCTCGGTGTGTGCAGAGAGAGAGAGAGAGAGAGAGAGAGAGAGAGAGAAAGAAGGGGTACGTAAAACTCAGGCGCGGAGCAAGAGCACTTTTCCGCTCGCGGGGAAGGGAGGTTACAGAGGAAAGGCTTCTTTCTCTGTCTCTCTTTTGTGTGCAGCGGCCTTTCATTCTCCTCTCGGGCAGCGCCACCTCTTTCGTACACACGATTCACCTTTTTGCCCACGTCACACGCTCAACCGCGCGCGATCTACTCAACTATAGAATCGCTCATCAGCGCCGCGCACTTTTATTTAAGCGCCCGCAGCGGCTGTATCGCTGCAGTGCCGCGATCGCGCCCTCCTGATAAGCCCGGGCGCATACTTGTATTAAACACACCGACCTCTGTGAAGCGTGAGAAATTCCGTCCTTTCAAATCGTGCAAATCTGTGCACATTCCTTGCGGGTGCATTGAACTGTCTTGCTGCGATAGCAATGGTATCGATTGGCAAATGCGTCCGTACTGAAGTGCGCACAAAATCTTGCAGACGTATTCGCATCGATTTCCTACGAAAGTTATCAAATTTCAGCATAATTTTCATTAAAAGCTGATGCTCACTTCGAAACTTTGAGATTTTCCCGTAGTTGTACCATGATCTCATGAATTAAACCGCCCAATACAAAAACATAATCCGAATTCTCACATTTTGTAGAGTAGAAAATTGGAACTGGTGCTGGCTGTCGCCAAGGTGCTATAGGAGCCGTCGTAATGATCCATTTCAAATCCATTTCAAAAAATAGAACGCTTCAACTATTTCGGATTCCGGTGCATTTTTTAAAGATGAGCACAAAATGAGAGCAACACGTGAGCCGGTGGTGCGCTTGGTATAGCGTATTGATCTCCTAGCGCCGCCAGCTGACCCGTTACCCTTTCTCACCCCAACGTGCACGCTTCTGCGCCAAATTTCAGACGCATGTCCATTAAATACCTTTTTAGAATTAGAGACATTTCACAATTCAGGTGTTATTTTTTTGCAAGTAAATAAAGAGCTTTGCTTTTGCTCTAGATTTAATCACAGAAATATAATATCAACGTTAGCAGAATATATTATCATTCTTAGATTATATGCACCAAACTCAATGTCTCATTTATTCCTGAACCTATATGTTTGTGGTGAATGTGTGTCACAAATACATGTTCGATCTGACACGTGTTAATGGCTCTAACTTTATTTGACATACCCATACGATAAAGGTGCTCATATAGATAAATAGGGGTCAAAATATATTAGATTGGTTAAGAGGCGTCTTATTTATTTTGTTTGTTGATGATTGTAAAAGTGCGTGGTAAAAAATGTGACAGACAGTGATTTAATATTCATAAAAATCACTGCCCAAGTTGAAATGAACCTTCGCAAAATATTAACTGTACACTTATTGACTGTTCCTTTCGATCCAATCGATGTATTCAGAGACCCTTGTGAAAACTGTAGGGTAGTTGACTTGAGCACAGCCAAGAGCCCAAGAAACAAGTCCAACCAAAACTCCATCGACAGTAAGAGGACCACCAGAGTCTCCCTGTAGCACAAATAATACACGCATGGTTAGTTTCAACTATTGACGCATTATTAGTTATTTTCATCATAGAATAACCGTAAGACAATAACTCATACCTGGCACGATCCATGTTCGACGACGGGATCATGAGCACAAATGTGAGTCTCGTGAACTATTTCGCCCAACTTGGTGTAAACATTGTTGCAGTATTGTTGGTCAGCTATCAATACTCCAACTTTTTGCAAATCTTTTGGTGTAGGACCATTTTGCTGTAAAAGTATATTTTTCAAGTAAAACGAATGGCCAGATATTATTCATGGAAAATGCGCCAAACAATTTTCTTTCGTCAGCTTCCACTACATGTTATACAACGTTTCTGGTATTTCTGATAGTTCTTCGGGTCAAAAAACTACATATATAAATAATAATAAAAATTCAAAACTAAACTTCTTATCTAGAGTGCTTTGATTTTGACTTGAAATATTTATTTATTTATAACCAAATAAGTTGATACTTTAGTTCTTACTTGTTAGCCGTTTGTAACACTTAGCAAAAAATGTTATTGTATTACTTACGTATAAACGACCCCAGCCGGAAACCACAGCATGCTTGTCAGCATCAATGACAGCGTTAGCTTTCGGTAAAACAACAGTGGATACTGTCTTGCTGAATTTGATTGGAGATTGAACCTATAATTCAATTTTCATTCAATTAAGCAATGCATATAAGAAATGTTCAAAATAATCAAAGTTTGAATAATATTTACCTTGATCAAGGCAATGTCGTTTTTGTAGGAATTAGAAGGCGAATAAGCTTCGTGCACGGTTATTTTTGATGCAAAGTAAACAGCTTGTGGGTCATCTAAGTTGAGAGTGCCGACAATGACTTGGATAGTTTCGGGATTAGTACTAAAATAAAAAAAAAAAAGTAAATAAATAAAAATTACAATTTAAAAGCACGCTCTATATTTGAAATAAAATAATATTATATAAAAGGGGGTCCGAATTTAAAGTATCACGCCAAAATACACAGATGAAAAAACAACAACAACAATTTGCTCACGTAATAAATAAGAAACCACGACATAGTTTTCGTTTGTTACGAAATTGTATATGATTTACTCGTTTCACAAAGTTTGAAGCGTGCGTTAACACCTTTTCTATACCTATATTCAAATAAGAACTATATAACGGAAAATATGTCGTGGTTTTCCGTGATATTTGATTTGTATTATCCGTTATGCTGTTAAATTAGTTATTTTGTCTGTATATACCTAATCGTGGCAAAAAATTCAATTGCAATAGACTCTCTATTTTCTTACCCGGAAACACAATGAGCTGCTGTGATGATGTAGTTTTTATTCAGAACAGATCCACCACAGAAGTGAAAGTTTTGTACTTTTCGTTGTAAAGATACCTAGATATATAAAATATAGGTTTAAAGGTAACAGATTTATAAAGATATAAACTAATTAAATATGTAAACACTTGATTTGCACCTGGTAAGGGATTTCGCCAAGGCTGACATTTTCTCCATTCACAATACGGGTGTTATCATTTTCGATTACCCGGCCTATGGACATCCAAAAAAAAAATGTTTAGTAAACACTGAAAGGGAAATTAATAAATATAAAAAAAAACTGTAAACTACTATATAATTTACCCTGAATGACGGCAAATAAACTTAACAAAATCAAACCGGACTTCAGCATGATGCCAAGATGTAGCTCAAAACAAAACTGCGATATTTATGAAACGGTCTGCTTTTATACCATATCGTACTTCCTACTTTAATCGACCAAAGAATTTGCTTTGATAAGATTTTAAGATTCAATCTTTTATAGATATCTCTCTTTTACTATGAAGAATGATATGTAGTTCATATACTACAATTTCTTGTTCAAAATCAGTGTTTCATCAATAATATATAACATTATAATATTAATTGATAAAAAAGTAAAATTAGTAAACAATTAAATATAGCAAGTATATCTGTTGTTAACATAATGCTATATTATATATTAAGGTAAAATGCCCAATACTTGGACAAAATGAAAATTTAGACTTATACTTGGACACTCGAATATTTGCTATTGTGATAAAATAAAAAAACGTAACCTCAAAAACTAAACTGGATCAGCATTGTAAACATCATTACTAATAGTATACAAATGATTTCAATCACATTTTAACAAAAATTAATTCTCAAGGATGGTTTGAAGGACTGCTTTCGAGTCCCATACAAGCAATTTTTTCCACTATTGTCCAACTTTACCGAAACGCGATTTCCATAAAGCAATAGTTCGACACGTTTAAGGGGTCAGCCTGGGTTAAATTCTACAAAAAAACAACAAAATATTCGTCCAATAAAATTTTTTTCTTCTTACGTAAATTAAAAAACAAAAAATATCTACTGTAAATATTGAGACTATACACTATTTCTACTGAGAAATATCATATACATACAATACCAAATAAGTCACTGACCAAAATTCATGACATTTTACTACATAAATAAGTGTTTTTAGTCACTTGCCACGGCTATGTGAAAGATCCGGACAGTCTTCTTTACTCTATCCGGGCTTAAAATGTACCTTAAACATGACCCCTCAGACCTAATGAAAGACTTTCATTAGGTACATTTTAAGCCCGGGTAGAGTAAAGAAGACGGTCCGGATATTTCACAAAGCCGTGGCATGTGACTAAAAAAAAACCTTATTTGTATTGTAAAATGAATTTTGGTCAGTGATTTATGGTATTGTATGTACATGATATTTCTCAGTAGAAATAGTTTATAGCGTCAATATTTACAGTAGATATTTTTTGTTTTTTAATTTACGTAAAAAGAAAAAATTTTTATCGGACGAATATATTGTTGTTTTTTTGCAGGATTTAACCCAGGCTGGACCCCTTAATCACAATGTCCAACTACTGGGTCTAAGACCGCGTCCAATTACTGGTTCAACCGTGTCAAATGATGTCCAACTATACCGTGATTTAATGCCACTCTTCAACATTTATTTTTATTGCAAAAACTGATTGTTTGAGGTTCGGTTTTTATTTAAAAGAAAGTTAATTGTGTCGGCTAAACGTCGGTGTCACAGGATTTTGATACTTCGCAATTTATCCGTGTGAAATAAATGAGCTTCTAAAATTTCTTCAGAATCTGTCTATGTATTGGGCATTATTTACCTTATAAGTTTCTTTATGGTTCATTGACAAACGATAAAAAAATCTAATTCACAATCAAGGAAATTCTTATACCAAAGTAATTAACAAATTTACTAATCTGTGTAAATGTTTGTAAATTTGTGCATGCAATAAATTATTGAGGTAATTCAAGTGATATCAGTACATTTTTTCTTGCCAATTATTTACAATATGCTTGACCAACATAATATTTTTAAATATTATTTTATTTTATAGTGTTATAGAAATGTTTTATGACAGTAGATTACATTAAATATACTAAAAATAGTTAACTAACTGTATGAAGATAATAAGATAATGCTTTATTTTGTACAACGTGATAAAGATTAGTTTTCCATTTCCTGTTTCCTATCTACTTAATCAAATGTAATTAATCTATTTTACTTATAACGCCTTCGGCTCGGCTTTGGCTTTGGCTAATTCGCATTAACTTATACTGCAAACTCCACTCTTGGTCCAAAAAAGCCCACTTTACTATTCAATTTTTCTATAATTTTTTGAATTTTCGTGATTGATTTCGCCCATATTTTTATGTGATTTGTAATTTGTATTGATAATTTTGAACAGAATTTTCAATTTAAAAATATAGAATTGATTTAATGTATATTATTATATATTTATGTATTTAACAGGTTCTTAAATTTGTTATCTTGATCGCGCATAGTAAAATTGTGTATAATGAGTATAAGTACTTAACAAGTAGAGGGTAAATCAAGCTTTTACTCTTTTAATAGCATGTTTTCATGTGTGTGCGCTTTGGTTTTTTAAAGTTTCGGATATCGTTTTTAATCATAAATATATTTGTAAAATGGAAGTAAAAGTTTTAAAAAATTTGTTAGTAACTTTACACTCTTTTAAAATGAAATACCAATATAATTTTCGCAGTAAAACAAGCATAAGAATGGTTCAGTTTATGTGATATTTTATGACATATCATACATAAATTCTTAAAGCTAAAGAAACTAAATTAAAAAATTATATTGTACGACAATAATGCACAGAGTACCTTACTAAGTGATTCAATAAAACATTAATAATTACTTGTAGATTTTGGTGGGCTATCGAAGTGTATAGAATATTTTCTTTTTTAAATACAAAACATAGGTGTTTTAAGAAAACGTATACAATCGTAATGCGACAATGTCACAGAAAAAATAGAATTAAAATTCTCGTCAATAATTATAAAACATAAGATTAGACTAGGTGCTGTTTGTCATCAATTTTGAACATAAGAATTTATCCAGTCAATGTATTTTGAGATTTTTGTAAACACTGAAGGATAACTAGAATCAGCACATCCTGCATTTGTAAAACTTGTAATTCCAACTACTTTACCGCTGACAATTAGAGGTCCGCCCGAATCGCCCTAAGGTATAAGAATATTTGTGGTTATAATCTTGATATTTGTTATTTTTCAATTAAAATGTTTGTACTCTGTGCAACACTATACCTTGCATATTCCTCTATGTTCTGAGCTATATGCACATATTTGTGTATCTCTAAAGTTCAGTTTACTTTTCTTGTACTGTTCATTGCAGAATGATAGATCTTCAATATTTATTGTAGTCTTTTTTAATACCTTTGAAGTCTGATCGTGTTCCTAAAATAATAAAATTATTGGCAGTTATATCAAAATAAAAGATAAATGTATTAAGCGTAAATGATAAATTTTCATTTATAAAAAATTCTGAGCTTACAGAAGTTCTTCCGAAGCCTGGCACTGTAGCTGGCGTAGAAGCTCTTACTTCTTCATTTTTTCTTGGTAAATAAGCAGGTCCAACCAAATCATTAAAAATGAAAGGCTGCGACATCTATGTTGATATTAATTATTATAATATATCAAGGATGATGAAAATGCAAGTGCAAGAATCATGTGTGCGGACAGATCGCACCAAGTAACAAATTATAGGGGATGGAATAGTATTTGTTTCTATAATGAATAAAAGATTCTCAAACATTTTTAAACATCAGAACAGTACTTATACAATATTAAGTTAAGGAAAAATATGAAAGATTTATTGAAATCAAACATTCATGAACATTCTTTATTCAAAGAAGAAAAAAGTAAATGGTTTTGTTGCCTATACTAATGGGTGACAGGTAAATAAAGCTACTGTAAATTATATGTCGCGTGCATAATCAATAATTATAGGAGTTTTATTGTATGTTAGGAAACTTTTGCTATGATAAATTTAAAATAACGTCCGCAAAGTATTTAATGGACTATGAAAAAACATCAAGCAGCTGACTTAAAGTTTTCCCTAACTGAATTGAAATTATTTATGTTCGATTCTATTATTATAATATTAACATATTCAACGGTAAAATTACTTTTAATATAGCGATGTCATCTTTCCAAGAATCTTGTTGGTCATATGTTTTGGGTACGTGTATTGCAGCAGCGTAATTCTTGAAAGTTGGTTTTCTCAAATCAGTTGTTCCACTTATAACTTGAAAATCTTCTGCTAAAAATCTATAAAAAGTAGTAATTAGGATTTTAATTATAATACTATTTAAAATACTGTGAACACGTTAAGAGCTTTAATAAATATTATATTAAAAAAAAAGATTTCTTAAAAGAAAACTGTTCGTAGAGATTACGATCTATTCCCGCAAGTTAAATAAAAACAACGAGCATTAGAGTCTGTAAATATCATATCTTAAAAAAAGGATATCAATAAATCTTATACAAATAAAAAAGGAAATCAAGTGGCACGGTTGCGCCACCAAGGCAAGTTTCAGAAGCAGACGAACCTGCCGCGCCGCAACAGTATATACTTCTATATTGGATTCTCAAATTTTCAATTTTAAAATACAAATATTCACATTATTGTATCTAAATTTTTTTGGCATAGAATCATATTGTGTATCCTTAACTATGATTTCTAATCAATGTATTGGCAAGAAAGCAGCTTTTCTATAACAAACGAGTATGTCAGTAAACAAAACTGCTCTAATCATCTTGAGATTCTTCAGCCCAATAGATGTTAAGACTATGAAGTTAGCCACACACGGCTAGTGTTAAGACCGTGAATTTAGACGCATATGGCAAAAGTACCGTTGTATAGGATATATGCGCCACTGGATTGCTTTCCCAAGTATACAAACTACTGATGTGATTTTATTTTTTAACGCCCCGTAGTTTATATTGTCTAGGTGTGAAAAATATTCGAGGGTGGTGTCTAGAGGGTGGCTGATGACGAGGTTTAGGTGGTGTGCTCCTTAGTTTATGTTGTGTAGGAAATATTTGCTCAAAAAGAAATGAATTCTCTATAAAAAAAAAACTTTTAACCAGAGTGAGTTTGATGCATTCCGCGTTATGTCATGCATGAGCATGACAATGTCATAATGTAAAATAATAGCGTTATTTTATTTGCTACGAAATTACAGATTATAAAAGAACTGAGATAAAAAAGGTCAGTTTTATAACAATTTTATTTTAATCATAATATAGCAAACAGAAAATTATTGTGTCAAATTAAGGGCTGAGTCGAATCATTACTAATTTGAACTTAAGCAATATATCGATTAATTATAAACAACTCCCGATACTTATTTTATTTATAATGCTGTCTATTAGTAACTTTTTGCATACTTTATTTTTGTATACATACACTTATAAAATTCTTCTTTTAATATAATCTTATTATGGATTTCCAATGTAGATTACACTACAGTCGAAGTTAAATATTAATAAATTTGATATTACATTCTGACACACAAAAAGAATATTTCAGTTGTTCACCTATGAACAAAATGAAACGTACATGGTAGCAAGTATCGAGAGTTATTTGTAATTGATCGATATATTGCTTAAGTTTAAGTTAGCAATCATTCGACTTAGCCCTTAAGGGAATGTCGGCGCTAAAGCTTCGCAAATCTGACACGAGGTATTTTGTATTTCCAAACTTTTTGATCGAAAATTTCTTTCGATAGGACGATTCATTAAACTTAACACTACGCCGCTACAGACTCGGTTTTTCGTTTGCAAGCTTTATTTAAAAAGCTTTACGTAAAATTAGATTTTAAGGTCGGCGCTGCAATTGCATTATTAGTACGCGTAAACATCTGTTTGTATTTCCAAGATTTTAGAAAAACTAAATGACCGATCGAAATTTCCCTTGTATAGTATATTTCAATTAACCGCCTTTTTAAGTTCGATTGCTTTTTATGTAACTTCATATTATAGATTGTAAATACTAACTGTCATTCAAAATAAACTTATCTTTGAGTGAACATATTTTTACTTTATCTAAGTTTACTCTTTACATTCATCTGATTTTCTATATTCTACTATACAATAACACGCAGAGAGAAATAGTGAAAAGTGCATATTTTCATTACAAAGTCAACCTAACCATGTCGGACGTAGAGGAACCTTCTACTGCATTGATTGCTGCTGTGACGATTGACGAAGACGTTGGCGGATGCTATGAGGATTGATATTCCACAAGTTACCACTTCTGTTATAAACCAGCTTGAATCTAGTTCTCAAGCTCAACCCAAAGCTCCTCCGTTCAAGTATCAAGAATATCGTTTGTCCGACAGAACGACAGTCGACAGTTATTTCAAGAGATTCGAGTGGGCATTACAACTGAGTAAAATTTCTGAAGAAAAATATGGTAATTTCGCTCGAGTATATACGGGCGCAGAACTTAATAATGCCCTGAAAATTTTTGTTGCTACTGATACACCAGAAAGTCGCACGTATCAACAAATTCGCACTGTTTTAATTGCGCATTTTGACGTCGAGAAAAATAAATATGCAGAAAGTGTTAAGTACCAACAAATTGTATAGCTACAAAATGAATCCATTGCTAATTTCTGGCGACGATTAAAACAAGGAGCTAGGTTCTGCGAATACGATACATTTCTCGACAGGATGATGATTGAGCAGCTCCTACATGGTCTCACCGATCGTGATACGCGCGACGAAATAATCGCCCAGAAACCTACTACATTTAAGGACGCAAATGAAATAGCACATACATTGGAATCAACTCGTCAAACAGCGGATGAGGTTACCTCTACATCTAATAAGATACATCTTATTCAACGAAGCATTTCAAGCATAAACGGAATGCTTTGCATACATCGCGCAGTGCATCTCGGAAGCAAGATCATGTCAAACAACAAGGTCAGTACGCTTGTTTTGAATGTGGAGAACGTCACAAACGCAATGCGTGGCCATTTCGTACTTCTAAGCATCATAAATGCAAAAAACGTGGGCACAAAGCGAAAGTTTGCAGAGCTTCATCTTCACTTTCTACTTCTCAAATACAAAGTTCTGAAGAGCCTGCACAACAAATAGACACATTGAAATGTTTCAACGCAGACAAATAAATCCACATTATTGATTCTTGTGGTAAGAAAATACTTTAAGTGCTCATTCAAGGCCACAAATTGAACATGGAATTAGATTCTGGTGCACCATATGGTTTCTGTTTCTGAGTTACTCGCGACATCACCTCAACTACATCGGTCAACTACATCTCGTCAACATCCAGTCTACGTTATTCAAGGCTCTTACGATTATTTATTTGGTCGTGAATGGATCGCACAATTCAGTCACGAAATTGATTGCTACTTGTTAATGCATTTTCTACTCTTCCATCTTCATTAACTCGTGATCAACAAACACAGCTGGATCAAATTTTGACCAGGTACATTGAAGTTTTCAGCGAAATAGCTGGAAAACTTACTGGACCACAAGTTAAGGTATATTTTAAACCTGGGAACTTCTCCTGTTTTTGCTCGTGCTCAAGATATAGCATATGCGTTGGGTGACAAATATTTTAAAGCAGTTGACGCTAAACTTGCGTCTGGATTTTACAAAAAAGTCGATTTTTCCGAGTGGGCTTCGCCTACACACGTCGTTATTAAAACAAAAAAATAGTGATATTCGTATAACTGGCAATTATAAATCGATATTGAATTTAAATCCAAAACCTAGTGACATTTTCGACAAAGTAAAAGTAGCTAAAATTTACTCTCCACTATGATAATTCAAGAAATTGTTATAAACTTGGAAGGAAATGTAATATATTTCAATTAACCGCCTTTTTAAGTTCGATTGTTTTTCATGCAACTTCATATTATTGATTGTAAATAATAACTGTCATTCTAAATAAATCTAACTTTGAGTAAACATCTTCGCACTTTCTCTAAGTTTACTCTATACATACACAATACCTTGGTAGAATGATTTATTAAACCTAAGAGCGCTACAAGCTTGGTTTTTCATTACAGGCTTTATTTAAAAAGTTATATGCAATAGAAAAATAGTGTTTTTAGCGACAACATCCCCTTAATTGAATACAACAATTTTCTGTTCGATATATTATTTATTGATCTCAGTTCTTTCATAATCTGTAATTTCGTTACAAATAAAATAACGCTATTAGGTTACATTATGCATCAAACTCGCCTAACCCTTTTACTTTGGTTAAAAGTTCTGTTTTTATAGATTGCATATTATTCTTGATTTTAATGTCTTTTTATTAATTGTATTTGATATCTGTTTTCATTATAATAGGCCCTTTTTATTTTTGCTCACGATAAATTGAGTTTAAATAAGGTATAATTCTAATTCAGTTCTAAAAATTTTAATGAATTTTGAGAAATTAAGATTTAACCATACATGCTGATCAATTTCATTTTTTCTACTCAAGTTTTGTTATTGCATTACAAATCTATGTGATGGTTTGGAAACGTTAATATAGTGAGTTTTCAAGAATACTAATATGAATTAAATTACCCATCTAAGCAATGACCCGCAGTGAGCACATGATATTGGTCTATAATTATTCCACCGCAGTGATGATAATTGCTGTCTGCATTTTGTATTGAAACCTGTGAAATCATTTTAATAAATCATGACAAAACACATTTCTGTTTTTGTTTGTATGCTAAGTATATTTTTACCTGATAAGGAAATTCTCCAAGTTTAGCATCCACGCCTTTCACAATCCTTTTTTGTCTTGAAAACGCTTGAGATCCTAATCGTTTTTACAAATCAAACATTGAAAAATAAAAATAATTTTACCGTTTCCTGCTAAGTTTAACTGACCTACTAAATAATCGCAAGAGATTACATTCGCATTACAAATTTAATATTCGTTATGCTTTTACAACTTATTGCACCGGAGCATTAATTTATCAATTTATTCAATTAAATTATTTTCGAATGAATGATTTTTTCCTCTGCTTTGGTTTTCTTCATGAAATATATATTCCAACTTTTGTATAATGAAAGTTATAATCTGCGCAACAGTTTTTTTTTTTTGCTTTCATATACGTCTAAAACAATTCAGGAAATAATGTAGGCAATATGAGGAATCAGAACATTGAAAAAAAGATTCGTTCTTCTAGCTCTCAGACTTTCGATAATGCTTTTTATTTTTGGTTCAAAACATGTACGCAAAAATGAAAATTCGTGGGTATGAAGAAAAAAAAAAACGTTTCCACTGCGTACTGAAATCGCGCAAAACGGATGTACACAGTAGCACGCTCAACCTTAACGGGCTATACACATCAGTGATTCACTCAGTCATTTGACGTCAGTTTATACACTGCGTCAGTTTTTTGACATAAAAGAGAATATACGTGCAACAATACACGTATAGTTTAGAAAAAATTAAAGGATGAAATAGTTAAATTTATTATTATTATTTTTGTATATAACAATAATACAACATATTTAAATATTTGTAAGATAAATTATAATTTGTAATAAAACCATTTTACAATTAATACTATCCGCACATATCTTTGAGAACAATAATACGAATAATAATAATTATGGAAGCAATTAAGTAATGTAATACCTTGAATCACAAGAAGAACATATAAGAGGAAAGCCCAAGAGAACGCCATCGTACTCACTACGAGGACAAACACTGTTTGATGACTGACTCGTGGTAGATTTTATACATGCCTCGGTAAGACTACGTTGACTTATTGACAGTAATTTCATTAGTCACGATAAGATAGTTTAAGTAAATAATTCTACTTTTACAGAATTTCGAATTGATCTCGAAAAAAGCATATTTTCTATATATTTATAATTTATAATTTGAATTTGATGTGGTTCTGATTTCATGATTTTAATAAAATTTGCCAAAAAAATAATTTTGATTAAAATGGAATGTATAAATTAATTTAATGAATCATGATAATAGCAATGATATTTTTGTTAAATATATACAGTTGGTTTTGCTAGCAGAAAACTAATTAGTTTCGCAATAAATAAAACTAATTTCTCGTGATAATATTTGTTAAATATGGACAGAATTGTAGACTTTAGATATCGATTATTTAATATCAGTTTATAACAAACATGAATAATTTTTCATGTCTTTTTTTTATAAGTATGCATAAGACTTTTTTACGTTTTGTTTTTGTGTGCAAGTTTTTTGTTTTTAACTAATATGCATTATATAAAATATTCATCATAATCATGAAATTTTAATTCTTCACAGTATATGAGCAATCAAAATTGTTCAACAGAAAAATATATGTCAATAGCTGTATGCATGAGTCAGTCAATTATTTGTAATTTATTAAAGTATCTATATAAGTAACAATATCCTGGAGAAAAGAAACACTCAGCATCAGTTGGGGAACCGTTGGCCAAATTCGTAGTTAAAAACTTTTTACTATCGGGTATATATGGGGAATTCTACGGGAAAAATGCCATTTTCTGGTTGGCGAAACCCAAAAAAACAAATGTTAGGACACGCGACCGCAACTTTTTTTTTCTTATTGTACTTGCATGTTTAGAACAATGCAAAACCACGTTCCAACATCGAAACAGTGCCGTGTGACACTGTTTTGTAGGCCATTTTAATTTGTTGAAAAATAGCCATTGTTCAAGGGCATCTACCTAATGCACAAGATCACAAGCAGAAAATGTATTAAGGTAGAATGAAAGAACGGAAAAAAAACTTTAATTTAAAAAAATGGCTTGTGCCCTTATGCATTGTAGGTACATGCCGTTGAACAATGGCTATTTTTTGATGAATTTGAAGGGCCTAGAAAACAGTGTTACGAGGCACGTTTTCGATGTTGGATTGTTCTAAACATGCAAGTACAATAAGAAAAAAAAAGTTGCGGGCGCGTGCCCCAACATTTTTTTTCGGTTTCTCTAACCAGAAAATGGCATTTTTCCCATGTAGAATTCCCCATATTCAAAATTTTTAATTTAATTACCGTAGAGTTGGATTATTTATATAGGAAATTTAGATATTTATATTGGAAAAAATGCCTCCATTTGATTAACAAAATGGTTAATTTTCTACCAGGGTTAATGATACATTGATATTTTTTCAAAGTACCGAGGTATACGATACACACATACGTTTTAATTTATAGATAAAAGAGCTCGCGCACCACCGTATACCTATAGCTCTTTACCGCTTTGCACAAAAACGTGCTCACTATGTCGAAGCTATTATAATCGGCTAAACTTATAAGAAACACGTTCAGAATAGCAGCCTGATTTATGAGTGCCTCTATTATATCTATACAATTACATAACATATACATAGACGAAGATTCATAGGAACATTTTCTAAAACCACATGGATCAAATTTCAAAGACTTCGCACTAATATGTGTTTTGACAGAACTGAAAAACTTATAACTACTTTCAAAGGCCAAATAAATAATCCAGTTGTTTTGCTGCAATCAGCAAAGAAAAATTAACAAAATACGTACTTTGAATTACGATAAGTTACGATGAAGCTTATATTATGAAAAACGAAAAAGACAAAGTAAGTTTACCGTACGACACAACATGTGTACGTATATGCACAGATGTGCTTTGTGAACTGAAATCGCAGAATAATCGATTCAAATTTCTACAATTAACACCAGACGGAAAATCACCGAAGAATTTTTATGTAATAAAGAAGTCTTGTTGCTGCCTAATATTCATATTTTTGAGCAGTGAGTTCAGTAAGATTCGTCATTTGTGCTACAATATAAGTTTCTGATCGTTTTATTTAATCGGCGGTTTATTTAAAAGATCAAAACTGTACGTAGAGTGCGTGGATCGCGAGACGAGCTGCAGGTGCGATCAAGTTTTCATCTCTGTCCGGCGCAAAAGAATGTCTCTTAGTTCTATTTAGCCGCAGCGGATTCGATTAAGAATTTAATAGCGAATCGAGTTTCGAGCCGAGCTCAGGGCGACGCCGAGGAGCGGCAGCAGACTCGCGAAGTAAAGAGGAAACGAGAGCGAGAGAGAGAGAGAGAGAGAGAGAGAGAGAGAGAGAGAGAGAGAGAGAGAGGAAACTGGCGATAAGGGGACAAATGTCAGTTGAAAATTCGCAGGCAGAGGCATCGGGGGTGGCGCGGCGATAGCGGGGGCAATAGCTGGGGGAGAGTATATAGCTGTGTACATAGAGTGCGCAGCCAATGCCGCTCGAACGCCTATATAGCGGCGCCTCTGGGTTCAACGTCCTCTGGCGTAATCCCGAAAATGCAACAAAGCCTCTCGTGGCACTTGTCGTCCGAAAATGTTCACTTTTCCCTTCGCTGCCTTCGAACAGAGAAAGGGCAAACGTCTACTTGCACGCGCAGAGTTCCTGTGTGTGTGCGTGACAGAGAGAGAGAGAGAGAGAGAGAGAGAGAGAGAGAGCTTTTGCTTTGCGGGCCGCGCAGGTGCGGCCAGGCCATAGTCCTTCGAGAGGCGCTGGCCATCGAAAGTTCATGGCCGCGGGCGCTGAATTTTCCGGAAAAGCGCGGCCGAGAAAGGCTTGGCACGCTTCTGAATCGAGGAATTTGTTAGTGCACTTGTTCTCTCAAGCCCACTCGACTGCTCGAGGCCCTCGGTGAGCGTTGGCCGCTTCTCGACTGAGCCGCCATTCACGCGTGCGAGGTGCAATGAGCCTTTTCGCCCGCTCTTTCATCGCACTGCTTTCCTTTCTCTGTCGTTCTCACCAACCGCCCACTCCCGCGACCCCGAGAGCTCGCCGCCGCTGTCGTGCATATATTCACCGTCGCTTTCGCGCAGCACCAGGTCAGCGCCGACGAGGCAGCAACTCCGGCTGCGTTTGCGGGCTAGCACGCAGCTCCGCGTTGCAAGCTCGCGGCGCGACCAGATCTCTGCCTTCGTGGCCGATGGGACGCGCGGTAAACTCCCTCCTGCGATAAACCATCCCGGTAGTCCGCCCCCGAGCTTTCCGCCCCGCACGAAGCGCGGGAGCTTCTTTACCGACGGCCATCACGAGGCGAGCGCGTACCGACAGCGAGAGTCTTTCTTAGCGCGAATCGATATTAATTCGACGACAAACCGAGACAATATTTTTTAAATGAATTGTAAAGCCAATCGAAGGCGACGCCGGAATGATGAAGCTCGCAGCGAAAGCTCGATACGAATTGAATCTGTCCGCTGCTGTAGCACGACATCAAGTGGTATTCGCAGTTCCGGAGCTGCGTTGTACACTCTGAGCCAAGAGCGAGAGTCGCCGCTGCAATTCTATATCGAGAGCCCTCCAAAAGCTAATTGGCCGGCCAGCCCTTCACCGAGCGAGTCTTTTCCTCCTCCATTTTTTCTCCCTCGTCTCACCGTGCAGCAATTTACGGGGACATCGCGGCTCGTTTCACCGCTCTGCGAAACAGCCGATTCGAGAACAAGGCTATACTAGCTCTTGCGGAAGTAGCGTGAGCGCAAACAAGTTTTTGCCGATCATTATTATTAGCGGAAAACACGGAGCTTCCTTTCTTCATTTTCGGGGCTCCTCGGGTCTCTCGACTCGAAGGTTCAGCAAACGCCGGCTCTCGACAATGCTACTATTGTCGCGGGATTCGCGAGGTTCGGCAAGTAACCAATATCGTAGCAGGAGATTTTCGTGCATACGCGCCGTTGTTGCAAAATAACTCGCGAGTGCTCTTTATTCAGTAGGATTTAATGCTGTGCATGAAAGCGAAAAACGCAATGCTATATAGCCAGTTTACGAGGACGCGCATAATATAGCTCGGAGCAGGACATTAGCCAAAGCAAAGAACGCGCGCGTCCTTTGTGACGTCTCGTTTTCTCGATGTGTACCAGCAGCACGCGTTATTCATATTTTAAAAAAGCACTTCTCTCTCCCCGCCTCTCTGTCTCTCTCTCTCTCTCTCTCTTTCTCTGTGATCCATTCGCCCTCGTTACTTGGCTATTACGGCCAACGCCGCGCGACGCGTGTCTGTACCCGAGCTCTGCTCCCCGGAGAATTTGCGGTATAATAATGTTGACATAGCTGACAGCCCGCACTAAATAGACCTGCCCTCTCTCTCTCTCTCTCTCTCTCTCTTTCTCGCATCCTCTATAGCTGCTCGCGCTCCGAATTCAGAGCTAGCTCGGCTATTTCCTCGCCGGCACTACACGTGTATTTCTCTCTCTCTTGAAAAGTTTCGTGTTCTTGGCACATATGTGCTTTCGCCAGACCTTCACGACATTCATTTCACCGACAGAGCCGAAGCGAGCTAAGAGAAATGGCTGTTGTTGTATCGTTGGCGTGCTACCTTACAATCAACAGAGATTAACCGCTTCCTCGCAATATAATGCTCACACCGATCTCTGGCTCCGCTTCCAGAAAAACCGCACCTCCCCTCCTGTTTTATTAGTTTCCATTTATTTAGCGGTTTTCATTTTTGAGACGGCTCAAATTTACTTAAGAAATCTTAGCGCAAAGAGAGTTTGTTTACGCAACTGCGGGAACATCAACCTAGTTATGACATGCACAGCAGTGTTTCTATACGTTCATTTTATATACGAAAGATAAAATACTAGCTTATCAATAGATTAGAACATCGTATGCGCTTTATATACATACTCGTGCGTGATATACGTGATAAAGAGCAGGTGGTGCTTGATTAGAACTCTAAGAACTGCGTTTAATTAGTTCTCATTTACAATGTTTCTTATCGTTGATTTTCTTTATTTTTGTTTCAGGTAAGAACGTGATTCGACCCGCATGTAGCCTGGTTTCTTCTCTTTCAGCGAGTCAAGGGGATAATGCGTATCGCTGTATGGATGAGTTGATTGTGATATTAGCTGGCAATATTTTAATTTGCAATTTCTATAATAGCTACTGAAAATGTCGGCACACCCGGGAGAAATTACTTCTATGTTTGCGTAGTGAAGGTGCGACGGGCTCGGACGTAAACAATAGGCGATGGAAGCCGGCAGGGCGTTGATGAAACTCGAGTGCCAACTCTTTGAAGGAAACGTGATTTCTGTAACAGCGGCGAAGAGCTGTACAAGTACAGAGAAGCGCAAGAAAGAGCGCGAGCCGACGTTGACATCTCGCGACGCCGACGCCGACGCCGTCTGCGCCGGAGGGGCTAAAAGTGGCTTCACCCTGATATTTTACATGGGGTTGCATTAATGGAAGGAACGCTCTTCAACCGGTATAGTAGCATCAACTCCCGTTGTAAGAGAAAGCGGCGACACCCGCTCCGTATGCTGACAATTTGCTTTCATTTATTTGATTGATTCTTCAAAGCCCTAAGTGAATCATACCTTTGAGATGAAAGAGCAGCGGCGGCGAGCCGATTTCCTTCTCGCAAAAAGCTTCTTTCGTAATTGTAGATGACAAAAATTGCGTATAACGCGAGTAAAATCGAAGGAATAAAAAAAGACAATAAGAATATTGGAAATGACAAATATGTAGCGGTCAATGTACGTGCGGCAAAATAAGTTGAATCAATGATTGAGTCGCAAATCGCGGGTTCAGGCAGGAAGGGGAGATGAAGAACGGTACAGGCTCTGATTGCTTTTGGTACAGACGCAGCTGTGCCGAGCGAGCTTTTCACGAGCGCACCTCAATTTTCTATCCTCACAGGGGCAGTTAAATGCTTCTTTGAGCGAAAAAGTCGACTATTTGATGGTTTTACATGCTGAAAATTACGGTTCTTCAGAGGTGTCGTTATTCGAATTGGATTTTCAATCGTAATCTAAATGTGAAAAAATGTTTTTTAACGTTTCGCAGCTAGCAATACAGAATAGAAACATTCAGTTTAGTAGATCGTGTTTATTTATGAGAAGGGTAGCGGACACCTATACAGCCATCCTTGAAGTTCCTAATAAACTTCCTGTCAGTTGCGCTGCAGATAGTGCGACTGTCGAGAATTGCCGAAGGAGGATACTTTGAATGGTCGTTCAAGTTCACAGCGTCCACTCAAAAGTCACTAGAGAGATGTAAACTCGATAAGCCGCAGTGAAACTTGACTTCCTGGCGCGACATTTGGGGTTCGGCAATAATTATCAATGCTGTGCTTCCCGATCATTGTGATTCAAGCTGATACTGTATTATCTAGAACGATAAGATATATGCACTGTCACAGCTGTACTGATTTAATATTTTACACTACATTTTTCACTTGGGCTCACTGCAATGACCATGTGCAGGGATACATGGATATAAGCAACTAGAATGTTAGACGTTATGCAAATAAATTTATATTTGAAGAAAATACGATGGAAAGCAAATTTTGATACCTTCATACTTGAAGCTGGTGAGCTCTATTTGCAAACTGTTAGAGGATCGTTATCAGCCATAAAGAGTGACGAATTTTGCTACCAGAGCCGCTTTTAAAATTGACGTGTAACTATATATGTGTGTGTGTGTGTGTGTATATATATATATATATATATATATATATATATATATATATATATATATGTGTGTGTGTGTATATTGTATATGGGGGCAGGTGCACACGAAATAAGGAAGTGCGGTGTAGAACAGTACCAAAATGGTTATCATTGCTTGCGATTAAAAGCGAAATTAGAGCGGCTATCGATATGCTTATACGGAGTTTGATGAAATATAAGCATTGTCCATCCTCTCTTAAAAAAGTGATGGACTTTCTTGTGAAGCATTTAATTGAGAATCGGTCGCTTGGTACAAGAATTAAGGAACGCGAATCAGAAATACGGATTTTATTGGCGCTAATCAGGCAGCTACATTTAAATGTTATAAGTATGACATGATATATAAATTTCCTATTACATAAAAATCCTATTCGAGAATCTCGAACTCGATCTCGAAACAAATGAGTGGAGTAAGTCGCGCCGAGCAAATATCGCGAATGTAAATAAACAAACTGATGGCTGAATTCAAATGCGCTTATGGGGTTAGAATGAACACATACGCTCATTTCAGACCGAATGTGTGCTCTGATGTTCGGACCTATTCATATATGTATTCACTAAGATTAGATCAGGCGCGAAATGCGCCAATGTTCTGAATTTCGATCATTATTTTCTATTTTTCTGTAGATTTTGTCTGTGTTTTAATTATTAAATAACTATTACAAAATGTATTTTTTTCATAAGAAATCGAATGAAATATGGTTAGAACGGGGAAGGTTGATCGGGGCATTGGCGCTCTTACGCGCCTGATCATACCCCAGTATATTTAATGTGAATTGTTAAGCAATAACCGAGTAAGCGTCATGCATCAAGTATGTGTGGTGCAGGGTATGCTTATAGTTAAACTCGCGTGTAAAAAGCTATCGCGAAGTTTTCGAATTTCGCTCTGGCGCGCTTTGATTTCGCTTCACTGCTCATGCGTAATTATGTAATTTCGCTGGTCCGGATTAGAGATAGATAGAGAGAGAGAGAGAGAGAGAGAGAGAGAGATAGAGAGAGAGAGAGACCCTCAAAAGCTGCAATGCCGGGGCTTTTTACGATAAGCGGATGAAAATAACACCCTCTCTGAAGCAGAGACAGCGCGCGGAGGGAGAAAAAAAGAAATGCAGCATACAAGAGTGAGAGTTCGAAGAGCAAAAGTATTTCGCAAGCGACACTTTCGACGCGATGAAAAGCTTTTTCGCCTATATTACGCGTGTATGGAAGATACACGCAGGCAGTATTTAAAAATAAAAAGGCCCCGTTCCGCGTCTTTAACGAACGCATGAGGATCGCTTGCAGACACGCGCAATTTGCCCGTGCTTATATATAATGCGAGGCCAGGGCGCAAAAGGACTCGCTCCCGTTCTATCCTCAAGTGGTAGGAAATGCATTGTCGCGCTCTGCCTAATGGTATCTCATCTGATCGTGAAGGAAAGCTCGGGTAATGCAGAGTACCCGTGCATTGATATTTTTTGAATCCGACGTGCATGTATGACATATCGTGATCAGCAGAATTAATCTTTATTTTTGTTCGAGCTTATCGTTTCTACGAGTAATCTTTTGATTTGTTATTTTTCATTCGCGCGAGCAAGCAATCTGTGCCTCGCTACACGAAGTGTCGGTATAAATTATCTGCATCGTCGTGGGCGAGAAAGGAGCGCCAATCAATGGACAAAGAGATATATCATGTCGATATGTAATATACGATTGCGATTTTTTTACTGTACAAGTAAGCGACTTTTTAGCGCTATTTTATTCGCATCAGATACACGCAGGAGCCCATTGCCTATGCATTCTTAATTCTTAATGGCCAAAGATTCAAATTTCATTAAATTATTCACGCGTGTCGAGAATGTATACGAGTCCACATGCAAATTCGGATAATTCCGGCGTCATTTCAGTCAGGCTCAGCTGGGTGGGTGCGCGGTTGCGAGAGAAGTAAAAGAGAGGCGAAATAAAAAGCTCGGTGGAAATTATTCGAGCGCGGGTCCGTCGCTCGCACAAAACATTTTGCGCGGCCCGAATACAGTGGATAAGTGTGCACACGTATAGATATATAGATACGTACGTATGTGCGCCTATAAGAGATCGCGGGCCATGCAGTGGGCGGCAAATTAAAAGGCAGCCATTAATACGAGACTCACGCAGTGACCATTGGTCATCGACGTCGCCGGCCGGCGCTGACGTCCGGCCCTTTAATTACCCCCGATAAATCATATCCGGCGCGTACGAGCGCGTAAGAGTCATATCGACGCTGCTTCGCATCTACCTATATATTTTCATAAGCTTTTCATAAGCGCAACCTTGTCCATTAGGTTCTGGCGCGGGCGGTATAGATTTCGTTGGATTTATTATATAATATAATGGAGAATATATCCTTGCGTTGCGATTGACTGATGCAATCCAAATCCGTCGTCCAAGCTGGCAATTGGTATTTTGTTCGACAATGACAATGCTACAAGTTTCAAGTCTTTCAGATATATAACCTCTATCTGTATTATCCGCATGATATTATAGCTTTGTACCTTCATTATACGAGCGGTTACACGCACTGAATATTTTGGTTGTTGCTTCGAGATCGAGTTTGTTTAAAATTAATATCGCGCCGAGAGCCCGCGGGATGATTCTCCTCGCTGAAACGCCGATTTGATGAATTATGGCTGCGCGCCGCCAGCTCTCCCGAAGCGTGCAGCCCTTTTTGCGTAACGAATGAGCGATTACATTGCACGCGCTGCACGGGCTGGCCATTGTCGTCGAATTATCGCAGCATTGTACGTATACGGCGGAAAACTCCTTTGACTGCTATCCTGATTACGAGGAAGCTTTTATTTATATAGCTCGGCGCTGAACGCTCTCGTTTTCAGACGTGCCTTTTTTGCATGGAACATCATTTTTTAGACTTTTAAAGCTTTGGGAGTTATTTAGTATTTGGAATGAAGTCCCGTCGTTTCAAACAAAGCTGAATATACTAGCACTTTGAAAATAAGTTAGCGCACCCCACAAAGCCCTGAAGTCAATTCATTGAGATAAATAATCCATTTCGCAAAAACGAACGCATAAATAGAATTAAAACACCGTGCAAGCTAGTATTAGGCAGTTTGTATAGAGACACAATCAGGACGGGCCTTCGTGATTTCTTTCTCAAGTTGCAGAGCAGAGAGCTGCCGTAGGGGAAGAGAAAGAGATTGAAGCTTTGCGAATCATAAGGATTCAACGCGCACTTCCGCCTTCGTTATATCGCGGTCGAGTCCCAGGCGTAATTAAGAAAGGAAATTAGTTTCTTTTCCGTTTTTCGCGCAAGGCTCCGAGCCGAAGCGTCCGACGCCGAGAAAGCGATCCAGCAGCCGCCGGCCCGCTGCGCCGAGAATTCTAAATCGGATTAGCGACAGCAGTCAGTCCGCGCGGTGCTCGATTTTCCCCGAGCTTTTTCATTTTCCACCCCACCCCCGGACAAATCTGCATTACAAATGGGCCGTTAGCTCGACTCTTCTCGTTTCATTAAACGCGCGCCTCTTCCCGCGCGGGGCTGTCTTTCTTTTGTTCGGCGCCCCTTCAGCGCGTCCGCATGAATATGTCCGGCGGCTCGAACCCTTTTTCTCGGAGGAAGCGCATATTTTAATCTTGAAAAAGCGCGCGAATTCTGCTTCAGATGAAAGATTAAAATATCGCCTCGACTCGCTGTACATTCGAAGCTGTCCATACACGGAGCTGTGTAATCAAGTCTATTTTCTCCTCCCCTCGCTCTCGGCCAAACTTTGCCGTTTGCCCCGGAAAATTAGACGCGATTTGCTCGATACAGCACGAGCAGCCACAGCGTACTGCAGCAATACAGGCTTGTGCACAGAGAAGCATACGTACAGGCGGCAGCGAGTGTACGCGGCCGGTGAGTTATGGAGCTCGCGTGCTCGAGCGGCGGCGCACGGCCAAGGAGACCGGCTCCATTTTTATCCCGAGCGAGATGTATTTATGGCGAGAAGTGAATAATCCGAAGGCGAAGGCCCGCGCACGGAGCTACACCTATACACGAGAGAGAGAGAGAGAGAGAGAGAGAGAGAGCCGGGAAGCTGCGAGCTTCGATGCAATCTACCTTTGTGGAAAGCTCGCGCACGCTTATCGGCCTTTGTCACGAACGATTGAGACATCGCCGCGCGTTTTTTCTCTCGGGAAAACGATTTTCTAATTTGCCGAAATTATCATCCCCGCGGCGGGAAAGCTCGTATGAAAGTATTAATTATCGTGGTCGTTGAGGCAGCTAATGGGGCTGATCTGACTCGAGGCGAGCTGCTCGTTTTGCCGCTGAACAGAGAGCGCGTCGCTCCTCGTTCGAAATGCGGGCTCATATGAATACATGCATCGAGCTGATCCGCCAGGGCTACGGGGGATTTGCAGGGCCACCATTGTCACTCGGATATTGCTCGCCTCGGGTTTGATCCTCCGTACTCCGGTACTCCGGCGAGCGCGTCCTTTTCCTCGAGCGACGCCTGCCAAAGTCTCGGGCTTTGCGCTGATGCGATTCGAATTGCGACCGCGTGCCGGCTCGGATGTGAAATTGAAATTTCAGAAAAACAGATGCGATTCGAGTTTTTTTCTTCTACCTATCCATCATCCCTGTTATCGCTTGCGCAACGTGGTATTCGCGCATTTTCCCCTTTCGCCCCCCGGTAAAGCTTCTCTCGAGGTACTAACATCGGGGACAGAGCTCGACGTTAAAAAGTTCACCCGCCGCGGCTGCAGCAAAGACGCTCCAGTGGCGCGCGTGTTAGGAGGTAATGCAGCGAGTCGAGACGAGCACTGCAGCTGCGGTCGGATGACAGAGTCGCGGCGAAATGGCAATTAACGATCATCCCCTGCGTTAATCCATCTATCCGCGCGGCTCCCCCTGCAGCGCGATCAACGCGTAAATATAGACATCGACGAGAGGCTCGAGAGAGGCGCGCACGTGGAGCGCTTCGCAGTCGGCGGAGCCCCAGCTACACGCAGGACTAATGCTGGAGGCTAGGTGAATTGCACCCCTGGGGGGAGGAGAGCCGGCGCTCGAGTGTCTGCGAAAGTCGGGCCAACTTTAATTAAGACGCCCGAGCTGCGCCGCGGCGACTTGACTCCGTTCGCTGCGCGTATAGCGGCCCTGTACCTACACAAAGCAGCCCAACTGGATGTGCGGCCGTGCAGCAGGGAGCACGAAAAGTGAATTCGCGGATGCGTCGCCGCTCCGCTGAAGTTTGCTTATTATAATTGCGTAATTAGCGACGAGCATCGCGGCTTAATCTGCCAAGTGCTCGCGGATTTAACGTCGTTTGAATCCTAAGTTAGCTGCTTCGTGTCACTAAGCGCTTCTTCTACACCGCTCGTATGTCCAATTGAATCGACTCGAAGGTACTTTTTTAGACAAAACTTGTTTTTCAACAGAATTTATACATATACCCTTGAAACCCAAAAAGTACAAACATCAAGATGAAAAGGATTTCTGATGGACTGGACATTTTCACGTTAAAAGTAGGCCTTATTATTAACTTCATCATCATGATTACGAAACCATGTTTGAACCTATACCTTGTGATTTAGCATCTCCTTAAAGCGCTGTTCGATATTTCTTCCAGCTTGGCCGTGATATAGGTATAGTTTTAGCAATGTATTTATTGAAATTCATTCACGCAATGTTTCGATTTTATTCTTCAAATTACAGTGGTGCTTAGTGCGCTTATAATTATCCTGTTTATTTTAATGTTGGTTGTAAACTATGCCCGTTATAGTCACCGCGTAATTGAGTCGATATAAACTGATCGTCGCCCTAGGCTTTTCAATTATCGGCTACATAAATGCTCAATCCACTATCGAGTTCGTTACGGCCTTATTTTACCGTCAAATATAATTCTGCGCCTAATGGAATATTGTTCTTTTAATTTGTCTGCCTTCCGGACGCGTCCAGCGTAAAATCGACCCTCTTTCTTCTCTCTGCATCTCAAACATATGCGCGAATTCCGAACGAGCTTCGGACCTTCCGACAGCCTGCGCGTGGGTTTTTCTTTTATAAAAGTTCGGCGGATATTTATCATGCAAGAAGCACTCGATCTTAAACTATTATTTAGATCAGATTTTCGCGCAAAGTTATTCAATGGAATAGCAGGACTGCGGAAACACGCAGCACTTCAGCAGTGACGATCGGTTGATTGGATTGGTGGCGCGACGCAAATAGAATCAGCATCAAAATCTCCGCCTCCTTTATACGGTATGACATTAGACAAAGAAGAGGCGCCGTAAAGCGCTCGCGGCTATATGAAATAAAGAGATGGCAGCGCAGGGAAACCGCGACGCGAAGAAAATTTGCCACGACGAGTGTAAGCCGTAAGAAATTCGTTAGGACGCCGTAAGCGGGGAGCGAATAAAAGCGACACACTTGGCTTTAGTTTGGCGCTACGTCCTCGTCGTAAACACACGCCCGAGCGCGCAAGCTTCGAAAAAGCTCGACTGCCAAGTCTGTTGTATACCATACATATACATGTATACACTTATGCGGCTGCGCCCGGCGCGTCGTTTAGCCTGAAATCGTTCGAGCCGTGGGGCGTGGATGGCTGTACCATTAGCCCCCAGGTGTTGGGTATCTCACCAGCAGACTCGCTCGCATCGCCGTCCCTCCTTCATCCCGGGCAATCATGCTCAAGATCATCCTTCCCAAATGGCAAGTATGAGACTCGCCATTAAGCTGCCGAGATATACACGCACAGGCACCCCTGGACGGCGCTGCTACACACACACACACACACACACACACACACACACACACACACACCTCTCGGGTACATACGAGAGCAGGATGTGCATGAATAGGTATATGTGTAGACGCGCAGACGAAAAGTCTCATGAACGCTTCGCGTTGAGTGCGGCGGAGGGAAACATAAAGACGGGACGGAGACAAAGTAAATAATCCCCATTTCCACCATATTATTTGCCTGGTTCTTGTGGAAATCGCGGATAATGGGATTTCCCGTCAACGAGCGCGCTATTTCGCACTCGGTTCTCTGATCGATTCGTGCGTCATTAAGCTGACGTCGAAGGCCACCTAAATGAAGAGCTTCTTTTCTCTAGCTCGGACACCATCGCCCATCATTAGTGTTTCTTTTTTCTGCTTATATCCTTCGAGAAATAAACGAAAATTGGCTCATAAACCAACATGAGCGCACATGCAAGCACGAAAAATACTTGATGATCCAAAGCTTTCTTTTTGAGACAAAGGTGAAATTAGAAAAAATAATAATAGCATCATTCAAAATGCGCTGGATATTATTCTTCTAAATACTATATTGTTCGCAATAGGAAGCTTACAAAGTTTTGGAAAACCCTCAATGATGTCGACAGTTTACAACTCCGCCAGTATAAGATAAGGGGCACTATAAAGAGTACTGCGATTCCATTTAAATCGACGGGTACACAACGTCTTTTACTAAAAAGCAAAAAGCATATCTATTAGTATAAAAGTACCCTTCCAAAGTCCAAATCTTGAGTAAGTCTGTGGTAGCTGAAAAATGGAAATTTTTAATTTTGGCCTTCGAAGAAATGTCATACCTGATAATATGGCACATATAAACATTGTTTTATGTTTCTTACATTGTACATGAATATATTTAATAGTTTAATTCATTTATTTAAACAGTTTGGGAAAATATAAACAAAAAATTGAATTATTCATTTTTTGACTATTTAAGGTGTATCCGTCCCCTTAATGTAAAACTGGCTAGTAATTTGCTTTTATGTAACTAAAATTATTGGTGAAATAAAAACTACAACGTGCACAGATGTAAAGCAAAAATAGAGAAGACTGAAAAATGATGTCAAAAGTACGTATAACACTGTACTAGCAGCCAGATTTTGTCATGCCTGATTAGAAGCTAGTTTACGGGTTGATTAGGAGAATTTAATCTCACCTGTGTTTAGTTGTGAACAAGTGAGAAGATTATTAAAATTCATGTCACGAATGTAATAAAAGATTCCATAGTACATTACACAACTAGGGCAAAAGTTGTTTGTTTCAAGCGAGGATGATGATTGAGTACGAGTGCTCAACCATCATCCGAGTCTGAAAAAGCTAATTCGCCCCTTGTTGTGTACCGTGCTTTTTACAATCAATGCATCGACAACGTTCTTTTTAGCCTGCCTGAAAAAGCAGAGTCGTCCAGTATCTTATAGTAGAATTTCGCTGAAAACCAGAATTGTGTTCGATGTCACCCGGACCGATGGTATATACATACAGAAATGAGATGTGTCACACACATACACACACGAAAATGCAAATATCTGAGGCGAAAGTGTTATTTTCCCTGAAACTGCTTACTTTCGCCCCTAGGAAAAAAAACATTTTCGCTTCAGATATATGTATATATGTATGTGTGGGTATGTTTATACATTCTATATGAGCAAATTCACGAGCTAGTGGAAACAATTCGGGTGTTGGAAGTTGAAAATTTCAAAGGCACACCTACCAGAACAACTTTTTTTGGTTCTTTGGGCTGTCTGAGTGAGAAAATGCCCGCGTGCATCGCCGATTGCTTGCCAAACTTTTTTCAGGGTAGTTTCAATTCTCTTATGAGAATTTCATACGCGGAAAATTGACAAAAACTAACCAGTCAGTGTATGAAGGTGCAATCCAAAAATGTTTGTTACTAGGATCGAAGTATCAGAAGAAAGCTTCCATTTGAGCGCTGGTGGGTTAAAAATGGTTACCTAGGTTAAAAGTTGTCTATGGCTTGAAATGGGACGAACAATTGCTGATTGACAATTATCTGAGCTAAATTTCGACTGAAACGTTATCATCCCACGCACGGAAGAACCCAAAGAATATTATATATGCTTTTTTGCATCTCAAAATGAAAAAATGGAGTTGCAGTTTGTTGCGAAAAAATTGTTCGTTCGCGTCTCTTGGTGCCGTTGGTGGCTTGTGCTGCGGAAGCAGACGACATATCGAGCAAAACTTTCAACATTTATTTTATGGCTTTACAATAATTATTTACTATTTATTTTACTAAATCTAGAAATCATCCCACGTGTAGAAAAGTCTAAAGAATATTATAAAATTTTTATTTTATAAAAGCATTAATAATAAAGCCGTAGTTTGTTAAGAAAAATCTAAGTTTGTTAAGAAAAAGGCTCTGATTGGCTGTCACGGAGGTATAGAACACTCTTAAGCAAGCCATCTGCGCAAGGATTAGCAGTACTCATGTACTATATGTCATACTGATGTGTGTGTGGTATATATATATATATATGATTTTGACATAAATTAATAGAGAGGGGCTTTAACAACGTGCAACGACACCCCTATACGAGGAAGAAAAGGTTTTAAGAAAAATCAGTTTTTACATTTTAAATCTTTACTTGAGAACCGCTCGACGAAATCGTTTAAAATTTTTGCAGCAAATAGCTTTTTTATGGTTAATCACCAAATAAAATTTTGAAGCATTTAACTGCATTGTTTTAGAGATATGAAGAATCAAAATATCCTTGATATCCTAAGAACCATAGGGATTTGAAAGCTGCGCAATGAACCTAGCCAAGACACATAAAATATCTACTTTTTCCCAAAATCCCAAGTGCAATAAAACCTTTTTACTTCCGTGATCGAGGCACAAAAAATAAATCATTTTTTCCAGTTTTCGATTATTTATTGAAAAAATAAGTAGTCAGATCACTTGAAATTTTAATGGGTGTTCCAAAACCCAACTAAGAAGACCATTTCACGTTCATGTATACACACTACACTGACACACAAACAAGCTGTTGGTCACAGGTCAACCGCGATTTTGGCTCACTTGTCTCTGAGACGCGAAAGCAATAACATCGCACAAACCTACATACGACAATACACACATTCTACAGTGCCAACATTGAATTAAGTTATAAATAAATTTAAGTATATTGCAGTGAAGTGCTACCAAATTTATTTTTACTCATCCCCCTCCTCTACCACGCAACTCTCCCAACAATGGGATATAGTTTAACATGTGACCCATCGACCTGATTTTTTTCGTGAGATTATGATGTTTGGTTTCAGAGATATGAATTTAAAAAAAAATCACCTTTTTCATTTTATCTGCCGAACAAAGCTGTCGATCCCGAGGACCAAACGGAAAAAAGTAGGTAATTTTATTCTCTTTCAAATGCATATTAGCTGTATTGTTTGTAACGATGAGATGAGTGAAAAAAATGCAAAATAGTGTTTTTCAAAAATAAGAAATTGGCCATAAAATAAAAAATAGTTAGAAAAATAAAAAATAAATGTTTTTCCCGAATTCAGAATCCAAAAATATACGTGCATGTCAAATTTTATTGATATTGACCGATTAGTTCCAGAAATATTACGGTATACATACACACACACACACATACACATTCACACGGACATTTTATAAAAATACGTGATTTGCACTTCTAACACACCAAAAAGTATTTTCTAGAAGTTTTGACGAAACTCAAAATTTTACTATTAGAAAGCTTTCTCTAGGAGGAAGCAATAATCATCAAAAATGTTCTTGTTTTATGTAAAAGAGAGAATGTAATTTTACAAAATAACATCTGTTTAATTGTATTCCCTGTTTTACTAAGTAACCTTAAAATTACTCCACAAAGCTGACTGTAACATAATTTGAAACGGTCTGTAAAGTGTTAGTACGCCACCGTGTGAGATTCGTGACCCAGGGTTAGTGATGAGGAGGAAAACACACTGGAAGAATGATGATTTAGCCATTTAGGTGGATTCATTCCGCATTTGTCAGTTTAGTGGAAGATCCACTAGAGGAGTTGCCCGTGTGTTGTAGGAAATGAGTAGGGGATATCCACGACGCATGCTCCACACTCTTAGGTAAATCACGCAACTTCAGACTAATATATGTATGAGGTACTATTGGAGTCCGGAACCAGATAGCTCCACTTAAGAGCAGGGAACTACCTTTCTGATCCGGTGGAGTACCTGATGGGAGAAAGGAGGGAATTAAAATATTCAATAAAAGGGTTTCGCTATAATCATTATTATATATGTTCAGGAATTATAATCATTTGTTATTTCAATTGATTTAACATACGATTCTGGATCTCTGAAACTATAGAAGTAGGGAGTGGACTGCACGTATATTGTTCGAGAGCCTTGGGCTCATAGACTACTGAGTATGGATAATACCATAGCAAGCGGAGAGAACTAACGTTCGTCAAGTACTCAGTTTGAGAGCCAGATGATTAATGTTCGCTGCTAGCTCCGAGGCTTCTTATATACTCTTGTCATTCCCTCTCTCCTATATTATATGCTTGCACGCCATCTGCCTGCGCTTAGGTAGACAATTTACAAGATGGCTACTAGCGTCACTCACTTCGCCGGCAAGTTATTTGTTGCTGCTCTCTTATCTCCCAGGTGGGGCCTGCCATCTCAAATTAAAATATTCTTTTTGGTCGAAAATGTTTTTATCGTGCCACGTCGCTGTATCTTTACCGCATGGACCATGTAAAATTACCGCATTACGGAAATCCGTATTGCATCGGTTTTTTTAGGCAAGTTTACCGAAATGTTGTCATTTTACCGCTTGACCGGTATATCTACCATGCTCAGCGTAAGTCTCGATTGTTGCCCACGCTCACCAATGTAATCTTCCCTCAAAATTTTTTACAGGGGGGGGCAAACTCACAACGGCCGTGGAAACGAGTCAAAGAGAAGAGAGGAAAGAAAAAATAAAGCAAGGCCCGTTGACATAAGGAATCTAAACTCCCAATCTACAAAGGCGATGGAAGAGATATGGAAAATAGAAGAGAAATGTACGTCCCTCCTGAAGGTACCAGAGCTCCGCTTGAGAGGAGAATCTCTTGGACCAAGAACGAGCAGTCAGGAGAATTGGGCAAGTGTTGCCAGCGCGAGAAATACAGACACAAATATGTCAAACAGAGACTAAACAGAATAGAACCAGAGCAGGTAGAAAACAGTATAGGCTCGAAAGCAAGAAGAGGAGCACATAAGCAAGCTGCTAGAGGAAGTAGACGACCTAATAGTTGACACACCGAGAGACATAAATGTCATTGTAGAGCGGATTCAAAAACTCAAAGTTATGGTGATAAAGTTACAGGACTTGCATGGATTTAGATTTAATAGATGAACCTTATTATTACGGTATTGAATGTTATAAAGCACAACACGAGATGCGAGAGAAAGCAAGAAAGCGAAAACGGCTCTTTAAAGATGCAATTCTAGCAAGTACTGCGAACAAGAGGCCAAGAGAAAGCCTGACTGATAACCTAGAAGAGAAGATCAAAGGAAAGTAAGACAGGAAGAGACAATGTCAGGAGAAAGCGTCGATGCAACGTGAGACCCTCGACCCGACAGTCCTTCATAATGCACCAGAGCCACGAGCAAAAACCAGGCCCAATAAAAACCGGCCAGCGTCCAGATGGGATACTAGTGAAAATAGAGCAAAACATTACGTATGCAGAAGTCTTGGGGAAAATCCGAAAGGGAGTAAACCTAAACACCTCTGAAACGACGGTGCTGGGAGTAAAACAAACAAGAAGTGGAGACGTTTTCCTAAAACTGGGAAGTGTTTAGAGTTTAGAGTTTAGAGTTTATTATCACAAAGAGACTAGGGACTCTCCGTTATAGTCAGTGTTACAATATGGTACAATATGCTCTGGAAGAGCTGCTGAGGTGGACCAGCGTTAAGGTCCTTACAACGTTTGGCGGAATGTGAGAGAGTACTTAAAATTAAAACTTAAAACGATAAATTAAAATAATAAATAAATAAAAAATAAAAGCTGCGCATTTCTATTTTATACAAATAACATCGAAGACTAAACGTATATGTACAGGTAAAATAAATGAATAAAACATAGACATAGACGAATAAAAGTAGACACGTGTTAAGATAGGCGCAGGCTGCTAAAAGAAAAATTTACTATAGCTACGATCGACTATTGAAGTCGAGGATCGGCGAGGGCATAGCGTTCAGCTAGATGCGCTTTAAAGGTAGACGGAGGGTATTTAGCTTTATGCAACTCGCGGATTTCCTTAGGTAGTTCGTTCCATAGCTGTGCCGCACCAACACGAAAAGAGATGGCGAACGTCTCAGTGCCGAATTTTAGAATACAGAGGTCAAGTGTCAAGAGTCAAGCTCTTTTAGAACCAGGGCCCTCTGTGTCCCGGAATTTAAAGTGATTACGTAGGTAAAACGGAGTATTTGACCTCGAGGTGGTAGCCAACAGGTTCAAAGTTAAGAATCTGAGCCTGCACTTATACAATGCAATCCCGTATTTCTTGTACGTGGGCGAAATGTGATGATGTCGTTTAATCCTCTCAACGAATCGCATTGCGGCGTTTTTGCAGCGATCAAGTTTGGTCGCAAGCTCGTCAGTCAACCCGAGAAACAGGGCCGGGCAATACTCCAGATACAGAAAAATAAGAGTTTTTCAAGTAATAGTTTCGTTTCGCGAGGAAGAAAGAATGCGTTTTTCCTGAGGCGAGAGAGAGCCACAAAGCATTTCCTGGCCGTGAGGGTGCATTGCTCTCTCAAGGTTAGGCAGCTATCAAGAGTAATACCCAGCAACTTGACCGATTCGCAGGGTTGGATGTTCTGCCCGTCCACCACGATAGGAGGCAAGTTCTGTTGATTTAGCCTTGCCTCGAAGCCGCGCGAGCCAAACCAGGTGGCTTTGGTTTTTTTGCCATTAATACGAAGTCCGTTTGCTTTTGCCCAGGAGACTACGTTGGCTAGGGCCGCGTTAGTTGAAAATGAAATATTATTATCTGATAGTCATAAGAAATACATTAAAAATATGAGTCCAGTTGACCTATTTGAGACATTTTTTTGCAAAGAAATTAAAAATTATATTATAGAATCAACTAAGATGAATAATTGCAGTCTAACAATGTCAGATTTGAATATATTTATAGGAATAATACTTTTCTCAGCATTCAATAAAAGGAAAAGTCAAAGAGATTATTGGTCTAATGATCCCTTTTTATCTAGTGATGTAGTGAAATCGGCTATGGGACGCCGTACATTTAAAAATATAAAATCTAAGTTGAAATTATCAAAACCAGGGAATGAAGATTGCAATGATAAAGCTTGGCGAGTTCGTCAAGTCATGAATCTGTTTCGTAGAAACATAAAATTGTTCGGGTACTTTCAAACCGCGATATCTGTAGATGAAATGATGGCTAAATGCTACGCTAGAATTAGTATGAAACAGTTTATTCGCGGCAAACCAATTAGATTCGGTCTGAAATTTTGGGGTCTATGTACATTAGATGGATTTTTATTAGATTTTGATCTATACTGTGGAAAGAATTCAACTATTGGGGGTAAATTAGGTGTTTTAGGAACTCGGGTAGTAATGAACTTACTTGACAATTTTTTTTCAACGCTAACTTTTCGTAAAGTAGGCCTTTACCATCTATACATGGACAATTACTTCACAAACTTAGACCTTTTTGTACATTTAAGAAAAATGGGTTTACGTTCCACTGGTACTATTAGAGAAAATAGGATAAAAGAAAAAAATTATATTGATAAAAAATCAACAAGAGGCACATACGCCACAAAGCACGATCAGAAGAGCGGAATGAATTTAATTACTATTATTGATTCTAAACCGATTTCAATAATTTCTACAGCATCTGGAGTAACACCACTGTTACCCTCGAAAAGATATTCCAAAGAAATAAAATCAAAAATAGACATACCTTTTCCTAATGCATTTCATCTTTATAATAGGTTTATGGGAGGGGTTGATGTTCATGATGGCCATTGCAATGATGTTATGCCATGCTTTCGATCAAAAAAGTGGACGTGGGTGGTTTTTATTAGATTACTTCAGGCCGCTGTCACCAATGCAGTAATACTTTATAATTGTGCTAATCCAAGTCACAAAAAAAGTTCAAAAGAATTTCTGATGGATATTGTGAAATACTATCTGACTAGACCTAAAGTTGATGACATTGTTCATGAAACAGTATCCCTCAAACAACAGAAGCTCTGCTGTTGCAAGCCATGTGTCATTAGGACAAACAAATTTTGCAAAAAATGCAATAATTTTTATTGTAAAACGTGTTTTATAAAAAATCATAACAGTTCCTAAAAAAAAATAAAAATTATAAAACTATAAAAAATCAAAAACATAAATAAAACCCTAATAAAAAGCGAAAAAAAAAATAAATAAAAAGATAAAAAAAAGACAAGATGCTTTGACTCATTCACCTCCACGCGGTAAGTGTCGGGAAACGTTGTACATCAACGGCTAAGAAATGAGAATTTTTCAATGCGAAAATCATATCATCTGGAATGTGACAGATACTCGGGCACAAATTTGAAGTAAATTTGCTCATAATTGACCAAAAAGTGCATATGGAACAAAAAATTTTGAAGTTTTTGATTTTTTTTGAATTTCAAAAAATCTTAAGAATTTTAAGGTTTTTGATTTTTTACTCAAAAACAAAGCATTATATAAGAAAAAGTTAGAGAATAAAAAGTACTTAGAATTGACCAAGAAGTATATCTGAATTTTTTCGAGACGATTCGATGAAATTTTCCAATTTGTCATAAATTGCTAATTGGCAAAAATAAAAAAGTTGCTCAAAACTCAGTGAAAAAATTTAGACATATTCCTTGATTGATTCTAAGCACTTTTTATTCTTATTCATTTTTTCGTCGAATGCATTATATTCGAGAAAAAAATTCGTGAAATTTTGGAAAAAATTTTGCGCTTCAGGCACCATTTTCTAGCCGCCATATTGAATTTCTGGATTCGGGACCAAACTGAATTTAAAGTACAACTCATTTATGCACTCATAGTTGAAAAATAAAGTTCCGTTCTCAACGTTAACACAACAAGAAATTGGATTTAAAAAAAAAAGTATCGAAATTTTGCATTTTTTTTAAACGTCGCCATATTGGATTTTTGAGTGAAAAATACGCAATTTTGATACCAGAAATGGAAAGTAGAGAAAAAAATACTTAAGAAAAAGTATGTTTGCTTTGAATATATCCGTGGAATATGTGATAGATTTACGGTTGAAAACAGAGTTACGATTTCTCTGTTTTGGAGGTTAATGGGTTAAAAACTCCCAATTAAACGTTAAAAATGGAAATAAAGTTAGGGTGCCCGTATTGCCATTTGCCCTACCTTCCCCTATACGTTTCATAGCTTCACAAAGCTGCCGCTAGGGTTGCCACTTTTGCTTGCACATGCGAGAAGCGTGGAGTTATGAAAAAAAATCTCGCATCGCCCTCACAGTCTACATAACCTCTCCCATTTTAGCCTCGGCAAAACCGTGCGCTATGCGGCACTTTATCCTTGCACTCGTGAAAAAAAAGTAGTGTGGGCAACTAGTGCGATAAATTGCCAAGCACGCACGCGGGCTCCATGTCACCCGCCAACCCACCCGTGTGCGTAATTGGCAACTTATCGCACTCGTTGCACAATATACTAATAAAACGTTGGGCGTGCAGAAGGCACGGTTCGGCCGACTCAGCTGGATGCCCACGTGATTTCACACGAGCCTGCGGAGGCGGCGTGGATCCAGGATTAGTCAATAATAATTTCCTTGCGGTTAGCATAAAACGTAGACTTACTATTTATTGAAAATTTGGCATACACAACGTGTCTGACGGGCTGATGCTAGCTATCAGCAAGCGATTGAGATGAGAGAGAGAGAGAGAGAGGAGGCTCAAAGTCGCCCGAATAAACGAGAAGTCGATAAGAACTGTACTTACTGATATCAGTGCTCTACAACGTATGTTGCCGAATTTCAATCACTCTTGATACTTATTCTCTCTCTCTCTCTCTCTCTCTGTCTCTCTTGGTCTCTCATATGCTGCGCCTTTAGTTATAGCTGTAACAAAGACGGTATTCTACAGAATCAACGTGCATTTATTGCACTGCAACCGTTACAGTACGTCACAAAAAAGGCATTCTGCTGCATTATTCTGATTTATTTTATTGTTGTAGTCCTACTACATTTCTGAGCACTGATCAGTTTGGGAGATGTTTGAAAACAGTTTTAATGCATAAATATATTCTTTATTTCTGCACAAAAGTAAACGAGTGTACCTTAATTCGAAAATACTCTTTCGCGCATTATGAATGAGCGAGCGGATCAATAGGCGTAATCGCAGGACTTCTCGTGCGCGAATCTCCTCGAGGGATGGAAGAGTTCGCAGCAGCCGCGGTTCTTGAACGCGCACTCCTCCATCCTGTAGTTGCACTTCTCCTCGTGGAGCTCCTTGCGCCCGATCCTGGGCCTGACGCGGCAGCCGAACTCGGCCCACCTGCAGTCGGTCTGCTGCTCCGGGTCGACGAACGGCTGGAAGCCGCCCCCGCAGTCGTAGGGCGGACACTCCTCGTAATGGGGCTGGCCGCTGTAGTTGCACTTGGACTCGTGGGTCTGCTTGCGCCAGAGCGGCATGCGCACCCTGCAGCCCCGGTCGCGGAAGCGGCACTCGACCATGCGGTTCGGGTCCTCGTCAACCACGCGGCAGCTGCCGTGCAACTGCTCGCCCAGCTCCTCGACGAGCGAGCCCACGGGGCCGCTGCTTCGGTCCTTGTAGATGCACAGCTCCTCGTGCTGGCGCAGTCGCCAGTGCGGAGCGCGCACGTTGCAGCCGACCGCCCGGTAGCGGCAGGGCACGCGCTCGGGGTCGTCGTCGGGCTCACCGCAGCCCGGCGGCTGCAGCTCCTCGCTGTGGTGTTTGTACTGGCATCTGAAAGCAAACTTGTAAAACTCCCTCGAACGTCAGGTCGATAAATCTCAGTATCTCACCTGGAGACGTGCATATCCCTCAGGAGGGGCACGAACTTGGCCGTGCAGCCCAAATGCGCGTACGGGCAATCCAGGAGCTCCTGGTCCTCGCGCGGGGGCGAGGGCGGCTGCCAGCCGTGCAAGTGTTGCCGGCGCTCGTGCTCGCGAAAGTCGTGGAGCTGCGGGGCGCTGGGTGGATAGGGCTGCGGCATATGCGGCGGAGGCTCGTAGGGAGCCGGACTCTCCGGAGGCAGCTCGCTCAGCGGCTGCAGACACTGCGGGCACGAGTAGTAGTACGGCCGGCACCGGTGACAGATCACGTGGTTGTTGATGCACGTGAACCTGCGAATCGTCGACACAAAACATCATCTCTTTCGCCGAATTTCAATTACACGATGTACGCAGCAAGCTGCTTTGTTGTTTGCCCTCGCGAATCGAGCGTCGCGATAGCCGCATAAAATGACGCGCAAATATCGCGTATCAGTCCAGCTCTGCAGCTATCATTTCTAATTGCGGAAGCCCGATGAGTCACGCTGTAGCTTCGCACTCCGACGCCGATATGAATTCAATAAAGAGGTCCAACTGTGTTGTGCATCATTGGATTGTACGACACGACAAAGCTCCTAGCTGCCACGTTTATAAAAAAAAACAAAGAGCTTAAATTCGTCAAGGTGTCTCCACCTAGCTCGGAACATCGCAAGTGCAATCGCTGTTGTCGCGCAGGTGTGAATTTCTGTTTCACGACGCTCACCATCGGACCGGCGATAAGAGAATAGGAGATCGTATATCTATGACTCGTATCTAAAATTAAACGTTCGAGAAACAATAACACTCGCCGCGCCGCGCCTCTTTTCTTCCAATCGCATTATTTCGAGCGAGTGTCGAGTGAATTTCGGACGGAGCAAAGAGAAAAATTACCTGGGCGAGTAGGCCATCTCGATGAGGCATATCGGGCATAATCCCTCGCTCCTAAACTTGTCGTGCAAGCTCGGATATAGATGCGACATCTCGTCGGCTGGAGTGAGAGGAAGAAGGTCGCGATGCAAATGTCTCCAAATTTAACGGCTGATCCGCACGGCAGCAGCGCTGAAACGAGAAAAGCAGGTATAAGAATAAAAATCGTTTCGCGATGAGTAAGACAGCGCGCGCGCGCGGACGCGAACGGCTCTCACGTGACGTGTTTCCTCGTTCGCGCTTCACAACCGAATGCGTCGTCGTCGTCGTCCCTGGCGCGTTACCTCGAGCGCTCTTTTCTCTTATCAGTCTGTAGGCGCTGTTACACACAGCCCGAGAGCGCGATAAAGTTGAGTCTTTATACCGCCGCGGATTATACCTACATATTTTCGGCGCTGCGCGTACGCGTCGAAAAATGCGAGAGATGAATATTAATGCGCGCGCGAAAAAAAGCGAGCGAAAGAATGATCGATCGAGCGGGTGCACTGGACGCGTCTCGTCACGTCTCTGCGGTCATGATCAATACGGACCATCGCGCGCCGTGTATATATTTCGGCGCAAAGTAAATACACCTACATAGGCGCAGGCGGCGTCCCGAGGGGGGTCGCGCGCATTTTGAGTTACGTCAGCCAAGTGCTGCAGACCGAGAGAAAGAGGGGACGGGAGGGGGGGAGGCTCGGATCCTCGGCTGACACTGACAGTTCATTATCCGGCTCTGAAAAATATTCGTCCGAGATTCGCGCTAGCCGCGGCGCGACAACGTGTCTCGGCCTCCTCGAATTCGATCCCTCGACGCGCTGTAGCGCTCCGACGACTACTGCCCGCGCCCGGATTAATCACGACGTTCATTTGCCCGCTCGTCGAGGAATATTTGAATATTTTATTGCTGATTTCGTACGCGTGCGCTCGCGTCTCGCGCTAAATACTACTAATCCCTTTTGGGAACTCGACGCAACGAATAACTGGCCTGTGCGCGCGATGATTAACAGTTTTCCTTGAACGCGAGCGTCCATACTACTCATGACTAAAGCTTTTTTGTAAGTTACAACTATTGATTCTGCCAAGAGGATTACTACACGCATGCTTGTTATTTTCCTGCATCTCCTACATGCATATTATGATTATTTTCATCTCGCTCGCCGTTGACATCTGCGGGATCCGAAGTTTGAGTGAAAAAGTACACGCGGACCCCTGCAAGCATGTTTCATACATCAGTGTGATATTCCATACTCGCACCTTGTTACGGCTCCTGTCACCCCTCGTGTCTAAATCCCTGTGTAGCATCAAAGATCTTTGAATTCCCAGGTCGTCGCGAGCTGTAATATGCGCTGACCACAAGTCATTTATGTAAATATCAGTGTCCCATAAAGTGATATTCAAATTTTGCGGTCTTGTACATCGATCATTGCAGAGCAATTTTTCTAGATATCCTAGATATATAACATATGCAAGCATCAAATTATAATTACACTTTATGCTACGGCAATTACTTCTATGCTAAGGCCTTTTTATTCAAACATAATTTTTACTCCAATACTGGATGATGTTAGGTTTCGTCGCAGAGGCACGATGTCATTTGTGACGTTATAAGCTTAAAAACCGCTTAGCTAAGTCACCGACATTCTCTTGGAAGGCTTCTGTCCAACGTCAAAAGCTATATTCTTACAATGACCATGTCATGCATTCGTTTCATTTTGCGTATCGTGTTGGGATGAGTTTCGACCTGAAATTTTGACTCGGATACAAAAAGACGATCTGCATGAGAATGACCGATCCCCTCTATTATTTCTTCAGGAGCGATATTTAAATTTCAAATTTATATAATCGCACAAATGCAGACAATCACACTCGAAGAAGCACGTTCCAGTTGTTTTAGACGTATAAATTTTCAACATCTCCATACGAGGAACCCTCTTTTTTCGGCAAGACGTATTCCGATGCCCGGCCACGACGCGGCTTGTTATGCAAAGTTATTCGCATATCAACTTGGAAATACACGGCTACAGTCGAGAGGGGATATTCACGCGGATCTCTGTACATGTCCTTATCTTCTTCGAATCAGAATCGCGAGAGTTGGTCGCCTATACATAAGTATATAATATCATACACAGAACGTGTCGAACACCGAAGCCACTGCGCCTTGCAAAAGCTCAACGGCTCGACTCTGCGTCTACATAGCTCTCGTGTGTATCTCTTTATGAAAATAGGGCGCGACGCGATACGCGATCCCTAAAGATGTTTTCGTTATACAATACGAGACGAATAATAAGTCCGAAGAGCCAAGCTAAGTAGATTCGGAAAGCGGATATAATGTACTTTTGTATGCGGCCAGGGTGCGAAGCTTGCGGCAGCGCTCCAAACAGGACGCGGTAAGGCCTTCACCTCGTCAGGAGAGAAAGAGAAAAGAAAGAGTTCGAGATTAAAAAGTCGCAATCTGCAATTAAACGACAAACCTCCCTTGGCTTTACGCTTCAAAACTTCGTATTTTGTCTAGTTAATTGATTAAGGATCATTTTGACAAATTCATCTACTGATAAGTTTGATTGCGATGTGTAATAAGGGGAGTTTTCAATTTCCTTCCTACACGTAGCACAATGTGCCTTTCGAAGTCTTGAATGCGCAAGCCTCACAATTTGTTAAAAAGTGTCTTGTCATAAGAAATGCGGCCCAAGGTAATTTTTTGTAGAAAGGCTAACTTAATCAAACAATTTTTCTCTTGGACTTCATGCAGTACAATACAAGTACGATTCAGCAGGAGCGCATAATACGGCATGTATAAATTATTAGGGCATCAAAATTTCAGCTTTCACTTCGAGTTTAACGCTCGTTTCTTTGAAATATTTGACAAATTTTTAATTTAGCGATACAATTTTGATTAAATTAAGTGCTGACTCTTAAACTTGGCATTGTGTTGCGCTGGGCTCATGTACCCAATAGTGCTGTATTCTCAATGTATTAATCATCAATGCGATGATTGAAGCTTCATAAAGTTTATTGATTCGAAAAAATGTCAGGTAATGGTAATTCATGGGTGATCATCGTATAAATTGTATAATTTGCATGTGTAGAATTAACAAAGATGTTGCAATCTCATTATTTATATACGCCGCACGCATGACCATACATCATGTTGGTATTACGCAGCGCGATGTACTGTTTAAAATTTATTATAAAATTTTGTTCGATGTTTGCTCTCTCAAAAGAAGCGTTGTCGCGGGTGTAATTACATTTTTACAACGAACGCATATGGCAATTGCGATTACTTCATAGCACTTTTCAAAGTGAGCATAATCACGTAATTATAGTTGTTTCAATAAACGCACTGTGTAAAGGTGCAATTTCTCTCGAGCGAAATGGATAGAGCCGAATTCGGGATGATGTTCTCGTAAGCTCGCTTGATACGTTCGGATCTCTGCGTTTCCTCAATAATTAACCAGATACACTGCAATCAGCACGATAAGCCGGGATGCAGCGAATGCCAAAACAAAACTTGGAGCTCGTAAACAATCTCCCGTGCACTCCGGCTTCGCAACAGCGGCGTATTTACAGTGTTAGAAGCGCTTGCCATTATCCTTTCAGTTTCCGCTTCCCGCTCTCGCTCGAACGTCTAGCTATATATATGCAGAGAGTGTACACGCGCATATATGGCGCGATGTATATTTCGAGGCCGGCAGAGCTGAGCGGGCTCGTTAGAGGGCGCTTTCTGCACGGCCGCGAGTTTCGTTGCGCAATCGATGGCGCTACCTATGTACGCGTATGGCTGGCTGGCTGCAATGACTGTGCGCTGCTCGCACCGGCGGGGATATAAGCTCTATGGAGCCGAATGAAGCCGAGACACCGCGAGTGACTAAGCCGCGCGAGGACAACGGAGACAGAGAGAGAGAGAGAGAGAGAGAGAGAGAGAGAGAGAGAGAGAGAGAAAGCGAGACAAGGACGGCGATAGGGAAATCCGACGAGCGTTACGCGCGATCTCCACTATGTTATTGTGAGAAACTTTCTCTCTGCAGCGCGCACCGTCAGGCATTTTGGTGACCGATCGACAGCAATTGTGGCTCGCCGATCGGTATCGACAATTCGCACGCGAAATCGAGCGAATTGGCAGGAGTGTAAAATTAAAAAATGCCGTAGCTGGAGCCGAACTCGACGATTTAGGATTTTCGACCTGGCATAAGCACTTGGGCCTGCGCGAATTTCGACTGCAAACAATGAGTCATCCAAGTTTAAATTCCACTTGGAAGAGGAGTGGCGACGCGGCAGCACAGTGTAATACACACGGATGAGCGAGCCGTATGGCACACTGATCACTGATATCGAGCGAACGAGCGAGCGAGACGGAGCGTAATAAAGGCCGCAGCGGCGTCGTGTGAGTGTGACGTAGCGCAGCAGCGAAAGAGCGCTCGGTAGGTAAGGCAGGCAGCGCGAGCGAGAGAGGAGACTGGAGAGCAGCTGGCTCGCGTCGGCGCACGAGTCCCCGGCACGCGATTGGCCGGCGATGATGTCATGCAGTCGCCCCTAGGTCTGTGATATCGTCTGCGGGCTTTTCCGCTTCTGCAGTCTACAACGAGCGAGCGAGCGGCGTACCAGCAGCAGCGCCGCTCTCTCTTACTCGCTATCATTCTGTCATACACACACACACACACACGCACACACACCGTGGGCCGCGCTCACAGCAAAACACAACGAGTTTACGCGACGCACGCATCACGCTCTGTGCGTGGAGCGTTGCCGTGCCTTCCGGGAGTTTCCCTCCGCGTTCTGTGCCGTGAGAGCCGAGCTCCGGAGCAGCAGCAGTCGACGGCTACGTCGTGCATCGCATCCAGGCCTCCGCAGCAGCAGCTATCTCCGCGCGCATGCAACGTCCTTCAACTCTCGAGAGGTGAGTCATCATCCAGTCGGCGGACGCGCGCGCGCACTCACTCGCCGAGCCAGCCACGTTTTTTCCTCTGTATGCGTGCACACCTACTCTCCCGTGTATCGGCTATATACGCGCATATGCGTCGGACCGAGAGCGCTTTAATAAACAGGTTCATTCACACCGAACGCCGAGATATCGCGCAAACGCGATGACGTATCTGCGCGCGCGAGCCCAGCATGGGGAATACCTCCGACACTTTTTTCTTCTGCTACAGCGCTCCTCCCTCGCTCTCGAGCGCACGGAGAAAAGCAGGTTTTTTGTTTCGCTTTTCCGGGCAGCGCTTTAATTTTGAGGAAACGGCTACGCAGCCTTGTTTGGTATTCCCGGTATGTGTGCCACCCGAGTGGTGAGCAGAAGTCCAGAATAGCCGCTGTATATTATTGTAGAGCGGTCATCATACTCGCGATTATTCGGTCGGGAAAAATCCTTCATCTTGACCATCGCGCTTCTGTGCCACGATCCCGGCGCCGCATTGTCTTTTCTTTCGACGCTGCGAGCGCGCGGCTCTGGGTAAGTTGTTGTATGTGCCGAGCGGCTATGAGTCACTTTAAACTCTTTTGTCTAGTCATAAATAATCGCAGGCGAGCCTTGGAAACGTTTTTTTTTTTCCTGTATATGTATACGATTCCGAGAAAACGAAGCGTTGCTGTAACACACTGCTCCGACTGTCGAGTTGGAAAGTGGAAAAACAGCGGAATACGAGAGAGAGAGAGAGAGAGAGAGAGAGAGAGAGAGAGAGAGAGAGAGAGAGAGAGAAAAGTGCACGTGGAGGAAGATTTATCCGCTTTCGCTCTCTCCCCCTTCCGCTTTCTGCGCTCTGCGATTGCCCGTGCATATGCACACGTACACGGACGCACGCGGCGGTCGATGTTTTATGCAGTCCTCGAGACGTCGAGATTTTTTTCTGGGACACGTTCTCCTCGATTTTTTACTGGTGCCTCTGTGTACCTGTACACATTGAGTTCCACGCGAGCGGCCTCAGCTATACTCTTGAATTCCCTGGCTTTGTACACGTATAGTCCTCGACGAACTTTCCTGCGCTTTCATCGTCGTGCATAAATTGCAGATACGCGGACGTACTTAGTGACGCACCGGGTACGTAAGGTTTTGTTCATTTGCTCTTTCAATTCATCTGAATCCGAATAACGTTCTACGCGCGACCATCAAACGAGTGTAGGATTTCCTTATCAGCGCGAAAGACTGCCTACTTAAATATTCGTAAATATTTGTTTACACTGGAATGAAGAATGAGAGAAAAAGTTGTTCCCATTAATACGTAGAAGCGCGTCGTCGGGTATCATCGACCGATACCAATGGCGAGGCGATTAATCGTGATTGACGAAGCTGATAGCGACGTAAATATGATAATCCAGATCGATCAGCAGGCAGTGAGAAACAGATCTGATTTGTGCGCTTCAAAAGAGACACGGCCGTGTACCTACGCGTTGTTATACGTACAGCGCGCGTCTTAGCGGGTTGGTTTGCATAATGGAATGCGCTCGACCGCCGCCGCGGCGGCGCCTGCGCTGCGGAGATCAGCTCGGGAATGAAGTCGCTGCATATAGAGCGATTGGAAAGCGAGGAAGCCGCGATTACGAGGTGTCGGCATCGCTTATTCGCTTTGCTAATTATCGCTAACGCAAGTATACACTACACGACGGCTCTCTTCGCAGCGTTGTCGTTGCGCACCGGCTGAGTCAACGCGCGAGCAGCCTATAGACATCCGTCGGCGCACAATTGCGCTGCAGGCTATGCGTAGCGCTTGAAACAATTTGGACTGTATTGGCGCTGTACTCGCGCCGCCGCTGCGATGAGTCACGCCAGTGTTATTCTTGTATTTTTATAGCGCCACTCGCTCGATGCTTTCTAAATTTGACTTCCGAGCCGCAGATAAACAAAGACTCCGCCGAGGCCTCTCCGATCCTCTCTCCCTTCCTCGTGTGCGGTTCTAGTCATGCTCGCAAAGACTCTCGTTTATTTTTCGACGAGCGCTGCACACAAGGCGCACATTGATTGAGCTCAGAGCACGCGCGATTGTTGCGTAATATTCGACTTTGTGTCAACATCTTTTTTAACAAACGGCGCGCAGTTGGGGTGGCGAATTGACTTCATTCGTTGCGTCATTCGTTAGCAGCTAAACTTCACCCTCGAGCGGCTCTTTGTGTAATAATAAAAGCAGCTCGAGTGACCTTAAGGTCCGAGACAATCGATGAGAGCAGCCAGCTACGTACGCTCTCATCGAAAAAGCCCCCTGAAACCGTGCACGGCCGACTGCACCTGCGCGCACGCGAAAAAACAATAACGGCCCCGCAGCCGAGAAACTGGAGTTTATAAATATATGTGGGACATCGAACCCTGCATACTCGGCGGCTCCCTTTGGCGAACCTTGCTCAGCGCTTGCACCAGTGATTCCGGTCCGGAGCATCGGGACACGTACGTGTGCCCCGGGGAACTGCACAAAGGGCTGCTCTGCAGTTTCAGCTCCGGCATTATTTTTCCACGTCCCGACAGCTTAAGATCTTGGCAGGAGTTTAGCATCGTCCCCTGATGGACTTTGCTGGCTCTAATTACATTTTGTGCATTTGTTTTTCCCGGCCCGCCCCGCTCTCGAGGAATCGTTAATAAAGCCGGATTCGACTGGCTCCTTCTCCCTCTCTCTCTCGAGCATCGAATTTTTTTGCTGACAAACTTTGCGCAGGGTAAAAGCGCTTCGGGCTAAAAAGTAATTACTGCGCAAAATGTATTTGCAGACTTTCCAGCGCTCCGAGCTTGCGTTGAAATAAAAAAATGGGTATATTTTTACGGCGGTGACGTAAAGGGTTCGAACAGCGTAGGTAAATGAATTGTACAGGCACGATCGTGGAAAATCAATCAGCGCGTGCTACGACGTGTATGAAACAAGATTACGCCCTTAAAAGTCGACGGCGCAAATTGTTATTTTAAACCGCCGGCGGATATCCAGCGCATATTTTTCCATCCGCATAACCGTTGACTCATCCGCGCGATTTATTTTTACGCAGTGTACAACCTTTCAAGGCCAGCCGTCTCTTTCATAAGAATCGCTGCAAGTAAGTCCGGAGAGCGGTAGAGTCGCGTCGTCGAACGGACAATGCCAGAGATATGGGCGAAAGAGGAATATCCCTTGGTTCAAGCAAGCGCATGTATATCCGCGGAAAATTAGATCTCGTTCTCGCATAGTCCCATCCCGTGCTCGGCTCGGATTTCGCAGTATTATATCCGCGCTCCGGAAACGAGCCCGTCGCTGCTTGCTGCATAATGCAGAGATCATTAATCGAAGCGGGAATTTCTCCCGCGTTTAATCATGACGATTCATTTGTGCTCGTGAGTTCGCCCTTGTTCGGCTGTGCGCATTCCTCGCTCTTCTGGCGCAAATAACTCGTGATATTTTCCCTGACGCGGAGCTTCTTCTTCTTCTTCTTTCTCTAGCGCGCGCTACGCATGATTGAGATTCCTGCTCGGCGGGTTTCGATTTTTCTCCTTTTCTTGCAGACCCTCCGGAAGCCTGTCAAGTATGGCGGAGGTTTAGCTTTTCTTTTCCTTGAAATCCATATCCGCGAGAGAGCAGAGGCTATATTGAATTAGAAGAGCCCTTGTAGGAGCAATTCGGGATTCCGCAGCCCCGTCTCGAATTCGAGCGTACGTCGCGCAGGCGCAATTTTCCGGCGGAACTGGATAAACAATGAAAGTCGAATTTAAATTGACTTTGGAAAGTCGCCAGCCTTTGTGAAGAAAAACGACGCCGCGAGATTCCAATCAACATTCCCGGAAAATTAAGGCAAATTGAAGGGAAGCAAATAAACAAAGCCCGAGCGTGCAACAATACAGCGGCGATCAATCACGCGCAGCTCGCCGTGCGTACTTAACACGGCAGGAGCAGGCGCCAGCTCGAAAATTCGTTCGCCACTCATCAACGCCGGCCTAATTCGACAAAAGTCCACCCGCGCACGCACAGCCTCGCCGTACCGACACGCATGTTTTTCTCGACGGCTATTTGTATATTGGTGAGAGATCGCGTGACAAACCTTATCGGCCGTTGCGCATCTCCGAAGACGCGAGAGAGAAAATCGCGTGCGCGCGCCGCGACTCACATCAGCGAAACACAACGGTGTGTGCCACCGCTGAATAATGCATTTTGCACCCGTCTGCGTTGCTTCGGTATAAGCGCGCCGCGGGGATGGAAGTTGAGTCGGAATCATCGTCGCGCTTGAAAAAATCCCGCACACACGGCGCCTTTCGCGACGCGCATCGGGCTATTTCCGCCGGCTTTTCTTCGCGCACGCCGCTACGTAACATATTTATGGCGTCGGACGCTGAACCCACTGCCGAGTTGGGAGAAGAAGCCCGGCAGCTCGAGGGAGTCGAGGTGGCTACAGGGGCAGGGACGACGTCAACGACGCGCGCGCGGGGGGTTCCGGATGAATGCGACTAAAAAGAGCGCGAGCAAAATGGAAGAAAGATTCGCCCCGCGCTCCCGCATTTTTTCGGGAGTGCGTATTTTATTCTCCCTCTGTCTCTCTCTCTCTCTCTCTCTCTCTCTCTCTCTCTCTCACTCTGCCGGCACCGGGAGAGCCAGGCTTTGTGCGTCCCTTTTGTGCTCGGCGGGTAATTTTATTTGCGGTCGAACGTTTATGCGGCCGAGTGTTAAAAAAGAGGCCGAAAGCGATTGCGCGCGCATGTACGCGCTCGTCTCCATTATAATATATCATTTATACCGCGTCGGCGTCTCTTCCGAAATCGCCTACTGTGAGAGTGACCATTATTTTTCCGGCCAAACTGCCGCGTCCATATTCAATACACGCCTGCGCGCGCGCGCGAAGGAAAAGGTGGGGGAAATAATTACGGTCGTTATCTTATCGAGAGCGCCAGCCTCGCGCGCCGAGATAAGGAAATTCGCCTCGGAGTGCGCGATTATCGAGACCGAATAAGAGGAGATAGATAGAAAGAGCACACACACGGGGGGCGAGAGCGGAGAGCAAAGCGAGAAAGTCGCTAGTGCAATCAGAAGCGCAAACATCGGGGCGCGCGCGCGGGGACCCGGCCGATTATCAGCGCCATCATCTTCTTCCTCCTCCTCGCGAGTTGTCGAACTTTGGGGATTCCTTAAATCTGCTTTTGAGCGAGAGACGGCCTACTACTACCAGCACTGCTGTGCTTTGCTTGGAAGTCGCCCAATTTCGAGGGGCTGCGCGCGACTCTCGCTCGTGGATTATGTGTGTGTATATATATATATATATATATATATATATATAGGTACCCCCTTCGTTAAGCTTTTATATATGCTGAAAAGAAGAATAAACGTCGACGTTTTCGAGAGGGGCTGCTGCCGCTGCTATTGCCGTTGCTTAATGATGAGAGATCGAAAAGTAAATCTTTGCTAGCTGCTAGCGCGCATTGTTCCTCCCTGAACAATGGGAGCGAGCGGGAGAATCGCGCCGGCATTATTCCGCGCGACAGACGAGACGACGGAGCGAGTTTCGTCGATGAAAAATGATGTTTGGACTATTGCAGCCGCCGATGCGGGGGCGAGGCTTTCATTAGCAGAGCGCCTCGCGCAACAAGTATACGGCGCGAAAGTCCAGCTTATCGGGCTCGTTTGCTCGGGGGATTATTATATATAAATCACGCAACTGGGTTAAAATAGCGATTCGGCCGACGCCTTATTTACCGAAAAGCGCCACCATCGATCGATGCAGCCATCGAGTGCAGCGCACAAATAGAAAAGGTGACGCAACGCATGGGATGGATCAGCACAAAGAGGGCGTTCGCCGCCGGGAGGGCGGTCCATTTTTGAAGCGGCTCTGAAAATCTCTCATCAAGGCGTGCGCGACTTGAATACCTACATGTTTATACCTATGTATATGTATAACGAGAGCGGGCTGTGTCTCAGAGCGATGCGCATGCGGAACTGCCGTCTACGTCGGCCCGGATGACTCATACCGGCTCTCATACTAACGTACAGCTCTGTGCTCAATATGTATTCGCTCACGTAGGCGTGTGTACGCCGGCTATAGACGCGCGATAGGTGTTTGGCTCTCTTGCAAATCCAGATTGATGGCCAGCCTTGATACACTTAGTGTCTCGCTCCGCCTCCCCTCCCCCTCTCTCGCGTCTACTGCGATCGGGGTTAATCAGCAGGTGCGTGTCTGCGGAACAATCCGCTCGACAATGCTCCGCCGCGAAGCTCTTGGGCTTTTATTATGCGCTGTAATTTTTGTTTTCGCCTACGCTAAAAATAATAAGTCCGGCCAAGCTCGCGCACACGAGGAGAGAGAGAGAGAGAGAGACTTCGCGTGCGCGCGCACCTTTACTCGTGACTCATTTTTATTGACCTCCTACCGCGCGCTACGGCCGCGCGTGTATGTATTATGAGCTGCTGTTATACGCGAATTCGCTGCTTCTTGACAAAACTCTTATTTCTACAACTTTACTCACAAACCCGTGGGTGCGTACACCCTGCAGGGCTATAGATTCTTGTGCAAATCCGATTAATTTTAATTCTTAGCCGCACTTTTTCCTTCAACCGCTCGTAAAACTTGAACTAAATTTAGCTTAAAACTCCTTTTCGCGTCGCTGAGGACGCAGTAATCCGAAAATGAAAAAAGACCACACCGGTGACTGAACGTTGCGAATTACTATTTCAAAAAAAGAGGGTCAACGATTCAATTACCAGAAATTATTCTCTCTCGGAAGAGAGAAGCCGAGCGTTCATCGCGTTGAATCTTTGCGGGGCTGCTTTAATAAGAGTCAGATGTGTTTGACACATTTAGCGCGGTAACTCGTATTCCGTAGCAGCCGGGAGATTTTTCCTCGCGGTATCGCGCTTCACGCATGGCTGCTCTTTCTGAAAGTTCGCTCGCAGTTACGTCAAACGATCGCAAGCTCGAGTCGGCCGGTGCCGAAAATTTCTAGAGCTCGCACCGGCGAAGATCCGGCATTGCGCATAGATGAAGGGCGAGCGCTGGCGGACTCAAGAGATGTGCACTCGTAAATCGCTTAATCGCTGCTTTTCACGGATCGGGGGAACTTAGAAAAACTTGCGGGAAGTCGCCGCCGCCGCCGCCGCTGCCTGGAGTATCCTTGATGCACTTGTGCAAAAGTGCAGGGCGAAACTGCACTGAATTCGAGCTTTCTCGGTCGCGTGCGAGTAGTATACGTCCAATCGTCGTTATCGTCGCGTGACGCCGTACTTTTTGCTTTATTGCTCGGGAATCAAGGCATGGAAATGTTTCACTTCAACGGTGTGTTTTCGCGCAATAGCGTTGAGAAATTTGCTCAACGGCGGAATATTGCAGAAAAAAAAACAAGATAACATCTTTGCCTCGACTGATATAATAACGGAACGCAGAAACTCGGGGAAGGCGCGTATGCGTAAAAAATTAATGACGAGGAGAAGAGCTAAATATTTACTCGAGGCAGTGTACGCATCGACGTCGGGAGGCCGATGCTCATATTATGCACACGCTTGTGCGCGACGAGAGATCGAATCAAAGGCTCGACTACGTCGCGCTCAGGAGCATCAACCGCCGAGAGAGACGTTATAGCTCGTCGCTATATGCATGAAAACACGTTGCACGAGGCGATGCACGCGTGCATACACGCGTCGCGGGGCCAAGATATGTAATGTCACGGCAGCACGATGGCGCTTGCGCGAACGAGCCGGATGTCGATCTGTCGCAGCGTTCTATGGGCTCTGATATGATGACATACGGCGACGGCGATGGCTGTGATGTCGATGTGCTGCTGCGCGCTTGATTGGAGACGCAGACTTTTCGATTACAAGGCGCGTCGACACGGGGTGCGAGCTTCGCAAGAAGATTAAAGCGATCGCGTGTATGGTCTGCGCAACGCGTCTCGCTCGTCGATTGTCGTCTGAAAATAGATTCGTCCGAATTTTTGACGCTCGAACGTTGATCCTTGATTTTTAACGCGCAAGCACGAGCGTGAACTATACGAGTTTTCGGGCGACTCGTCGACGAACGCTTCCGGCAATTACGCGCATTCACACGTATCGCAAAGGGTCCGTTAATTTAATGACCGTTGATTGCTCAATGCTGTAATTACGCAGACTAAGCAACTATTCGGAGTTGCCGCACGTTCGGGGATGATGCTGCAGCAGCGGTACACACAGTCGTCCAAGCTCCAGCTCCTGTATCTCTGGCTTCCCCATGCAGCCTATTCTTCGTTCGCTTGCTCGGCGTCGTTGCTAAAAAAGCTCGGATTATTTTAATTGCGCGTTCTGCACGTGCTCCAATCAATTAAGAGTTTGTTTCGCAAGTTCTGAGCCTTACCCATACGCGATACTCCAATCACGGATACCTGCCGGTAATCAGCAATCGCGAGCTTCCCTAACTCGGATATTGCGAGTAATTCACTGGCCAGGGTGTGCAGCTAGAAAAAGGGCTAATTGAAAGTCACGCGTATATACGTAATGCAATTAACGTAGCGGCGGCAAAGTGTTTTCGGTCTAGCGTAAGCCTCGCCCTAATAAATCGCGCGCGCGCGAGCAAGCCTCGGAGCAGCTGAACAGACGCTCTTAAGGTTAAACGCGCGAAGGGGCTTTGACGCTTGCTCTCTCGCGCCGCTCGTGAACTTGAGTTACCTGAAATACAGGCAAGGGGAATAAAGGAGGGAGCGCCGGGAAAAATGTGCGCTGCCACGTACGAGCTTCTTTCTCGGGCGCGTGAATCTTAAAAAAGCTCCGGCTCAGACTCTCTCTCTCTCTCTCTCTCTCTCTCTCTCTCTCTCTCTCTCTCTCTC
>QLSS01000069.1:305661-327594 GCA_024372645.1 Trichomalopsis sarcophagae
ATATCCTCTTGCACTTGCTCTTGCTCCCCGGCAACCGCTCGCTTCTTTACTTTGCTCGAGACCGCGACGCTCGAGTGTTTTCGTTCGAGCTCGCCGCTCTTGATCCGTAAAAGTACAGCCGCGCATTAATACGCTTGTTTGTATACTACGGCGTGGCGATTATCGCTTTTGAGTGCTTTCCGGGAGAGTTGGTTGACGGAATTTCAACGCGAATGATCGACTCGACGGAGAGTCGTTGTAAACAAAGAGCCCGCATTTACCTTCGATTGCGTCGCGAGTAGCGATACTCATCCGCGGAGCACGAGAGCTAGTCGATGTATCAGTAAATTACAACCGCGTCGCCCTAATTTATTCTTGGCGCGTCGACAATTTTTAGGTCGTTCACTCATACGCCGAACGTGTAGCCTGGAATTCGCATGTCGGCACGTGTTGCTAGGCAAAAGTCTTTTGTACCGGATCGCGTGTGCCGACTGATAAATTCACTTTTCGACTAACCAGGCGCTTTAGCCGGAGCTGGCTTTTTATATGCGCCTCGTCGTGTGCGAGGGCTCGGGTAAAAGGCGTGCGCTGGAAATTTCCAAATTGCCGGATTAACGTCCTGCGCCGCGGCGTCGTTGTTGCAGTAAGGGCGACATTTGTTAAGAGCTGCGCGCATTAAGCTTCGAGTCCGATCGATTTCTCCAAGCTGCTAGTCACGGCTTTGACGTCAATAAACTCGCCAAGGTCTCCGCGTGTCAAAACTCGCTCAATTGTCGCATTCAATTGCGGCTCGGATACGCCAGCGCGGTAATATCTCGTTTATCATCGATTTTCCCCTGCGGCCTCTCAATGTTTGCTGCTTGATTACGGCCTGCTTCTCACCGATGTTATAGACGCAACAAACCGTTTCCGCGAACGCGACCTTTTTCTTCGAAGACGAAACAATAATCGTCGTCTGATAGACGGGTGATTATTGTCACACAATATGGCGAAAAAAAGAAAAACGATGCCTGGCATGTGGACGTCCACGCCGATGTGTCCACCGATGGATGCCTCGCCAAACAGGGAGCTCTACTACTTAGAATGACATTCATCATAATACGCCACGATGACTCAGCAGCGTATCGATCGCGCCGAATACTTTTCCTTTCAAAAAAGAAAACGCGGGCAACAAATCACCCTGGAAACGACATAAAAGCCGCTGGCAGGGAGAGGGGAGGTTGTCGGCAATTTATAGCATAAGCGAATTATTGATAAGGTGTCAGGGCCGCGAAAAATTTGAAGTGGGGCCGAAGATTGCGCCTCGCAAAACTCGCGTTTTGAAAAATAGTCGGATATTTATTCGAGATCCGTCGAGCGCAGCCATCTCTCTCGCGAGAAAAGAAGCGACGAAGCATCCTGCCCCCCGCTTTCAGTTTCGCGCGCCCCCGAACGTCCTTCTTTATTTCCATTAAGGCCCTCCCCGACATTTGTTATGATCCTCCTCTGGCGCTGGAGCTCGCGGGAAGGATGTAGTTATGTAAGAGCTGGGGCGACCGAGGATAATCCCTCGGCTGCTTAAAGTATTCCGCAGGCGCGTCAGCCCGCCGAGCGCTAATGTTTACAGATAGCCGCACTTTGCTCGGGCTATTGTCTTACGCATCTCGGAAAGTTGATCATCTCGATTGCCTGCAGCAATCGAATTCACTTCGCCGCTACTCTGCTCATCCGGCCTCGTGAAATGCGAGAGGTCTGACGGAGAGAATTTCAGCTGTATAGCCTTGTTGCTGTCGGGGAATGAAGAAAAAAGCGGACAACATTTTGCAGTAGCAACGATCGCCCCGCCGGTTATTTCGCTTCGACGGTGTAGCGAAACGAAAGTCAATAAAGCTTTAGAAGCGCAAAAAGGCCGCGCTCCGTCCAGCCGGAACTTAATGAACTTTCAAGGTATTAAAGTTTCCTCGGAGCTTTTCCCTTTTTGTCATCTGGGTATCAGATGTCCAGGCTGCCTTCAACGCGGCGGCTGCGGGATATTTCTGTGCAAACGAGTAGCGACGCGCTCGCAACTAAGGTGTAATTTTGATTACAGCCGCGTCAGTTTGCGAATTGCTTTGTGTCTCCCGCGGCCCGCAATAGAAGCGGTATCGACTGCTACGGGAGTTTATTACACAATGCTCCGCGCGAATCCACACACGCTGCAAGCTGGCGAATTTTATTTCACGCTGCTTCATTCGGTCTGGAGCCAGTCTCGAGATTTTGCCTTGGAACCTTTCCGCAAGTTTGAAATTTCGTAGGTGAGGGAGCCAGGAAGCTGTGGGTGACGCGCTCGAGACAATGGCAGGTTTTTCGGCTTTTATTGAATTCCCTGACCCCCCCGCAGCTGCTTTCCACCCGAGGCCAGCCGAAGTGTATGTAAATGTAGCCCTCGGGGAATATAATCTTGCATGGAGATGAGAAAAAAGAGGCGGGGAGACGGCGGCGCGCTGGCTGGTGCCAAAGTGCGCGCCCTTCAAGCCCTCTCTCTGCGCGCGCGATATTCGTGCATTTTCGGATCTTCCTTATCGCGCTCGCGCCGCACGTGGCCGATATCACCCCATAGTCGTACTGGGTTACTGTAAAATACCGATGCATCTACATCAACAAGCCACCGATATTTTATTTCAACGCTTCAACCGCTTTCCAGCAGAGCTTCATATTACTGGGCTGGCGCGCGCGTGAAAAGCCCTGCCCTGCTAGTCACTCGGAAAGGATCTGAAATTTTCCCGAGCGTGCTTGTAATTACCGCAGCGCAGCTGCAGAGACGGAGCGAATTTTTCCGACTGCTCCCGAGGCGGTGCTGATGAAAAACAAGGGTGCCATCTTCGCGCAGTAGTACGGACCGGCAGCAGTCAGCCGCGCGAGATAAGCCCCGGAAAAAGCAGCAGCAGCAGCAGCAGCATTTTATGAGGTGCATAAAATGTACAACGCGTAGTGCAGCCGAAGAGAAAGAGAGGCGTGGTACGTGCCGTAGGTGTAAGGAGGCTAGGCAAGCCGCCGGCGGGCATGCGCTGCATTCGTTGTCTCTCTTCTCTCTCGTCGAATAAATTCGTTTCGGGGGGAAGGACTCCTTTGACGGAATTACTTCTCTTTTGGCGCGCACGAGGGGATCCGAGAGCTGCTGCGCGACTTTCTGTGTAGTTCGCTCTCGTGCGCGGCATCTTATTTGTCGATCGAGTGTATATCCGATCTGGCTCATATTCCCGCTTCGAATCACGTCCGCAAGCTCGCATTAATTCTTTCGGCTTCTTGCTTCTCGCCGTGCGTGGGATTAGTGGGCTCCGGGCCAATTCGTTCTTTGAATTGCAAAACATGATCGGGGCGTGAAGTCTAATTAATCCAATGCAACGCATCGCGGATATCCCGCTAAAACTTTTAATCGAATTTGTTTCGAGCACCGCGTGGCAGTCGTAAATGGTGCATCAACCCAACAAAGCGCGCATACGAGCGGAAGCGCTTCGATGGCTTCTTAACGGGCTCGCGCAGTGGATAATCGCTGCTGTTCTCTCCTTGGCTGTTGCTGGCGACGGTCGCCAACTCCCATAAATAGCGAGAGAAGACCGGCGGAATTTCCATTACAGCGCGTTCCAGTACCTACTCCCCATAGACAATATCATCGAAAGTCTACCGCCGAAACTGGCCCCGCCGCGCGCCGCCCGCCATTAGGTGTTTGCGCGCGCTATTTATTACGAGCGTGCCCCTGTCGTCGGCCGCGATTTATGGGAAATCGCGTCGTGTAGAGCTGGCCGCAAGCGCGAGTCGGGGAAAAAATGCTGCCCGCCTGGGACGATCGCGCCGGAGGATACTATCGCCGTTAACTGCCGCGCTACTACTCCTTGCACGCTACGTCGAACAATGCTCCGCTGAGAAAACAGTTTCTTTGTTGTCCGCTGTGAATCGATGCTTCGCTCCTGCAGCTAAACAGCTTGTCTTTTGCTTTACATTGCCTGTCTGCACTGTTTACCGAATAACAACTGTTTTTCTGCTTCGAAGAAAAACGCGCCGGCCCTTGCATAATTACCAAGTTGTTACGATAAGCACTGAAACTTGAACGGAAGTCCGTAGACGCGAGACTGCATCGCGCTTTTACGAGCAAGTGCGTAACCTACTTTTGGGTGCACAATTATCGGTATGTTAGTCGGGTGTCCGAACCAACCCATCGGCCAGTAATACATGCGATTTGTTCAGCACGGCACTCGCGAATTAAACAAATGCGACGCGCCGAAAGCGCAGAGGTGTATTTTTCAGCGCGACGGCCTTTTGTTTTCCATTATCATGCAGTCGATGGCTCTATCGAGCATCAGCAACAGCAGCACTATATATATCTGATTCACTGATGCGAAGCGGTGCGCGTTGCAGCCGGTCAGTTTGTAACGCGGCCAGCGTAATTACGTTAAATTAACCAACTGCGCGCCGTGTGTACGTTAGGCTCGAGTCTGCGCGTGCATGGCACGTTTGTAGGTATGCGCGCGACGCGCTTTATAGTTACAGATAATAATTAACGCCTCGGTGTCGAGGCGCGTGAATTTCGACAATTGGGAACTTTTTCATTTCTCCGCAGGTGATGTTTTTTTCTCAAACAATGAGGTAGACACGTGTCGGCTATAGTGCACATTCTCCCTCGCGTACGGCAAATATCGCGGGAATCTTTAGAAATTCGAAAAGCCGCGAAGAAAGTTCGTGACGAGACGAGACGAGCGGGCTTTCCTCAAGGAAATTCCGGGCACGTACGTTGGCGCTCCCTCCGAGATTACTTTATACCACTCGGATATACACTCGGCGGCTCGCTATAAGAATCGATCAATTGCGAACTGGCCTCGAAGCTGCGGAGCACAGGTGCTGATATTTCGTCGGAGTGCCGTTCGCGAGTCGAGCGAATATTTCATGAACGACTAACTTTTCCGGCTCCCCGCTCTCTCCAACGCTTGTCACCCCCTCGACTCTGCAGCCGCGCAGCGAGCCAGGCGAGGGTGACTTCGGCCGCACCGAGTCCTGCGGCTTATTATCATTTTCGCAGTGAGGGACCTTATTATTTTTTCAATATTCCGTAAGCGATGTTTCATGGGCTCGTAGGATTATGCGCTTATTGAGTCAGTGGCCGAATAAACGACTGCGCTGTCGGGCTCCTGTTGATTGAATTTTTCAGTGTGTATTATAATTTATTTTCACTTTCAAGATACAACGTGCTGTACGCTCGGCTCGACGCACTCTCGTTCACGATGACGTCGTTGGGACGCTTATCGACTCTACGAAGAACATACGATACCTGTCCAAATGTTATACGATCGATAATGAGTGTGAAATTTTGATTAGATCAGTGAGTTGCTATCGCAAGCACACGCGCATAGATGAAAAGACTCGAATCTCGAGTAGCTACAAATTGTGTTAAGTCATCAGGTACAATTAGCAGCTGCTTTGGTCGATCGTAAAAATATCTTTCTTGTTCGCGTACTGACTGAGCTTTCTCTTGAGTTTTTCGACGACGAACGAGGACAGACGTTTATCTCGCGACCAAATCATCGCGATCCTGTGATTTGTGAAATTCGCCGTTTTCTCGCCGCTCAATACCGTCGCCAAATACGAGTCGTAATTGCCTTCAACGATAATCTGTTTGATCGGACCTGCGAAAAGAGAGAGGATTCCTCATTAGTGCCGCGGATGCCTGTACGCTTACAAAAAAAAAAAAAAATAAATAAAATAAAATGAAATTACCTATGAACTTTGTTGATCCCTCTAGCTGCCAGGTCTCGGTGACGTCATCGCCAACTGTGCCATTGGCATTGAAAACAACGGGGCTGTTGCGCTTATGACTCACCGCCGTGTACTTCATAGCGAACGTGTTCTCCGACAATTTTTTCACCACAAAGTGCCCGCATTTGTTGACGCTGGTGCCGCTAGCGGGCGTCGCCGCGACGATGTACCAATCTCCAACAAACTGCGCAGAAAAAATGCGTTTTTATCGTCACTGCGCGCGTGCCTATTTTCGTTATTTATGTAGTCATATAGTTGCGCTGTAAAAGCTGCAGAACACGAAAGATAAATATAGACTCTTTTTTTCCGTCAGTTTTTTTTTCTGCGAGCGAACCGGCAAATAATCGATTTTCCTCTGTTCTGATGCAGGTAAGTTTCGTGGGAGCATTCCTATACCAGCCATCGAATCTGCGCTACGAGGGAGTCCGATTGTAAGGCTGTATTATGAATTTTTCACCAGGATCTGTTGTTCGTCAGAAAACGACGGTTTAATAATCTAATCCCGTTTCAAGGCTTTCTCGTCCGAGCTTTCGCGGGTAATTCGTAAAACGTGTGCGATCCCGGGGAAAAGGAGGTGCGCACTAATCCCCCCCACACACGGCTGTTCAATATTGACACTTTTCAGCGCGGGATCGAGTCGCTGCGCTCGCGGATCCGCATTGAAATTGACGCCGCGTTCGCTCTCTTGCTTCGCGGAGTTTTACCTGATTCAAATCCACAATTTTCGTCCCCTCGAAATTCGCAGTTTGAGCCTCGCATAGAATGGAGCACGTAGCCAGCGCCGCCAGTGCAACCAGGGTTATTCTTCTGCATCGAGACATATTTTTCGACGACGCGCGGCGTGCACCGCGCGAAAACTCTGGAACAATAAAGATTTTCGTTATTCCAATTTGGAAGATTGCTCGTGCAGACGGAATCGCTGCGGCGATGAAAAATTGATGAGCGAGTTCAAAGTTATATTAATGGCATTCTCCCCGTCAAATATTAAAACCGCAAGCTCCCCCCGCTATAGTGCGATAAAAATACGCCGGAGCTCTTATAAATATAAATTCTATCGCTGGTGGTTAATAATTGATTCGATACCTCTGAATGTTTACGTTTTCGTCCGGAAGCGCAGCTGTGTATAGAGGTGCACATCCAGCAGCAGGTCGTGTACACTGGCCGTTTTCCGATGTGAAGAGCGCCCAGTAAAAAGTAACGGCCGAAGAGTTTAAGCTCACCTGGAATCGAAAGCGACTTTTACAAGCGGTGCACAATCGCGCGTTTACAATGATAAACGGGCTCTCGCACAGCAGCTTTAACTGGCACTAAAACGCCGAGGCAAACGGTGCCTACGAGAACGATCCTCAAGTTATGACTGAAGCGCACTAAAGTGAGACACTCCCGCGCTAGGCCTCGAACGGGGATCTTATCCATCCTATTTTCTTCTCCGCTTTCTTCTGCGTAGCCGCGCGTGCTCGTGAGTAGGGGGCCGCTGTATAGGTGTATCGAGTCTGGAGGCTCTCTGGAAAAGCAGCAGCAGCAGCAGCAGCAGGGTCCCTCGGGAACGGGCATGTATACATTGTACATACACGCCCAGAGCCGCACACTTTTCAATTTGTTTGCCCACTTTCGCCGCGGCGCATCCCGTGCGTGCGTGTGGGCCGTCCCACGCTTTGTTTGCTCGGTGAGTAATGCTGTTTACCCCCGAGCCGTCAATGCAGGAATCTCGCGGCGATAATAGAAATCTATGACGTACTTCGACTGCATAGCCAGTCCAGTTGTGTATTCGCCTGTTTGCCGCACGCGCCGATACACGCGCCGATATGAGAGCGAGCGCGCGATACAGGGTGAATTGTGGCGGCGGACTTGGACGAAAATTTCTGATGGAACTTTCCGCGCGAGAAACTCGGTCAGGCGAGCTCGCTGGTTCTTTGTGTGTGCGTTAATTACCGCTCGTTTCGATTGTTCAGAAGCTGGAATTACGATTGGAGAATTTTCCATTGCAAATTTTCCCGCGATTCGAGAGGATACGCGAACGAAGCAAATAAGAGGCCCATAAATAAAAGTCTGCACGCCCGCGCGGAGCGCTTTATTGCCTTATCCATTGGAATAATAATGCTAGAAGACCGGACCAGTTTGCCGAACGAAAATAGCTCTGATCACCGCTATCGCGGCAAATTTTATTGGCGCTAGCTCAGCCCCTCGAACGCTTCGGTTTAATTTATCTGTTGTCGTCATTGCGCTGAGATTAAATGCGGAGAGTCGACCGAGACGAGAGCGGCGGGAGGTCAGTTTACACTGAAATTAAAAAGGGAGATGGAGAGAAAGAATCGCCGTGCACGGTCAAGAGCCGGTAGGTATTTTTGCGGGGAGAAAACTCTGGCCCAATCAGCCGGAAATGTTTCCCAGCCTCGCTAGCTCGCTATGTGGGCAAGAGGAAAAACGAAAGCGTGTAACATTGCCGGATCAATTTTCGGCGATTAATAGTCAGGCCTCGGGGGTGAGGGGCTGAAAACGAGCTGAAAATGATTAAGCCGGGTAGGCAAGCGGAAAAAGGAGTGAGACAGCTCGCGCTGTCTATACGGGGGCCGCTGTCTAGTCCCCCCCCCCTCTCTCTCTCTCTAATTTACCGCAGACGTACACTACTACTCGCGTGGGCTCGACGACGGTAGATTTATATTTTCGATGCGCGCGCGCGCGACAATTGCGCCAATGAGCGGTCCCTCCTAACAAGGTAGCCGCAATCCAGCGAACGCAGCGCCCAATTAAGAATGGTCCGATCCAGACCAATTTTGGTGAGACACCATGTGGGCGACGCGCGGACACCTTTCTCCGCTTTCCTCTCTACTTCTCACTTCACTTTCTCGACGATGTAGCTCGTTTGGCCCAGCACGCGCGCCCACCTCTTTTTCTCTCTGCCTCGTTTGCTGCTTTTTCCGCTGGAAGGAAAATCTCGTTTTCTCGTTTTATGTCATCTTTGCGAGATTTCTCGACGAGACCACCGTGGCGCTGTAGGAGTAATTCCGCGCGTGAATTTAAAAATGTCTAGTTTTCCTCGACGAAACATCAACTTCCGCAGCGAGGATACCCGGTGATCGTTACCCGATCAAAGGTAATCTCGTGCAAAGTTCGCCGATCGTGACGAGTAACCGGCAAAGTTTTAAAACAATTTCGCAAGATGATTTTACTGACGCAGCTCGCTGCCCTCGCCCCGGCGCGTGGGATAACTTTGTAAGTAATCTGTATTACATTTTCTCGAGCATACCTGCAAGTTTTTCAGCCGCGTTCTCGGAATAGTTTTGAAATTGTTTCCTCATTCTGAATTGCGATCAAGCGAATCCTGTCAAAAAGCCTTTGGGCACGAAATTGCTGTGCTCATTTCCATCGCAGTCGAGCTGGAAGCAAACAAGTCGCAACACACGTGTAATACTTGAAATACACAAAAGCCGAGATGAAAAGCAAAACAAGCAATAACTTTTTACAGTCGTGCATTCCGAAGGAACGGCTCGACTTCTGCCTCGGAGAAAAACAAATGTGCATAACAGAGTCGCACAGAGAGGAACGGGCTTATTGCGCGCGCAACCCTTCCGCGGAGAAATGAAAATTCGGGAGGGAGTAGAGGGATCCGTGTACGAGCACAATTGCCTTATGTAAATGTTATTCGTACGCGGATACGGGATTAACTGCCGGCTGCGGGGAGTCTAGGCCTGCAGGAAGCTCGGTCGTGATTATAAGGCGCGCATTGCCTCTATAATTACTTAATTAAATTCATACATCACGCGGCATTACGCGGACCGCACGCGAAAAGCCGTCGCGCTGCTGCGGGCTTTCAGCCGCGTGTACTCGACTGCTGAGGATGTACATATATCCGCCCCCGTCTATGCGGAGTAGGGTCGATCCTCGAATTGTCCGTGTCGACAATGCTGTCACGAACACGCGACTTTACTTTCCGCGCGCGGGCAGAGCTCTCTCTCTCTCTCTCTCTCTCTCTCTCTCTCTTGCGTCGTCTTTTTAGTCGCTGCGTGGAGACGGTAATTTAATCTTTCCTATCTCGGGATACCTCCGAATAGCTACAGCCACTCGAGACAATGCGTCAAGACGCGCTGCGTCTGTAGATGGCGAGCGCAACACGCCGAGAGAGCGACTCTTGGCTATATCAGAGGAGGCAGCCCATTAGCGTCGGAGGTTAATCGTCAAAGTGTTTTAGCATCTGGCAAGCGCGTTTTCCACGCGATATTAGCCTCGTAAATCTTAGGCGCGAGGAGCCGCAGCTTCAATTGCGCCCGGCTCGGTAGCTCGTAAAACCGGGAGATCGCGAATCAATTACCGCGAGCCAAGTGAATTAATCAAGGGCCCTCTGTGTGTCCGAGCATATAAGCGCGAGATCGAAGATATTGGAAGACGCGCGGGATGTAATGGCCGCGTGATTGCGCGTCTTAATTGTTGTCGCTGGCGCTCCCCCTCCCGCTTGCGTTATTCAAATAACACCTGTGCATGGATAGACGAAGGGCACCAGCGGCTGGCATTATCGGCACAGACAGACAGCTTCCTTTGTACCGCGCCCCACTATATCGCAGCGCGTCAATCTAGACTCCTGTGTGCATCCGTGTACCTCTGTAATCGAGTACTATCGAATTCGCGTTATGGATGACTGGCTTCCCGATAGGCGCTCACGTCGATAATCACCTACATCCGCTCGCTCTCGGTGTATATACGCGTTTGTATGCCCGGTATCGATCGTGAATTGTTTAATCCAACACACTTGAAGTTTTGTTGGCACTCGGCAAGTCACGGGCTTCAGATAAGGCTGCTGCCGGGCCGAAACACCTGCTAATAGCGAAATGTTTCCCGAGATCAGCTGTATTCGCGAGTACAATAAGCAAGCTTCCTTTATATTCGGCTGGACGATGCACATCGCGGCGGTAGGTAAGCGGGCCAATATCAACCCTCATTGTCGCCCCTCGCTCTTCTGGAATATATCCATTCTCTTATATTCGCTCGAGCTAGATTTGCATCCTAGACGGGAATATTATCCTGCACTCGGCTCCCGCTTCCCAAAGCTCCAGCTGCAAATCTCAAATGGACCTGCAAAGTTTAACTTTCAAATGGCCTGCGCGCCAGCCTCTATTCTTCGAGTCGAGGAGCGTTTAAGCGAGTACTCTTCCGACTGTTATAAATGCGAGGAAATTGGCCAGCTCTAATTATCATAATTATCGCATATTCAATTTTATGGTAATCGTCTCGAAGGCGCTTCTCGTGTTATGTATACCATATAGCGGAGCGTTTTATTCAGCTGATTAATTGCATTCGGCTATGCTTACTTTTCAGCTCACGCAGGGTGAAAGGCTGTTCGTCAAACTTTTGGCCTGCGCCTGATGACAATTCACTACGAAAGACATCAAAGCCTCGGTTATATCCAAACGTTAGCTGGGCCCATCTGCCGCGTCCAAACAAAGCGCAGGGCGCGAGCTCTCATCGATTTAATATCGCGGCATAAATCACAGAAGAAAGAGCCGTGTGTACACAGAGCGCGCAGCCCATACAGCCGGCAGACGGAATTTTCGAAATTCCCGCGAGCGGAGCGTCAAAGCGCGGAGCGACCCTCGGATGCCTCACGTGTGTGTGAGCTCATCGTCCGGACGACGCAGCACCCTCGGCATTGGCGAATCTCCGACCGAGGCACGTAGGAACGCGCGCGCCCATATTCGGCCCGGAGATCAGACCTGCTTTGCGGTCAGCGAATGCGTAGGCTCGTCCGTGTTTGCGGTCGCGTTTTCGCTAAAAGTCGTTAGCGATGCGATCTATGCTCTCTCGCGTAAGGGCGCGTGTTTATCGGAAAGGCTCGGCCTGGCGCGAGGGTGCAGGGGGCGCGCTTCATCAAAACGACGCCGCTGGCTGGCGTCGCACGCGCGATATCGCGCGTGTGCCCGGGATATTATTTTTCCCGCTTTTGATCCATTTTCGGCGGCGCTGACTTTTTTAATACACACTCCTTCCCTCCGCAGCCCGGCCCCTACATATACTCGCGATATCGCTGCCGCGCAGCAGGCTTGTTTTGCATTTTCCTGCCTGATATATTGACGCTCTCGGGATGTTGTTTATGGCCGGTGATTTGGTGTATTATGCTCGGATTTTATTGCCGCGCGTATAATCGCCCGGTCAGCCTATTCATTATATTGTAAAACTTTTAGCCGCCTATTATCGCGCACGCATTGTCGTGTCGCCGGTAAATCATAACTTTTTTTAATTACGACTCGCGCCGCCGGGCCGGGTCTAGTTCCTTATTCGTCGTGATTTATACGCCATCGCGCATACCTCGCGTTCTGCGCAGATATCTCGTCATCCATTGTTCGGATCCGCTCCGTCCTGCGTACACGTCGCGATCGAAGTTGAAAACTCATCATTCCAGCCGCGCAAAAATACGCGTGCAGCAGACATTCGCGCTTCCTCCCTCGCGCGCGGTTAAAAAGGAAACGCGGCCCGCACCCCAGCGCGCGCGGAAGCTGCGCTGTAAGCACGTCTCCCGCACAAAAGCTTTTAAAATATGCCACTCGCTCGCTCAGTCGCGCTCGCGTGTAATCTAGGGAAAATCCTCGTAATTCCGCCCCGGGGCACAGTCGACTCTAGCGCTCTTCCCCCTCAAACTGCACACGCCGCGCGCATTCGTCATACTTATACCGATTCGAAATTGGCCCGCACGCCGCGCGACTCGTGTGTGGAATGCGCGTACCAAATGATATGCGCGATACGAGCTATTTGTAGAATTTATCGGGGACGCGCATATCCGAAAATATTGATATTGCGCCCGCTTTTCCGTTTTCTCGCCTGAATTTCGTGGGGACAAACATTTTCCATGTTTGATAATGCAGCCGGCTTTGGCCCGGACCGCGGGCCGTTTCTCGCAGCATTGAGGTCTGCGGCAAAAAACAACTCTCCACAGCGGCGCAGCGGCCGTTTGCGCTCAAACGCACGACATTTGCATACTGGCGCGAATTCCGATTGATTGTAACTTCGTTGCGCGCTCCGCTGCTATAGGCGGTTTGCCGCCGCCGCCGCCGCCGCTCTCTGCTACTGGTTGCTCGGATTCCATTCGATGGCCGAAAGTGCATTTAATCCGGGCGACGGATTCGCAGCCAGCGCTGCGTGTTTCGCTGATTAAAATACAAACGAGAACGAAAAATTCAATCGGCCGTCGGGGAAGCTCGATCGCGTCGAGCATAACAAATGAACAGCGATCTGTGCCGAATCTACGAGTTTCATTTATTTCCGCTTAAAATTTTTATTGAAAAACGGCTTGAATTGAAACGGTGACATTCAGCCCCACAACAATATTTGAGCAAGCTTCAATCGCTGCTCGAGTGAGCCATCGATTTGAAAAGCCCTTGAATTGAGCGAAAGGAAGCCGTAGCCATCGTTGTCAAGTCGTCGGCGGTGCTTGATGTTTCCGGCGGGGAAGAAGGAAGCGCAGCTATCGCATTAAAACGTCGCGCGGCTTTAACGAAGCGCGCGATTATGTGCATTAGCATTGCGGCTTTAAGCGCGCGGCAAAAAAGACGGAGAAGCGCCAGAAGAAAAGGGAAAGTATGTCTGCGGGGGCGAGAGAAAATGAAGATGTGGGGTCGAGGGAAGCAGCAGCTTATCGAGTCGAAACCGGATGTAACGAGGAACGACGAGGCGACGACGAGCTTTTAAGCAAAGTTGCCGAAACTTGGTCAATACGTAGGCTGACGTCAAGGAGACAGAGCGGCTCCGAGCCCGCGCGCAGATTTTTCAATGAATAATATCCACTTACGGAGGACTCCCGCCAGCTCGCGCGAGGCGCTTTAAAAGTTCCTGCTCGAGCACTTCCAATCGATATCGGACGAGAACTTGAGGCGCCGCTGTGTCTGCGCGAGTTACCGCTTACAAATGGCTGACTAGAAGAAGTGATGGTGTATGTTTCAATAGCCAGCGTCGCGTTATTTTTCGTAGCGACGCGCTACTCATCGATATTTCAAAATAGTGGTACGTCTGTAGCCACGACGTGCTCTCGAAGAGAGCTGTTCGCGACTCCTGACGTTTGAGTAGGGGTTCGAGGCTCGACGAAAGATAGCCGACGAAGGATGAATATATGTATAGTTTGTAGCGGAACGGCTTGGGCCTACGGCGGTGCATTGTTGCAGTGAGCCACAGTGATTACGGTAAACCAAGGCTTGGGGCTGCGCGTCTAGTCATCATCCGCAGCCATCTGCAGCCTCCCTTTTTCTCTTCCTCGTTGCTGTATGCTCGTCTGTGGCATTAGCCTTTTTCCGCAGCCAAGAATATTCGAGGACAACACAAGGGACAGCCCCCGCGGGCCTAATTGCGCATCGACGACTAGTCGCTCGGCAGCTGAAAAACGTAATTACCAAGCGATTTCGTCAATAATCCCCGAGGAGATCGAGCGCGTGAGCGGCGCGACGGGAACTTGGCTTGTTGCGACTCGCGCGGGGAATCAGAGCGGAGTACTATAGACCCCTCTCGGCTCCGTTAAGCATGACGTCGAGAGAGAGAGAGAGAGAGAGAGAGAGAGAGAGAGAGAGAGCCTTTCCTCTCTGCAGCTTCCTAAGGAGCTTGCGGGAGGAGGGCAGACGCGAAACTTCTAAAATCAATTAGCAGCCCCTTAGGCGAAGAGGTGGGGCCGCTACTGTGCCGTCGTCATCGACTGGGAACAAACGACGGGGAGGGAGTGGGCGTATATTGGTCCGTGCGGAGATACACTTTTGCTTTTAATTTGCCGGAGTAGGTCTGCAAACAGCGGTTTAGAGGTGTAAGCGCTTTATCGCCGTTTGGGGGGCATTATGCCGAGAGCGCCGCCGAAGAAGTAATAGGATGTAAGTGGGAAGCGGCAGAGCACGACGCGATACTCGCTTCTTCTAGTATCGAGTTCGAATACAGCGGCGCACAATGAACAGGAAAATTTAGCTCGCGCGGATTACCGAATAAGTCTGCGGGGGAAAAAAGAGGCAAACGGGAACTTGACTCGCTCGAGACAATGAGAGAAGGGTGAGAGAGAGAAAGCGCGCGTCGAGAAGTAGAAGGAAGTGCGCAGCGGGGGAGAGAAAGCTCACCTCCGCGGCGGAGAAACCGTCAGAACAATCACGCTGTTTCACCGAGTCGCGAGTGCGTGCGCGCGCGTGCAGCCCAGGCTCGCGTATATATCAAGAACCCTTTCAAGCGCGCGAGGGGCGGCCGGAGACTCTGTTCTCGCGACACTGTATAGTTGGCTGCTCTATAGCCGGAGGCGCCCGTTCGCGCTCGCAGATTATCGCTGTATGATTTAAGGCGACTTAGGGATTCGCGGAACGCGCCGCTGCCGTTTCTCACTCGGCCCACCGGCCCAGCCCATCCCCCGTCAGCCCTTGAGAAAGACGCACTGCTTTAATCCGCGGGCTATACAAATCGAACTCCAGCCCATTTAGTCGAGGGCAAAAACGCAGAAAGCGTCGCGCGCTCTGGATTTGACAGGTGCGCTAAAATTATTTTCACTTTCATCAAGTCGCGACAAACTCCCAAGTTATAACGAGGCATTCAAAGACATCCGGCGACTGCTTGAACGGGGAAAACTTGCCCTCTCATCGCGAATCTCCGACTGTCGAGGGAAGTAGCAGAGGACCGCGTGAAGTCAGCCACGCACGCCCGTCCGGGTTCATCAGCCGCGAAACTTTTGTAAACAACCTCGCAGATTTGCCCGCACCCGTTCCATAGCTCTTTCGTTCGCCCGTTCGCGCGCAATTGGCTATACTCGCAGCAAAGGTTATTAATTTTCCGTGAATCGCCAATCTCCCCTCGGAGTCTCGCGAGTTCCAGCAGCAGCGGACATAATGAGGCGGCAAGGAAAGCCGACGAGCAAAAGAAAGCGGAAGCGAAAATGCCTCTTCGAAGAAGCATCGCGGGTAGAAAGAGGCGCGTCGGGCAAGAACGGATGATTAGGAAGCGTTGTACAGTAGCTCAAGGGTATCTTCCCAGTGCGAGTCTTCCGTTGCTCGGCCCTTAGCCCCTGGCTCCGCGCTCGTACAACCTTTGAGCGACCATACGACCCGGCCTCCCTAAGTAGCGCACGCCCGCCCGTTTCTCCGCATCGAGTTTCAAAGGAGCCTCTCTTTCTCTTTCTCCGAGGACAAAAAGAGACCCGCTTCACTGGCTTCACTCGAAATATCGCCGGCGCAGGCAAGATTGCCCGACATTAATGAAGCCGCCGATTCGTCATCTGAAATCCGAAGGAAAAAAGTCTCTCCGCGAAAATCAGTAGCTCCCCGCAGCGATCATCGCTCGCGGTGTCTATAATAAATGCGCTCCGCTTGAGATTCCGCCTCGACGAGAGCAACGTGTGGGCCGACTGTGTGCTGTGCGAATGTTTTCCTCGAGATGAAAAATAAATCTCAATGATGAATTCAGTGCCCGAGTTATTCTTCGTCGGGTGCGCGGCTCCCCTCCGTACGCAAGATTTTCAACGCCGCGGCGCGAACGAAAGAGCGATTCTCCCTTCCACATCTATAGTATCGTGTGCGCGGCGCATCTTCGCTTTTTCTTCCCTCGTCCTCCGCTTTCGGCGTCAGAGGCTGGCAGCGATGATTGGTGGATTTTTCAACTCGTCACCGACGTCTGTGCCCTCGAGGCAGCGCAGCCTCTCTCTCTCTCTCTCTCTCTCTCTCTCTCTCTCTCTCTCCCGCTGCTCCTCTCGCCCTCTAATGTAATATAGCGAAACGAAGAGAAACGACCATCACTCTCGCGTCTATTTCGTTGCCCTCGCTAATGCCTCTCCGACCTTATATTTCTCTCCGACTCCGATGAGGAGCGTCGCGCACAATACAATATCAGGGAAAGTGACGCGCGGAAAGTTCTTTTCTACACCTGCCTGCGTTTTCTATCAATCGTCTACGCCTCTCAAGGCTAATTCAAACGAAGACCCGCTGGCTTAATCAATGAAGTACCGGGAAAGCAACTCGCAGTCGGAGATAAAGCTTGTTTATAGATCTTCCGTCGCTTCGGGTACTCGCTGCAGGTCGTCGGGCTTTCGGGAAAAACGAGGCGACGCGACTGTCTGGCATCTCCTGAGTGATTTTTCTCCCGGGCTCTCGTAGTACCGTGCGCTGAAACTTTAACGTACTTATCCCAACTAGCTGGGATTTAGAGTCGGACAAAGATTTCCTCTTCTCTCGCGCGCTTCATATTCGCTCTCCACAAACGGAATATCTTTTTGCATCGGCATAATTAACGAATAAAATCTGTCTTTGTTCGCAATCCCTTCTCGCACTCCCTGATGTTTCCTGATCCCTATCGGGGTGCAACGGGCGCATCGCTGTAGGGAACAAAGTCCCCCAACTCTCCCTAAGGACAGGGCGCAGTGGCAACCGAGTAGCTTTCGTGCGCGTCCAGCGATTTTTCACCAGGCACCTAGATTATCGTTACTTTCGCCCATCGATCCTCGTTTCGGGCGAATTTGTCTTGCTTTCTCTGCACTCCTTCCTTTTCTCGCGCCCGCGCGTCTGACTGTTATTGTGCGCACATCGAAGTTTGATGGCCGCGCTGCGATTGAACGTCGTGTGTGTTTGGAAAAAGTGACTCGTATAATTGCACGGAGAGCGAAAGCCTTCAGATGATTCATGATCCTCCTGCATTATTCCCAGCAGCAAAGAAACCTTGATACGCGCGTACACCTGCAATCCCGATTCGGCTCCGAGTGGCTGCAGTGTATTATGCACTAACTTTAATGCGCAAGGCCGCCTGGAAATTGATTACCGTCATTGATATTGCGAGAGCGCAGAGTAATTTAGATAAGTATGCAAAACGACGAGGAGGCAGGGAGGGAGAGGCCGAGTGGAGAAAGAGCGCGCGGCGGTTTAATAAAACCGAAAGCACGGACCCCTCGCCGCCACGATAAAGCACGTCGGCTGCGAGAATATCTCTCTCTCTCTCTCTCTCTCTCTGTCTTGGCTCTTTCTCTTCTTCTCGCAACCACTTCAATATAGAAATCAACGTCGTGTCTCGACCTGCTCCTCGTGGCATTAATAAAATTTCCGACATCTATCGCTTAGTGTGTATCTGTAAACCAATCAGCGCATCGAATTTAAAGGTTAGAGCAGGTTCGGCTGAGAGAGCGAGTCTACGAATCGGGCGGAAAGGGCTGCGCCTGGAACCCCTGGGGGCGAATTCCCGATTTATTCAAACCGCCAAATACTTGGATCCCATAAAGAGAACGAATGGGATTGTGCTAGCAATGCTCGCGGGGCTTCATGAAATACGCACTTTCGCCCTCGAGCTCCTTGCATCCGTCGCTGCTGGCCTGCTCTAGCCGCCGCGAATTTTTCACTATTGCCGTCGCTGGCGCCGATAGCTGGCTGCCGCGCTGGATGAAGCGGCAACGGCGGCGCGCCGCATTACCATCAATTTACATAGACTCATTCTCCGGAGCCAGAACATATTGCATCGCTTTGATTTATGCGAAATATTTGCTAAATATTCCATTTAATCTCGGACGCGCGCTCTCCCTCTCGCTCGCAGCTTCCACTGGATTGCTCCGCGCGCTCTACAGAGGGGCGAGAGAGAGAGAGAGAGAGAGAGAGAGAGAGAGAGATACGCATCGCCCATCAGTGACATTGCGGGGTCGCCAGAAACGCGCGCCCCGCTGAATCCTCTCGCTCTTCGCGCACCTCGGCCTTCTCTTTTCTTCGCGGGTAATAACGCGTTGGAGAAGCTGCGGTGCAACGCGAAAACAAGCTCGAAAACAAGAGGTTTCTCTACCGCAGATCAGAAGCGTGTTTTCAAGAGACAGAGCGCGGCAGCTGCCGCTCGAACATAGCCTCCAGGATCCCGGCAATATCGCGCACACCTTACCGTCTGGAGATCAATGCACCGGCGAAATCGTTCTGCGGTGAAACTCGATTCCAAGCAGCAGCGCCAGTCGGATTCCCGCTGCAGACGCGCGCTATCTCATTGTCGGCCTAGTTTGTATCTGGCTTCCTTCCACCTCGGAGCTTCCGAGGAGTAGTAGCATGCCGCTCCGAGCTTCTGCGGGGGAGAGCGACTGACTCGTGCGCCGCTATACGCCCGGCTGCTTATAACCGGAAGCCCGGTAAGTTCCGGGGAAAATACTACGACGGCGACGCCACTTAGCATCGATTTCGAGGCTCGGGGCGCAGACGTCGCAATTCGATTAGTATCGCGCGGGAGCTTTGATTTTTCGCACGATCTCCGCTGGGGGAAACGTGATCGCAGGCAGCGAGCTTGGGATTTTCGCTTGAAAATATGGGCACCGAAGCTAGCTGGGCCGGGTTTCAATTTAAAGTTACGCGCGCAGCTTTTGTCATCGGAGCAGTAAAAAGCGGAGTTAATAACAGAAAGCTACTCTGCTGCAGATTTCATTCATCCGTGGATTGCGATCTTTTTCACGGCGTACAAAAGCTGGAATTCCGGCGCTAATGCTCGGCCCCTCTCTGCTCCGCTCTTCTTTCTCGCATCGCACTCGTTAGCATTATCGGAATTATCATCGGCTGCGCTGTGCGAGCTTAAATAAATCCTCTCGCGCGCGCAGCGAGGTCCATTTCCGGCGCCGTGCCCCCGCGAGCGAACAGGACCGATCGCGGCGGAGCCGTTTTCCTCCTGCTCCTCCTCCTCCTCTTTTTTTTTTTTTTTGTTTCGCCGCTTCACATATTCATACGGCGCGGCGCTCTTTGCTCACAATAAACGCTGGCCATTTGCATGTAGGGTTGGCTCGCGCGCACGGGGATAAGCCGTCCCCGGGGGCGAGTCTCCGCTGCCGGATTGTCTCGATTTATACGAGCGTACACTTGGTCTGCGCTAGATCGATTCCAGGGCAGACGGTAAATATCGCTGATGAGCTGCTCGGACGCCGAGGCTACTTCTCTCTCTCTCTCTCTCTCTCTCTCTCTCTCTCTCTCTCTCTCTCTCATCCGTGCGCCCCATCTGCATGCGCCAGCGCGGGGGCGCACGATGAGCTGGAAATCGAGGGACGAGGGAGACATTTGTCTCGTACAGAGATTTTCTCGCTGGCATTTTGCGCGCGGGGGGATGTACTTATTACTCGGCAATCCTTCTCCCGGATTACGCGCCTTTCTCTCTTTGTACACCTGCAGCGTTAATAACACGGAGGGCCGCGTGTTGCGCTGAATATTCATACGCAAGGACATTCGACTAATGAGCCCTTCTTTCTTGGGTTTTTTCAGGTTTCGCTGTGCGACGATTACAGCCTGCCCGTCGACTTCGTGAACAAGAGGCGGCCAGCCAGCGTACCGACACCGGTTCCTACGACGACCGTTCAATGGACTCTTCCTAGCCCGACTATCGAAACCGTGAGTCTTCCTTTTTATCCCATCTACACGTATAACCAATAGCTCGACTCATCCTGAAACGCGTACAACGCGGTGAAAAATGCAACCGTCTCTCCGTTTCAGCTGGCAGACGCGCGGCAAATATTTAACGAGCGAGAAATCGAAATCCAAGGCCAAAGTTGTGCAAGCATCGCGAGGGCGGAATAAAAAGCCTCTCGGCACCGCTCTTCCTTCTCCACGGGGCGAGGTATATTTTCGCCGCGTCGACGCTTGAGCGCGCAGCTTCCGCGTTTTTCTCTTCGTCCCGGGTTGTCTACTCCGCTATACGCATACGCGTTGCATCGCTCAGGCTAAATGTCTCGCGAGCCGAAGTAATTTCCGGTCCCGGGGTATTGATATTTTCTCCGGAACGGCTGCTGAGGGGCCACAACCGACGGGAGAGTGGGTGCGAGAGAGAAATATAATTACGGGGGTGACAAAATACCCGCGGGGCAAAAGGCGCCCAAAGAGAGAAAGGGAAAGCGCCGCTGCTGACTTCCGGCGCTGCTTATAATTGCTGTGGCACTCAGAGCCCTGCGGGTGTCTGCGGGCTCGCCTCTGGCGTCGCGCTAAATGTTTCCGCTGAAATATTACCCATACCCCGACGAGCCCTCGAAGCTTCTTTTCGCTTTCGCGTCGCGCGGCGCTGTCCAGCGAATTTCACATGCGGAATACAATTGCTCGATGTCCCAATGTCCCGTTTCTCATTACGCGACGCGCATCGCGGCGATCGCGAAGACGAGGCACAATGCTGGGGCGGAACAGGGACTATTTCAACTACACGGAAAAAAATGGTTAGTTGTGATAACCAAGTACTTGGTTGGGATAACCAAATTACTTGGAGAAATACGCACCAACTATTTTGTTGGTATCATTGACCAAGTAGACTTAGTTAAGAAAAATTGGTAACCATAACCAACTATATTTTTTATCTTAATTAATATATTAGTTCTGATTACTAAAGAAATAGTCAATTTTGTTTCCAGAACAATGAAGAAAAAAATTTTCTCTTATGTTTTTACTTTTTTTTATTTATTATTAATTATTATTATTTATTTATACATGCAGATTATTTTATAGACCCGTTTACAGTGTGCTATTATTTTTAACATTTAATTTACATGTTTACAATTTTATAATACAATTAATATATCTGAAAAAAATTTCTCCCTCACTGGGGATCGAACTTGGGTCCTTCAAGTCCAAAGGCGGAGACTCTGTCGTCGCGCTAGCGATGCAGTTGGTAAATAAGAAAATTTTTGAAAATATAAGCTGCAACTCGTATTTCAACTAATATCTTAGTAATTACAACAAAAATGTTGGTTGACCCACTATGAAAACAGTGATGTACCAGAAAAATTATTGTCCTTATCAAGTAAATTGGTTAGTAACCTATAAAGTCGACTTTTTCATTGTAAAAAAGTCAGCTTGGTTAAATTAATCAAGCACTTAGTTCTCATAACCAATTTTTGATTAACCAATTATGACTTGGTTACCACAACTAACCATTTTTTCCCGTGTACGGTGCAATTTGGAATAGCTGATGCATCGCGCATATCTTGCAAATAAGAGGGCAGGGGAATCCGGCGTTTTTGTGCGCGCGTCGGTGGGAGAGAGAGAGCTCGAGAGAAAATGGAGCGTTGATGGGCACAGCCTGACGCATTGAATTCAGGCGCAGGAGAGGAAAAGTTGCGAGCAGAGCGCCGACAGACTAACAGCGGTGCGGCCGCCCAGTGGGGGTCCACAAGACGCCGGAGAGAGGCGCGCGACAATCGCGGTGGGGGAGAAGTCATAAAAAAAGATGGGGTGACACCTGGGAACAAGAGACAAAAGTTCGCATCTTCAGAGCGCTCTCTCT
>QLSS01000069.1:327604-378584 GCA_024372645.1 Trichomalopsis sarcophagae
CTCTCTCTCTCTCTCTCTCTCTCTCTCTCTCTCTCTCTCTCTCTCTCAGCCTCTCGAGCCAAGAGGAGGCTGAATCGCGCTGCGAGCTCGTAAGCCCTACTTAATACTTTAGTGCTTTATATTATATTACTCCCCCGAAGCGAGTCGCGCGCAGCGGCAGCCGCCACATCTATCACTTTAAAACCTGTACACCGGGTTGCGTATCTCGTTTTCCTTTTTTTGCGTGCTTACATGGCTTACATTACTCAGGAGATGCATTTGAGCCGGGCTTAACCGATCGGACTGCTGGATGAGTACTCCCCACGGAAGAATATTTATACCTCATTCTTTGTTCAAAGTGCTCCTAGGCTGTTATAATCAAAGACAATAATCAGCCAGGCCACGAAAGGCGACTAATCGAATCAGCTCCGCGCGGCTGCGAGAGCATAGATCGGAGCACGCGCGAGCACAGTTCCTTCCGATGATCGATTTTGAAGTGGGCCGCAACTACGCGTCGCCGCGCAGCAAAGCTCGTCAGAGTTTCCACGCTAAATGCCGACGCGTGTAAGCATCCGGGAGTCGGCGCCTACATATAGTCGGCATGTATGCGCGCACACACGGGTCGTAATTACAAGCTCCGTCAGATCCGAAGGCAGCAGCTATACGTTGCTGAATTTCGCGTCCCCCTCTCATCCCCGACGATGCTTTTGGCCTCTCGCGCTGGAAACTCATTCGTGCACATTTCTCGTAAATAGCTCGTGGGAGCTCATAATCATGCCCAATTATAAAGCGGCGGTGGCCTCGATAATCGGCTTTCGAGTTCTCGATAAATCAATAGGATTATGAGCTTTCGAGCGCGGAACGAGCCGCCCCCGCAGCTACATATACAGTCGACGCTCTGAGCTCTGCGTTGGCGGCATAGACGGAAGCTCCCCGCGCGATTTGCGCCGCCACGTATACGCCCTCGCGCCTTTGTTTGGACGCACTCTTATCCCGTTCGCTCGACTCGACGGCTTGTTTGTGCACTTAAGCTCAAAGCCGTATCGCATCGATTCCACGCATCCCAGCATTATCATAGCGGCTGACTCGTCTGACCAAACGCGCACTCTGTCTACTGATTCTTTGCGTTCACCCTGTTCCGAATTCGATAGCACGTCGATGACTCAATTCGTCCATTGATCCGTGGAGGAATTTTTTCCACGAACGAAACCAAACGAAAACCACTCGAGTTGATCTCGCCGACTTTAATTGAGGCGAAAAACTCGTCGAATAAAAAGGTTTGTTAGGTGCAGCGTCGGTCAACGAATGCGACGGGACTCCTTCGTCGAAAGCGCACTTGCGCGCGTGCGTTCCGGCGATTTGACTAATCGCGAAAAAGAGAGGAGCGAGGGCCTCGGTATATTTACAAGAGCGCGCTCCTCGCTCAGCCGAAAAGTCAGGTTCGCGGCTCGCGTACACGGATCGGATTTAACAGCTCGATTGACGAGACGACGCTTACTCGCGCGCGCAAACACGCCGGTGAGCCAGCGCAGCTCCAAAAATGCGGGAGGGGGCTCGAGTCGGAGGAAGAAACAGGCAAGCAATCGCGTCTGTCGAAAGGAGCCCCAGGGCTATGTGTATAACTTCGGCGGGAGAATTCCAATTTCGGCTCTTTCAATTTAAGGCTACTTGTCTTCTTTATATATTATAGCCTCGTCTTGCTCGCGCCCACGTCTCGACGTCTCGATCTTTGATACACAGACGGCGCGGGGAAGACTTCCTTATTGATTATTCCTTACGGCCACTGCAGCAGCCGCGCGCTCGATCGAAGCCCTTTTCTCGCTGGGCTCTTTCCTCCTCTTTACGAGTAATAAAACACTCGCTCTCCGGGGAAATTATTAGCGCTAATACACGAAATCTTTTGTGCGTCCCGAAGACTATCACTGCTGGCGCCGCTCTGCTTCTTCGGTTCTCCGGAGCGAAAGAATCGGCAATTGCATTTGTCGCTGTCATCGCGATAGCGCCGCGGAATTAGTTGAATACTGACGCTCGGATGACATAACCATCGGCTAATGGAAATCATTCCTTTTCCATTATCCATTTCGGTCATTCTTACGACTGATATCGAGTGAGATATAGGTACCATACGCGGAATATTTGCTCTCCGCGTCCGTCTCGCTCTCGGCGGAGCGTGGGATGTTGGCACAGGTCTTCTTGGCTCTGAATAATTAGCCGTGTAGCTTCGATTTCGAAGCGGGGACAGTAGTGGCCGGCGGAGCTCGCTCGGTCACGTTTACTCAAAGGAAACTTCGGCAATAACCCTCAGAGTTTCTATCGTATACTCGAGGGGATTTTCACGAGGGTGGCTAGCGGGAAGAGACGATACGCTCCGGATATGCTCGGTGTATAAGTAAACAGCTGAAGGAGAAAACCCTTCCGAATGTAGCATTGTTGTCACAGACGACTCTTATAACTGTGAATTTTCCAGCCTACGCGGCTGAGGGCGCGAGGGCGAGACTCGGCTTGAATATTTACGCTTTAATTTTTTTTTTCACCGCTGAGAAGATAACGTGAAAGTTAAAAAGTACCGAACGCTCGCGTCGAACACTCCGTAATAATCCGAGGCGTCAAAACGGGAGAGCTGGCGCGTCGAGGGCGGTGCTTCGCGCAGGGAGCCTTAATTAAATCGAACAAGCGGCTCTCTCGCTCATCCTTCGGCGTTATCTTCCCTGCCAGAGGAGCGCGCCCAAAGTAATTGATTTTCTTTCACTTGCACACAGGCGGAGATCGAGGTCGTGGAGCAATACAGCGACCCGAAGGACAGCAAGAACCGAGCTTACGTGGAGCCTGGCGTAGATTCACCCCAGCCGGCGGTCCACGCCAAGCCAAATCGCAACTATTGCAGACCTTATACAGGTGAGTGCACGCGCGAGTTATTTAGGGGGGACTTTGAACCGGCCGGCAATGCTCGTTAAAAACGAAATTTTTATAGTTCAGAGCCGTCGGAGGGCTTCAAGGGTGCTTGAGAATAATCTACGCAGAGGTTACTCTTCGCGCGAACTTCAGCTTTATGTGCTCCATTTAGAAAGTGGTATTTCATGCATTTCGGCTTGTGCTTCATAACTAATGTCGATTAATTTTGATACGAACTCGCTGATGGGTTGTACACGGAATAGCTTTCGCCCTCGTTGCACCTCTCGATTTTTCTCGTGCTCGAAACTTCCGGCGTTATTTCGCGATCAATCATCGCTGATTCTCCCGATATCGATATCCCGGAGATACCGGAAACTTGCGGGACGTCTCGTAAAGTTTCTGCGATTCTCCGCTGGAATTCGCAAACTTTAGCTCAGGTTAATGGTCTCAACGACAATTGGCAAAATACGCCTATTTCCCGGATGATGCCCTATATTCAATTAAAGTTTTGCAAAAAGAGCTGTGAGTCGATTGTAAATCTTAATCATCATCGAGTACGATTAAAGAGCAGCTGCTTCTTTTCTTTGTTCCGAATGAATAAACAGCCGATCGTGAAAGAATTATCCTCCTTAAATACTTTTCTCCTTTCGGAATAATTAATAGAAAGGAGACGATCAAGACCGTCGCAATAAAACAATTCGGTAATTGAGTGCCGCCGTCTGTAGCAGCAGTGGAGATATAGATATAGGGGTGCCGAAGGTCCGTGAGCGGCTGATCGAAACTGGAATACGCTCTCTCGTTTCCGCTTCGTCGAGCCGATTCTCGGTACGCTAAATTGAGCTCGGAGCCGCCGTAAGGGCGCCTATGTTTTTAGGGTAATCAAGCACAACGAGACGCTCCTCGTTCGAGCTGCCGAATTCCGATAATAATCGATTAGATTTTTATTTGCGCGGAATCGTCCTCCGCCTATATTTGCACGTCCACCCTCGATCAAACGACCATTCGTTTCACGCGCGTTCGAGCAGATGGACGAGAGATCGGTATGCTTAGCGGAAGCTCGTACAAGACGCGGATCCATGCGGATGACTGGATACCTGGGCAAACACGCGAATTTGCATCCTTACCATATTCATGGGCTTTTAATTCGCGTCGAGATCCTACGCCTGTTTGCCGAGAGAGGACCCAAAAGCGAGAGCAGGGGAAAAGTTCGACGGTATATACGTACCCTTGGGGGCTCGCACCGGCATCGGCTCGAGGATTATCGTCCGATATTGCCGCGATATGCATACCTGTGTAAGCTGTTTTGTTTGTCTTCCTCCAGTCCTTTGATACAGCCGCTTGCTCGGTCTTGATGAATTTTCGTTTTCATTGTTTCGATATTTCGCGCTTGTTTGCTTGCGATCGATCGGACCTCGTTCTATACCTGTAAATAAAAAGACTCTTATTCTGCCCAGGAAACGCATTGTGAATCGCGAGCGTATGTAACGCGATCCCGGGAACAAACGAAGAATAATTACTCGCAAGACTGGCCAGCCCGTGTTGACGCAGATCCTCCAGCGGAGCGGAAATAAAAGTTAATATAAGATAAGAGCTGCGGAAGTACGGCACCGCTGCGGCTAACAGCTCGCGTCTGTTCAATCGCTTAACGCAGCATGCAGGAAGGGAAAGCCTGACAATGAAGTGTCTGGACACGTCCCGTTCTTCCGGCTTTTCCTATTTCGCGCAACGCCGGCGCACATAGTTACACACACGCACGCGCGCGATATTTAATTAAAGCCCCACGCCATTATAGCTACGCCTTCTTTCCGCTGTCTCTGCGCCGTGCGTACTCGCTGCGGCTATGTGCGCGCGTTTTCTCATTTCGAACTCACCCGCATGAGAACAAGTTTTCGGCCAGGGACGAGCAAAGTTCCGCTCGCGCGAAAAGCGCTGATTATGGCGGCCTCGTTCTCGCTCGTCCTTCGTGTTTATTAAGACACTTTTTACGACTGGAAATAAGGCTTTGCTCGTAAAAGTTTTTTTCGCGCATCCTCTGCCTCTTCATCCTGCGGTATGAATATTTTCCAAATCGTCGGTGCGTCTGCTATAAATATTCGCTCTGTCTAATTTAGCGGCCTGAGGTCGGCGTGCAGAAGGTGTCGCTGGATCGACGCGTGCGTTACTCGGCGATTAATTATGCATTCGTCGTGGGCTGAAACTTTTCTCTATCGCGGTTTTATTACGCACTTGCGCAAGCGTATGGATACGAGCCCCCAGAGCGACAAAACTCTCCGTCTCTCTCTCTCTCTCTCTCTCTCTCTCTCTCTCTCTCTCGGACAGGGGCTGCTTGCTGCGAACCCTTTGCGCGCGTAACACGAGTAGCAGTAGCGGCGAGCTGCGGCCAAACTACCCCATTTCAATTAACGTTATAGTAGGTGACTTGTACCTCTTTCCACATGCCCGCACAGTGTTAACGGCCTCGTCGGCTCATCGTATGCAGATGACACGGTGTCCGTCAAGCCGGCCGCGGGCAGCTCGCTCTGCCGCACTGTCCCTTGACGGTCGATAGACCCTCGCACCGTTCCCGATCGTTTATTGCTACTTTATAGACAGCCCCGAATGTGTGTCTGCCGTTTCACGCTCCTATTGCGCGGATGGCCTTTCTCGGACTCTGATGAATTTCATCGCTTTCAGTGCCGTTAATCAAGAGTTTCAAACGAGCCGGTGGATGAATTTTCGGAGATAAAGGATCTTATCCAACTTTGATTAGAAAGTAATTCTGGAGTCTCGAGTTCGCTCCCGCAGTTTTACAAGAGACTTTTAGTATTCCATACGCGGCGTTAAGTGCCTGAAAGTTTGCCGGATCGCCGGAAAGATGAATAGCTAGCAGCAGAGCCTCGCTCCCTGTCTACTGGCTGCCGCGCAACTCTTCTCTATCGCGTAATTCCCCCATCCCCTCGAGTACTCCCTTGCCCACGCACACTGCCTCCTTTTCTCGTGCTCTTCGTAAACTAGATCATTTGCAAACTGTCAGCCGCACGGAGCCTATTCCTCATTTTGCCGCGCGCAAAGAGAGCGAGACAAGCCACGCAGATTTCCGCCTTCGGGAAATCTTAATCCACCCCTCGCTCGGCTGGCTCATCCTCTCTCGATCAGAGAAGTCTGTACCGTCGGTTGAGCTCAGCGTCATTCTTATCTGAGATTACTGCATACCATGAACTTGACCACTTGACTACTTGGCGCGACTGCATAATATAACCGACTGAATGCATCTGCTCGATAGGCGGTAAACTCTTCGGGAAAGTCCGTATGCTCGTACCCCCGTATCCCCTAGATGAATTAGTGGGTAGGCGCAATTACCATTCCCCGCAGCTGATTTGCATACCGTTCCGGGATAATTTCGGCGGTGCTCAGTCTAATCTTTCGAGTGCGGCCGATGCGCCTAGAAAAGGCGACCCGAGTGTCCTTTACGACTTCCTCGAGCCTCTGTCCGCCCTCCTCCCTGTGCTTACGGTAAAAACTCCTTATCCGATGGTGTCGCGCTCCTCGGTTTCTATCCTTCTCGCTCTTCTGCTGCTGTTATGCTGCGGGGAACGCCGGTGCTTGGCTTTTTTATTATGAAAACATCTCGGAGAATTAAGTGTACCCGCTTTAACTTACTGCTCGCTTTTACGGCTCTATGACGGGTTTCGAGGAGTACATTACTTGAATTTCATTATTTTCCCCCGTCAAATGTTGTCTCGCTAATCACTTGATGCCGATCGTAAATCACTTCTATTTCTGTTATAATCTGCGTCGTCGTTCGAGCGGATACCAGCACTGATGGCTCGTGTTAATCGTCGATAAAACGTCAAGAGCGACACGATCGTTTTTTCATCAGTCAAATAATAAATTAGCAGCAGTCCGCTATCGGTCGGACTTGTCCGAGTGTCAAAATAATCCGCGCGGGAGCCTTGCGAGCGACAGAGACAAGCAGCCTCGGGCGATCGCTCGGCACCTCGCGATGCAGATTTCAATTGTGGCCAGCCGGTCTGCGATGGGGTCCGCAGGACTACGCGACCCCCCGATAATCCGCAGTAACGCGCGCGGGGAGAGAGATCACCGTGCTCTGTGCTAGATACTGCATACATCGGAGTCCATCGATGCCGTGTTCCATCACCCGCATCGAATCGACTAGTCCCGTCGGCTTCATTTTATTGCCGACCAAATCAATCGGAACAGCCTTATTTCGATATACTAGCTCGGCCGTTGTTCTCTTCGAATCGTCGCTCGAATCGGTTTTTTTTATAAATCAAGCAGCGGATATGTTTAATATCGCGCGCGCGCAATTTGCTAATGGCAGTAGAGCCTGTCCCTTGCCCTCTCGCGGCGTCGCCCGTAGCGAAATTAATTTTCGTAATCAAGTGTGTTGGGGTTTGTATCAATTCAAATGGGAGCCTTGCTAAATGAATAGGAAGCGTATAACCGTATACGGGGAGCGTGAAAAGGAGGGAAAGTGGGCTGGCCGAACCGCCGCAGGGCGCCAGATCTAATGCCCGATTAGTACGTGACCGGAGAGCCGAGTGTGCCGCGCGAAGCTTCTTCATTCGCGCGGCTGTGTTGTGCGAAGCAGTTATCCAGCCGGGAATCTTGGCTGTGTCATTAGAAACGAGCAGCAGCAGCAGGGCCTCGAAATCTTCGCTCAAAATAGCGGAGAAAAATCTCCGCCATGATTGTGTCCGCAGCCGCCTTTGAAGTGTATACCTAATACGGGCGCAAAAGTTTTCCGTCTCCTTGTCGGCGTTACGGCTAGAGAGCTGATTGCGCGAGTAAACGCCGCAGAGCTGGATTGAGGGACAGAGGCGTTCCCGACGAATGAAATTATCGCGGGGGAAATAATTTAGAGAGGAAGAAAGAGGGAGGGTAGGTAATTGCCTCTTTAAGCGCACTCAAAGGAGTCGTGCCCCTGCGCGCCTTTTTTTAATTCAGCGGTGACGGCGAGAGTTTACAGCGCGTTTGGTCCTCTTTCTCGAGTAGACGCACGCCGACTCCCATCGAGCGAAGATCAGAGGCGCGCCTGCAGCCACTCAAAAACACACCCGGCAGAGATCCGCGAGGCGCTACTACGGCGCTGCCAGCTTTTTGTAATCAGCTTTCTTTTCGCGCTTGCGGCTAAGGAACTGCGCTGCGAGACGAAAATTAATTCCATTCACGGAACTCCCACTTTGTGAGACGTTAAGACGAGGAGCAGTCGTGTTCGCGTGCATTTTTGGCGGCTGGAAGCTGCGCCTTTGCACGAGATATAGCGCCGCGCAGCGGAATTCTTTTGCTGCCATACTCAAAAAAAGTCTGGAACGCTCTCGAAGTTGACACGGCTCGCTTTTTCTCATCAAAATTACAGCCGGCGCCGAGAGGACCGAGATTTGGGTAATATTCAGGACGGATCGTTCAATAAATGAAATTGGCTTTTTCGTCTCGACACTGCGTTAAGGGCGATTCGACGGGGGGCGGAGCCGCGTAATCCCGCGTGCACGGGCGCCTATTTCGGCGATGCGCGTCTTATCTGCGCCCTTATTCTCCTGTAGAGCCGCTTATACGGGATCTCGAGTGCGGATGGAAGGAGACGGACTCGGCCTTTTTGACGCGGCGACTCGAGAACGACAACGTCCCACGCTTGATCCCTCGTTGGTTATGTTACGAGTACAATATAAATATATATATATATATATATATATATATATATATATATAACAAAAAGCAGCCGAGCTTGCGGAGCTTCGCTTTATTGAACTCGCTCAGATTTCCGGATCCGGCTCTCTGCTTATTGTGCGCCTCGCGGCTCTTTTTCCTTCTTTAGGTTGCGCCCTCCCCTCTATACCGTACGAACTCAGTACGAAGTATGATAATAGCCGCGAACTAATGAATGCCTTCGAGTTATGCGGCTTATTGCAGCGTTATAGCATTCTTCCGTTTCGCTGTTTGCCTCGGATATTTTTTCGCTTCACTTATTCCTTCGATGTTCTGGTTTTAATATTCATGTAGCATCGAGCAACAAAAGCGAATATTCAAAAAGCGATCTCCCGCCATCCATCAACGGATCCATCCCGCGATGCGCAGGCTTTAACGAACTTTACAGCCGCCGCCGCGCGGGGAGGACTTACCTGTCAAATCATATTTGGTAAATCCGAGCGCGCTCCATCGAGGTCGGGCCACACGCAGACTCATGTAAACACGCGTGCATCGCGCACGGCGGCAGGGATACGTGCAGGGGGAGCTGAGCGAAAGAGATGGACAGACGAGAGAGTGAGCGAGCGCGTGTTATCTGTAGTGATTGCCGCTCGGCTGCGCAGTGCGCGATGCTCTCCGAGCCTAATAGATTCATTAGGGGGTGTATAGCGCCCGCACCCTCGTCGTCGTGCAGCACCGTCGATATCTCGCCAAATCTGATTAGCGATCGGTAAGCAATCTACATATATATGTACACTCGAAGCCCCGGCTGGTCAGTCGCCCGCCAGACTCGCAGTCGTCGACCCCAGCTGCGCAGCGCGGAGCTCTGCGATACTTTTACAAGCTCGCGCACGACTTCCGGAACGCGCCCTCACGTACTGCTCTGGGCTTACGAGCGCGAGTCTTTGCCGGATACTGGTGTCGAGGGTCTGTGCACGCAATGATCGTCCGTGAGTTTTATCAAGTCGATTTATCATGGAACGAGGGGGAGGGGGGGGGTGTTTCGATTAGTGCGTGGCGCATAAAACGGGTCTTATAAAGCGCGGATTTTAATTCAGGCTCCTCGTAAAGTCTCGTTTTTTCGCATCGTGACGTACGTATAACAGAGAGAGAGAGAGAGAGAGAGAGAGAGAGAGAGAGTGAACTTCGGTAATCATTTTTCCGGAAACTTTCTCCGGTCCATCCTCCTTCCAGGATCCTACTTGGCCGGGCTGCTCGCTGTCACGAGCAGAACTGAATGCTTTATGGCGCGGGCTCGCCCACCTCTTCTTCTTGCCAGGCGAAGCCCTTTCCATCGCAGTCGCCCCCGAGACTCCAGAGAACGTAACGCCAAGCCCCATTATCTTCAGGCTTTATATTGTGGTTTCCTGGAGTGCGCTTCGTTCCTTGTGCGTCGTCCTTTACGAATCCCTATTATTAACCGAGTTTTGCAAAAGTATGACTCGAATCCGCAGACCGCGAGGCGAAGTCGAGAGAAGTGGGGGGCGATGACGATTACCGCGCCTGACGCGGGGGGAAGCGATTTTCGCGGCGCCGTTTCAGCCTATTGTGTCGAGTGGACCCTTTCAGCGGGGCGCGATTATGAAAAGTACATTTTGATTTTTAGCGCTCCGGAACTCGCCGCTTCCGTCTCGGCCGATCGTTCTCAAACAGCCTTTATATGTATAGTAGAATTCAAGCTCCCCTTTGCTTCCCATCGAATTAAACTTTGATCTTCTGCTTTTCTTTCAGATCCTTCGGCCTCTGGCTCTTCGTGCGAGGATGAGGAAGTTACCGGTAGACTCTCGAGCGCCAGGAAGCGAAAAAACACCGTTTACGGTACTGCTCCAGCCAATCGAAATCCTAGCGTACAAGGTGAGCATCGCGACCACGCGATCGCACGCAATGCGTTATTCCGCCCCACCGATGAGAGAGCGCGCGCGTTCTTATCAGAGCGTATATAGCTCGGCGTGAGTAAGCTAATCGTAATCGCGGATAAATCTTATCTGACGAAATCGAGCGCGCGCGGAGCCGGCGAGAGAGCACGCAGTCACCCGATGAGTAACGCGACTTGACTCACGGGCTCTGCTTTGTGTCTCGGCCTGTAGCAGCAGCGGCAGCGGCAGCAGCAGAGCGAAGAGCGCCGAGCGCCGAGCCCGGGCTCCTGCAGAAGAGCAGCAGCGGCCTCGTGGTAGACTGCGTGGCCCTGGTGCACCTCGAGCACTCCGAGCACTCGGCCTGCAGCGACAGCCTGCCCTCGCGGCACCCCTCGCCCTACTACTACGGCGACCTGTTCAAGCCCTCGGCGGGCACCCAGAGCGTCGACACCCGGCACAACCTTCACCGGCCCTACCAGCAGCAGCAGCAGCAGCAGCAGCAGCAACATCAGCTGCTCTTTCCGCAGTGCCGCGGCCAGCCGGGCAAGTACCGGAAGAGCGCGAGCCTCGACGCGCCGGCCGAGCGCACGTGCAGCCTCGGCCTCATCCCCAAGCGCAACTCGCTGACCGAGAGCGATGGGCCCGCCGGCGCGGCGAGCGACGCCCCGGAGCCGCCGGCCGAGCGTCAGAAGCTGAGCCCCCTGCAGCCGGGCGCCGAGAATGCGGCCGAGCCAGAGCCCGAGGCCGAGATCCTCTCCAGCTGCATCATCACCGAATGGGACTACACGCTGATGCCGCCCCATCGGCTGCTCAGCCATGACTTGCCCACGACGGTCTGCACGTGCCTTGCCTCCGCCGAGGAGGACGAGCTAGAGACGCCGCCGCCCCCAGCGCCACTGCCCCCGAGCGCCCCCGCGAGGTCCTCCTCCGCCCGGCACAAGGTGACGCTCACCCCCGCCCGCCAGCCGCATGACTCTGCTCGCAACCCCCTCCTTGTTTTGCTTTCAACCGCTCTCTGCTCGTCGTTGTTTTTTCCTCCTTGTTGGCCCCTTGCTCGTAGACGTAGGCCCATCAGTGCGTAGTTTTGTTCTGTTATTGTCAATTAAAGTGATTACCGAAGTCGCAAGTCGTAGCGTAGAACTATATACATTAACACGCGTACCGTCGTGCGCTGTCAGAGTCACTAACGCCGCTCTTCTGAACTGCCCAAGGTGCGAAAGCTGAGACGCTCGCGAAGGGTCGAGCCCCAGCCGATACCGATCGACCACCGCGACGACGAGGCCGGACTCGAGGACGAGGGCGACGAGGAGTACGAGGACGAGGAGGAGGAGGAGGAGGAGGAGGAAGAGATGGCCCGACAGCGGCAGATCTACGAGACTGCGTTCGACTGCAAGGTCAGTAGGTCGGACGACGATCTGGATGATCTTGATCGGATAACGAATCATCCACTTTTGATCTCTCAAGTGAGTACCTTCATCTCGAAACTGCTCTTTTCCGACTCGCGGCTGACTCGCGCATCGCTCTAGCGAAAGTATAAGCCTCTAACCCCATCGCTCCTTTCAGATAAGAAACGGCTCGGCGGCGCCGCTGTCGCGGGCGAGCTCGTCGACGGAGTCCTCCCGGCAGTCCCAGCAGACGCTGCAGCAGACGACGCACCAGGCCTCGAAGGAGCACCGACGCAAGCCCGGATTCGCGCTCCGCCCCAAGGCTCCGGTCCCGAGCCGGCAGCAGCAGCAGCTGCAGCCCCAGCAGCCGAGCGACGGCACGATAGCCAGCCTCTCGCAAGACATCGAATCCCTCCAGATGAACTCGAACGACGAGAAGAGCAGCTCGCCGCGCGCGAGCGGCCGGGGCTACGGCACGCCCTCGCCGCCATCGACGGCCCCGCTGCCGGCCAAGTTCCACAACAACCGCGAGCACCTGCTGCTCAACATTCGCAGCGCGCCGAACCTGCCGAGCCAGCAGCAGCAGGAGCAGCAGCAGCGACTCAAGGACTTGCGGCTGCCCGTGAAGTCGAGCCTGCGCGCCAAGGAGAACTCGCCCCAGAGCAGCGAGAACAGCATCCTCGAGATCAAGGGCCGGCCCAAGAGCTTCGCCATGGAGTCCAAGGAGCTGATCCTCGAGTTCAAGGGCAGGCCGCTGGAGGCCTCGCCGCCCCAGCGGCCCCGGCCGCGCAGCCTCATACGCGAGGGCAAGCCCGTCATGGAGTTCAAGGGCAGGCCCCACGAGGCCGAGCAGTCGACGGCCGAGGCGGCGAGGGCGCGCCGCGAGCAGCAGGCCAGCCTGCTGGAGTTCAAGCTGCGGACGAGCCGGCGCCGGGCCGGCTACTCGAGCACCGAGAGTATGGCCACCAGCAGTAGCGGTGGCAGCATGGAGTCGCTGCGCAGCAGCACCAGCGAGGGCAACCGCTCGACCAGCAGCAGCGAGAGCCGGCACAGCACGAGCCTCAGCTCGCACAGCTCCGACAGCGGCAGCGCCAACTGCTTCCACCACCACGGCCACGGCCACCACGGCCACCACGGACACCACGGCCACCACCACGGCCACCACCAGCAGACGGGCCTCTCGAGCTTCCTCACCCACCACGCTACCAAGCTCCACATCCTCTCGCCCATCAGCGACAAGTCCTCGCAGGAGCCGGCCAGCGAGACGTCCGACAACAATCGCAACAACAACTCGCAGAAGGCCTCGCCCGAGGAGCTCGGCAACCCCACGGCCGAGCAGCAGCAGCAGATCGTCAACGCGAGCGTCGTCGTCAGCAACCCGACCACGCCCACGGACTCGTCCTTCAAGAAGCGCCGCACCCCGCAGAACAAGAATCTCATCAACCTCGCCCTCCAGTCCTCCTCATCCGGGGACGCGGAGATTCAGGGCTCGGACAGCGGCATCTCCATAGAGTCGCGCGCCGGCATCAAGTGCAACAAACCCTTCGGCTTCCAGCCGATCAAGCCGCCCCAGCTCCAGCTGCAGCAGCAGCAGCAGCCGCAGCTCGACAACATCAACCAGATGCTGGACAACGAGCAGGAGCTCTCGGACCTGCCGTTCGACATGCCCAAGCTGCGCCGGCGCAGGATGCTCATGCAGCAGGACGCGACCACCTCCGGCAGCGCAACCAGCGTCGACCTCAAGGACCTGCCCTTCGACATGCCCAAGCTCAGGAGGCGGCTCCGCTGCACCCAGAGCACCGAGTCCAGCACCTCCCAGGCCTCCTCCAGCCTCTCCGTCAGGGACGTCGATCCGCCCCCGGCCCTTTTCGGTGAGTCCATCCGATCGAGTAGCTTCTTTTGTCAACCATCGTATTGTAGAGTCGCTCGTGTGATTCGTTGATGTCGGCAGACAGCTCGTCTAAGGCCGTTCTACCAACGTTTTCCGAACCAAGCTCGCTTCGGCCTGCAGTAATTTTTTGTTTCGACGAAACGGCTTTGGACTGTCACGATTTTGATGAAATTCGCCTGACGGTGTGGAAAACTTTTTAATTCCGTACAAGTGCACCCTCGCACGATAGCTGCATTGTCAGGCGAGCGTCACTTGCAGCCGAAAAATCCATAAAATGGACGCCCGAACCGAAATCAGCAACGCCGACAACAACGGCCGACTGCGTTATTCCGATGTTCTTTCGGTCGTGCAATTGACACGTTTACAGCGCGCGCAGCCGTCCGACGTGTAGCAGTTCGTCGCCCCCGTTCTCCCGAAGGCCCGAAGCTTGCTTAACGCGAGCGACACACACGCGCGCGCGCGCGCTGGAGGCTTTGTCGATCGACTCGGTTATGTGTGTGTGTGTACACGCTGCAACGTAAACATCGCAAGCGCGGCGCAGGTGTGAGAGAGCCGACGACTCGTCGCCGAGGCGAGCTTCGTTATATTTCATGAAGTAACTCGGCAACGAGCTCCTCGCGTATAAACGGCTCTGATGGCGGATGACGCGTCATCTTACTCATTGTTTAATGGCGCGTACAAGGCGCTGTTTGACTTTGTAGCCGCTCGATTTTCCGATTCGCGGAAGTTGACTCAGCCGCTGACCTGTAATCATTTCGCAGTCGAGCGCGTTATGCTTAATTAAGAAAATTGCTCTTCTTCGTACGAGACACTCCTTTTTCACGCTTTTCTCTCGTTCTAACAACGACGAAGCGATACGACCGCTCGCGTAAAAAACAAAGAAAACATTAGAGCTCTCTTGTGCCGGACTGAGTGATCGATAGCCCGGCAGCAGCGATCGTCTCGATTCGCAAATGAGCTTTTGAGGGGTCGCTGCGCGAAATGGACGAGGGGCGCAAGAAACCACGTTGCTCTTCGCGCGTAATCGGAAACAGATTTCCGAAAGAATCTCGCCTTGTTTTTCTGCGGATTGCTTCAGTTAACAGACCGCCCGATCGATCACGCTGATGCATTTTTTCCTCTCCGCACGCGCATTTCATTTGGCTCGCCTAGTCGATCCTCTTGCGCGAACTTGGGGAGACTCGCGCGAGGGAGAGAAAATTAATCGATGGGACGAGAGCCGCTAATTAAAATCGATTGGAAGCTGCTTGACCCAATGCGCTTCGCCAAAAACGTCTATTAAGCTGAAGCAAAGCTTTCCCATCTCTCCTTCATTCCCGTTCGCCCTGGATATATTGAAAGGCGCCGCAGAGACCGTAAAAAGGGAGGAAAAAATAGTTTTGTTTTATCTCGGAGGCAGAGGAATTTTGGAATCCCGCCGCATTGTAGTGGCGCGGACAAAGGGCGAACGGCGTCAGGCAAGTATAGCGCCTCGCGTGCCTCTTCGCCCGGAATGAAGGAGCGTCGCTGGAAACATTATTATTTCTCCCGCTCCTCTGACGTATTAGGAATATTGGAAATATTACGCTCCGCTTGCGAGCTCCTCGACTCTCGTCGTTCTGAGAAGCAATCGCTTTTTCAATCATCCGCAGCGTTCGGTGGCCCGGTTCACATCGGGATACACCGACTGCGCGCTATACGTCGCCTCGCTGATGCGCGATCATTGCTGCCGCTGATGGGATTCGAATGTCGTATCTCTTCTTAACTTTATCCCAGGCAGCATTTTTACACCGCAAGTCTGGGGAGTATTGTCCTAGGCAGCGAACCTGCACGAGATTTACGATGACGATGTAATCAAGCCCCAGCACGCAAAGATACGTAGTACTATATAGGTGAATAACGCCGTTTAATCTTTTTTCGCGTCGCCAAATTAACGAGCGAGTCAGGGTGGAAAAGTCATAACCCGAGATTTGCCGAAGCGCTATCTCGCACGGGCCATTAAACGTTCGAGAATTATCTCGCGCAATAAAAAAATAAAAGAAGGATCGTTCCGGCTTCGTATCTCAGCCCTTTCGCTTGGCTGGACTAACTCGAGAAAAAAGACGCCGCGAGACCTCTAATCGATCTCTTGCAGCACTTCTTCTCTCCACGCATAGTCAGGCAGAGGCGCTCGCCTACAGTTTCTTTGGGAACGCCGCCGGAGAAGAGCGCGATTTATAATCGCAAGGAGCGTTGATGAAAAACCGCCTCGACAAACTTTCTTTCGGCAGAATCGTTTCCGCGCGATGCGTTCTTTATATACGCGATGAAAGAGGGTCTTACGCACTTTGATCGTGACGGGATTTTGTCGAGTGTGCGAGCAGCCGGCGCGCCGTCTTCTTCTGTTCCGCCTTTTCAAGTCTTTGTAGCCTTTCTCGAAGAAGAAGACACACGCGCCGAGTCGCTGGCTCCGTCTTCATACTTTAGAAAATCGCATTTCCGAGCGGAAGACATCGCGCGCTCTTTTCTCGCCGCGGCTTTTATGCGCGTTCGCTCTTGAGTCCACGGCGCACGCGCGACTGCGGGGCGTATAAATGCTTTTGCCGCCAGCCGCGCGTCGTCTGGCGCGAGTATGCCTTACGAGATCGAATTTTAATTCACCCTCGAGACGCGGAAGTCTTGGGCGAAAATTAGCCAATAACAGGCCAGTAGAGAGCTTTTAAGGAAATTATATGACAGAGGGCTGTAGGTATATATCGGGCGCTCATTCTTTACTCATAACTTTGCAGAGGCAGAGTTCCCGAAAGTTTTTGTCGCCCGAAACGTCGGCGGCGAAGCTCTTGGAAATTTGTTACACGCTGCAGCAGGCTCGGACGTTGTAGCAAAGTGCAGCGCGAAAGTTGCCGTCGTGAAATATTTTTAGGACGCGGGCGTGCCCCCGAGAAGCTAAAAGGCAAGTGGGCGATGGCTCATCTATCCGTAATCCGCGCGAGCAAATTGGCCGGGTATCATGACGCACGCGTCGGGCCAGCCGCGTACTTCATATTTCATGAGATCGCATCATCAGCCATTCCGCGCGAGTCCGAAGCGTTGGCAGCCTGCGCCGGTGCCACGCGCGCGTGTATTGTATCTACGTGCGGGGGAGTCAGGGTGTAACATCTGCTTAGGCTCGTTGCCGCATCTGTGGGGGGCCCCTGGATCGCCTTGTCCGCTGCATGTATAAACGCTTTTTGTTTTCGCGCTGGAGCGATCTCTCCCCCTGATGACGGCGCTAATGCGACGCGGCTCTCGCGTCGATCGATCGAGAGAAGCTGCTCCTTTGCAGCTCGGCTCTCTTGCTCTTCGAATTCTCTCTCTCTCTCTCTCTCTCTCTCTCTCTCTCTCTCTCTCTGACGCCTTGCTTTCGTTGCCGGCGTATCAGCTTCCCCTCGTGTTTTCCAAATATTATTGGGCTTTCATCTTCGGCGCTATTTGGCTTCAATTTTGGATCAGGTCTCCAAGCCGGTTCGCTACATCGAATTTGTATCTTGAGAGCTGTTCATAAACAAGCGAGCGTAGTTCCGTTGTAGCGCCGACCGGTGTGCTATTGCATACGCCATTTCGCATTAACGCCACGCAAATGCGCCCGTGGCGGGAGGCGACAGGGCGGCAATAAATACTGATCCAGGCTCTCTCGAAATCGAAGATTCCCAGTTGCGTCGCGCACCCTCAGTGCGTTGTGATTTCCCGCAAAATTAAAACTCTCGTCTTCTTCTTCGTCTCGGGGTGCGTCTCTGCTCGGCACACTCGTGTGACGGCATTTCCCTCGAGACATCGCTCTCGAAATTTCGCGTGACCGCAAGCTTCCTGGATCCGCCCCGGCGAATACACGCATGCAAACGCTGACGTATCCTTAGTGCGATTTCTCAGCGAGATTTTCCCTCGCCTTCCCTTCCGTCTGATCGGCACCGTCAAGTGCGCGTATGTAAATAATAGCGCCGAGGTTGAACGAAGCGAGACCGGAAGAGCGCGAATTTTCCTCAGCATGTATACTGGATGAAATTTAATAAAACAGTCGACCTTCCAATCTCGGAGAGTAGACGAAGAGGATGGTTGCGCGCAGCTCGTTAATGATGCACGAGGACCCGCTAAGAAATTGAACGTTAGCGAATTGATGGGGAAGCTGCGCGCGTACCTGACTGCGCGTGGAAAAGAGAAAAAGAGAGGGAGGGACTTGTATCGCTGTTTCTGTACAGCCGCCGCCCGTCGCGCCGCGATTCCGTTCCGTCCAGACGCTGTACACGACTATTAACTCTCGGCCTCGGCTCTCGCTTCGCATCCGCGGATCCTAACTCGGCTCTACAGCTGTCAGACGAATTCGCTCTCACCTACGTCATTCGACGCTCGAAAAGTTAAGCGCCGATAAGAGATTGCGGTCCCTTCCCAAACGAAATTACGCTCTCGCGAGTCGTGACGCGAGCTTGCAATCTCCGCCGAGACTCCCTTTGCGCCGATCCGCTCGAAATAACGAGTGTCTCTTCTTTTTCCGGACATCCACTTAGAGAGAGAGAGAGAGAGAGTGAGAGAGAGAGAGAGAGAGGGAGAGAGAGAGAGAGAGAGAGAGAGAGAGAGAGAGACAGAGAGACATGCGATATCCTCGCAAAGCCCGTGTTTTAATTCTGCGGCGCAAGCTCTCTGCTGCAGGAGGGCGTTTCAATGTTTGCCTATATCAAGCCGCCAAATTTACGCGGCGACACAGCTTGGCGCAGGCGATCCGAGTGAAATAAAACGCCTCGTGTATTTGCCATTCGGGTTCCGAAAAGCATTGTTTACGCGGGAACAATGCCCGGGTAATTCCTGTCTCGGATTCTTAAGTGTCTAGGCTGCGTGGGAGGGAAGTCCGGGCAAGGGGGTGGAAACGCGAGTCCCCTTGTGTACCTCGAACGAATCTCATTTTCGTATTGTTTCCCAGTCGCGAAAGTGCTCGACTTTCCGTTCCTTTCCCTTTGTACGCATGCCAGTAAACTGAGCGGCACAGACATGCCTCCAAATGAATTGGTTCCCAGCAATCAGGAGTTAATTTATTATTGAAACTACAGTCGCAGATTTGAATGCAAATATCGCGCAACCGCGGCGCGTTCGTTCGGAACTCGTGCTGACGAGCGTCGAGGGTAATTCGGTTAGGAATTTGTGCGCAATCCCGTTTTGGCAGTCGGGACTCGGGAGATGAGGCAAACGAATGAGAAGAATGGTAAAAATAACGCGCGGCCATCCAAGTGAAGTTGCATTAGTCGGACTTCGGAGGGCACATCGAAACTGGGCGGAATTCGCGGCGCCCTATGATGCATAGCAGATCATCGGTATGATCGGCGCGCAGCACGAACGAGTAGACACACGTATATATAGAGATATAGATGAGGTAGTGTTGGCGACGAGGCGTCTAAGTGTCGCGTGTGACTCATTTCAGGCGGCGGCTTGGCGAGACCAAAGATGACGCTGAATCTGGATGGTGGAAACGGGGTCGGGAACGTTGGCCTGTCTCTCGCCGAGGATGCCGGAGCCGGACAGCAGCAGCTGCTCGGACTGAAAAAGCCCGGCGGTCTCAACCTCGGACTGTCGCTCGAGCTCACCGCCTCCCGAGGATCCGCCGATCTCGTCGATGTCGAGCTGCCATTGGAACGACAGGGGTATGCATTTTAAAACCGCTAGGTTTAAAACGATCTACAAACTTTTCGTCATTATCGTTGAAACGTTTTGCTCGCGATAGTAACGCGGTGCACTCTCTCGATCTACGGACGGAAAAGTTTGTGTTTGTGCACGCTCCTCACTCCTGGCTTCGAGCCAATGAGTCATGCCAGAGTGTCGGCATTAGGATTATCAGACAGCGCTTAGCGCTAGATTACACATTGCCCCCCTACGTTCAGTTCAATATTTTCTATGAGTCATTCCGTGCTTGTCTGCCGCCAGAAGACCTGTTGAACTTGTCCTATCGATGTTTACCCAAATAATTCGGTGGCGGCACCGATCCTTTCCCCACCTTATCTAATGCGTAATCACTTTTTTCAGTTGGTATCACGGCTCGATAACGAGAATCGAGGCAGAAGCTGTTCTAAGATTACTGCGGGAGGGAAGTTACTTGGTACGGAACAGCGAGTCGACCAAACAAGACTACTCTCTATCGTTAAAGTGAGTTTTCTAACCGATTGAAGGAATGATGAATCGAGTTTAGAGTGCATTTTGAACTCCAATAACGTTGAACGTTGTGTTTCAGGAGCGCCAGAGGGTTCATGCACATGCGCATCCAAAAGAACGAAGAATTGAATGCGTACATACTCGGACAGTTCAGCAAACCATTCGACAGCATACCTGAAATGGTGCGACACTTCAGTATAAACCGTTTACCAATTCGAGGTGCCGAGCACATGTGTCTTCTGCATCCGGTGATTGCGCAACTGTTGTAGCGCTTCTGTCGCAGTGCACTAGTCGTTTTTACTATCAAAGAAGCCGACAAAACAAAACGAAAGGGAGTACCGTGATGAATAATGCGCATGTCTAAGAAAGCTGTTTGGTCATCCGTTCCTGACTGATAAGGGTATAGACGAATAAGATATAGTTTTTTAATTTTACGTAAGGTTACGATTTAACGATTACGTGTGACGGCGATGAGTTCGAATTTCTTCGAGTAAATGTACGAGATTGTTGTTGTTGTTGTTGTTTTTCTTGCATTGGTATTTGAGTGTCTGGCGTAAGAGTGTGTGCGACCATACCCAGGTACCGAATAAAATGTTTCTCGAATTTCGAATTTCGAACAGGCAAGAAACTCCGCTAAATTTAATTCAGTTCTTGACGATGGAAAAACGATGGATTAGCGTCATCGCAGACTATTATGGTAATGATTTTTATTCGGTGTATGTTACCAAACTTTAATAGGTTAATTTTCTTATATGAAAAGAATAGAAAAGAATGATACCAGTAAGAATGGTGTTGGTGTCTTCCGACCAGAATAGTATACCTATACAAAACTTCCTCAACGAAAAAGGCATCTATTAATTTGAATTCTTCATCTATTTAATCGTGTTTACTTACGAATACTTATTTGGATGGTAAAGAAAAATCAATACATCATACACGAGTGTTTGTTACCAGAATAAGAGCACAATTTTGAGTAAAGAGATAATTTTCAAAAAAGCGACTCCAAAAAGTTTAGCGCAAAAATGCCAAATACCACTCTCATTTCAACTTATCATTGGGGAGGTACAGCGATTAATGGTCGTCAATCATATTTATGTTTTTGATTCGGTGTGATTTCTCAATTTCTGTCTTGAAATGGCTAATGCCTGTATTTATGTATTAAGAGATCAAGTGGTAATAGATATGGTATCGAATGTTTTTAGGAAATTGACATCTTAGGGTCAACATTTTCGCCAATTCGGTCAGTTCATAATATTGATGACTCAAAAAATTGAGTCATCCGTCCAATGGTCAGTAAAACGACTCTGAAGATTCCTTCAAAATGAGGCAACCGATACATATGTTTTCATGTGATATTAATTTGTTACAGACCTAGAGCCTAGTTTTACCTGTGATCTGTTATTCTATTCGATTAATTATTCTTATTATTACAAATAATACTGCTATTAATAACATGTATATGTATCTGTTGCTTAACGTGTGCAATATACGTAACAATAATGGTTTCCTTATATTATTCTAAGTAAAGGTTACAGAGTATGTCTGTACAAAAGCTGAACGTCCGTGAAATAACAATAAATTGTATGATGTAAGATACCGGATCGGCAACAGTCTCAAACTAAACCTAAATTAACCGTCTAGAAGACAGTTGCTGTTTGCAAAAAAATTTACCTAAGAATTTTGACATAAATTTAGGTTTAACGATCAATTAGGTATAACGTCGGTACATCAGGTGTTTCTCACGAAGAAAAGTGATGCTTATAGTCAGTGACGTCGTCTACTTGCAAAGTTGCCAAAACATAGACAGAATCAACCTCCTTAACAAGTACAAAACGTGCGAATCATTTGTTCTGTTCAGTTGAAGGTATTTAATTGTGCCTGCAATTTTTAATTATGCTCAAAACAAAAAGGCTATGGTAAAATGCAATTGCACATAACTGCGTTTGTTTCGAAATCCTATCAAAGTTGAAAATTCGACGTCACTATACATTTTATTTAATTATCACCAGACGTAAATCAGATCCACTGTACTTTGAGCAGTCAGTATTATTAATTATAATCGAAATGCATATCCATATTAAAATTTAAGATATCCTTATTGCGTCGTTCTAGTTGAACGTTTATAAACAATATAACCTATATATTACAAATATTTATTTGACATTGTGTTTATAAAATCAAGCCGTTAGATAATGAAACTATAAGTGCGAAATACGATGCGTTAACTTAATATTAAGGTCGTAAAAAGTTGTAGTAACCGTAAAACTAGAATATAGAAAGTAGTACGTTTTATGATACCGTGTCGTAATGTAATTATATATGATGTAGATTTAGCGATGAATGATTTGTAGATACTTCCTGTACCTTGAAATTTATATGAAGTAGCTGGTAACTCTAAACGTAAATCTATATGAATACATATACAAGATTGTATTAATATAGATTAAAATTGTGACCATTCGCAATCTTTCGAAACGTTATATTATAAATTTAGGGAAATTTGGAATGACCATTGTATTGCTTTACTATCGGTTTCTAGCATCGTGTATTTCAATAAATGTATATGATTACTTTTGTATTCAATATTTAAGATAAAACAATTATTTGTCTCTAATGAAGAGATGTGTTAATAATATATATTTTAAAAAAGAAAATTTTTTTTTTTGTCAAAATAAAAAAAAATGTTATCGTAATACCACATATGAATTGTTCAAATAGTTATTTTTGTATAGATTGTTAATTTTCTTTCAAAATATGTATGTATAATATTGTATGTAAATGATTGATTTATGAAACCGATAGTTGTGAATATTTAAGAAATATTTTATGATGACTTCCTATCTCCCAATGTGTAATATTTTTCTTTGACGCGTGCCGTATGCTAATCATTGAAACGAATTACTGCGATCAAATTGATATTTTTATTGCTATACGATCGATCGCCATTTTCCCAAAACAACGTCATAAGATTTTATGTATTCTAAAGCTCTTCTTAGTAATAAAACATTTCGTAATACAGTCAAACAGTGTAATATGAATTGTGTTTCCAACCCATGCTCCATTTTTGTTTAGTTCTGAACTGCGCCAGTTGAGAATTGCATTAGTGATATCAACAAGCCTACGACGCACAGCTCTTTTAATTGTTATATTTTATTTCGATTATATCAGCCACTTGTCGACGAAACTGAAGAGAACAGGATTGATATTATAAGGGACTAATGGCTTAAAAAGCAGTAGTTCTTTTATTTTCAGTTGACCGACAAAAATAATCATTCGTAGCTTGCCGTTTATTCCATGTAATTGATCCAATGGCAAGATGCTTGATTTCTGTATAAACTTTTTTGACGTGCTCAGAATATTTGTTCAAATGTTAGCTGGACAGTTTGATTAAAATTTTTGGAATACGTATATTGAGAATGAAACCATTAATTTAATATTTTAAGAATCACATTTTCAATTCATTTCCGTCCTAGGTTTCTGATTCGGTTTCGAAATATTCTGAAACAAAAGGTCGCGTTCAATATTTGAAAAATCAATGAATTGTTTAAGAGGTAACTTACCGACTGGTTAACATCAGTTTCATTACTCTTCCCAAGAAACCATCGACCCCTGTACATTTTACCGTCAGTACCCTCAACGAACCCCTCTATCAACTGCAGGTCATGCACTCCCCACTGGGTTACGCAATTTTTCGTCCTGGCTGCCCTCTGCTGCGGACTTATCAGTGTGTGGCTACCACCGCAGTACCGATTGCAGGTTTGATCCCTAGAATAATTGTTTCAGCGGAAAGAAATCGTCGATCATGCCGCAATGGGACAAGGGAATTTTAAGAAACGTCTTTTGACGTTGTTCACTGCCTTAAAGTAATAATCAAAATATATTCTTTGCCGATATACCTGGACACGCTGTCGCACGTTTCCGGGCATTTGGGTTTTCTTTTTTCCGCATTTTCATTTAGCATTTTTTCCAAATGTACGAGGTTCTTCCCCTGTGCAATGATTTTTCGTTGCTCCCTAACTTGATCCATCTTGAAAGTGAGATAGGGCTTGATGTTGGGTCTGCACGGAAAAGCATCAGGAGTACCGAGAATTCTCGCATCAGGCTGCATGAATGCATCCTTATCACAAGAAATGCAGCGCAATTCTCTGATGGAAAGGAAATAGTGTTATGATCAATTACTCAGGCCCCGTTGATTAAACATTCCGAAATGGAAGGCTAATTCTACGGGGATGATTAGAGTTAGGGGATTAGCCGCGCGGCGGACTTTTTTCGTGATTATATTTATACACTTTTGATAGGTGAAATTGAAGTTTCTTTAATTACCTAAGTAGTTTCCTAGCACCTGCCGCTTCCTGCTCGCGCTTAATTTCGGAAAGTAGTCGGATCTTATTTTTTAATGCTTGCAGCTCATTGTTGATAAAGTCTTTTAACGCGGGGATTTCAAGTTCGTCAAGTTTTCCTTCAATTTCGCCGCGCAGCTCGCTGAGGGATTGTTGCCAGATGGATTCTTGTTGACTCAATTTTGAGATCGCTTCGTTAAGGCGGCCCGTCAGATCGTCGCAGACAGCGTCAAATTGCTCGTGGGATACCTTATAAGTATATGAAAGACACACAGGAGAGTTTTAATGAGCAGATCTGCCGCGACTGATGCAACAAATATTTGTGAACCTTTTTGTTGAGCGCGCATAAATCTGCCTTATTCGCAAGCGCTTCCTCGACCTCTTCCTCATCGGCTTTTACTATTTTCAATACATCCATTTGTTCTTGAAAGATCTAAAAGTCGAAGAGCCCGGATGGTGTTATTACATTTTATGCGATGATTTAAACTTTTCTCACCTCGTTCTGTTTGAGCTGTGCAATTCTGTTATTTTTCAGGTTGCAAACATCCTGCCGAACGTCTTCCAAATCCAGCCGAACGCTCTTAACGTATTTCATCAACTCTTCTTCGCTTTTATTCTTGGAAATAGTATCATTTATATTTCTCAATGAGCAGTTTACGTAGTCTTCAAAGCTTTTGAAACGTTCTTCAATGCATTTAATTGAATTTGATAAAGATGTTTCGACATTGCAAATCAAGTCTGCACATCGAGCAGACCTAATGTCGGATTGCTTCTGCTTGATGACGACATATTTTTCTTCAGGCTTATCGTCGAGGGATATGATACATTTCTTGGTGGGCTTACATTTCGCTTTCTCGAATTCTCCTTTGTTATCTAATCAAAAAAGCTCGTTGAAGATAATGGTTATATAATTTTCTGTTGTAGGAAAATCATACCGTTGGATTTAGTAATTTCGTATAATTTCTCTTTTAGAGCACAGACTTCTTCTTTCACTTGTTCGAGAGTTGTGGCCATACTCATCATATTATTCCTCATTTTGCAGCAATCAACTTCACCTATATCATAGAAATCGAGGTTATTGAGACTTACAATTATGATTGATAGTGAAACATATAGAGGATTAAAAAATCTATATTTCACCTAGTACATCAGTATCTGAAATATCTGTTTTCTGACCTTCAGCAGAGGAGGCACTTGAACATTTTTCATCGATATCGGATTGCTTTTCCGATACGCTTTTTGCCGCTTGCGATGAGTTGTTTTCTTCTTCGTCGCTGTACTCTATAGTTGTACGATTGTCGTCGACAGATTGACTTTGATTTTCAATGACTGGATCCTGATCCTGCACTTGTTCGGCATCTCTGTTTAGCGAGCTTACATTGTCTTCTAATTCTGATAATCGCTTATTTATATGTGCGACTTGTTCGAGTATGTCACTGCCGCCAGCTAGGCGTTTCGGTCTATCATCCTTTATAGAATCTCGTAGCGTTGCTGTTGACTATTGAACAGTTAACTATCATCATTTTGCAAAAAACATCGTTTACTAATTTTTTCACTTGAATGTAATTTTGTCAATACTTTAGGAAAATGCGGAGAAAATGAATCAAAATAACCTTATCAATGCCCCGTTCGCTAGCATCTAATCTTTTTTTGGTATTGATTACGTGCCACGGGTCTGTCGCTGGACTGGTGTTTTCTTCCCAAATGTGTTTCATAATTTCTGAACTGTTGACTAATTTTTCGAGAGCGTGGTGCTTTTTTTGTAACGTTTTCACCTATCAATAAACAGGTAATTCAGCGTGTCAAATTGATTTTGACATATTTTCATTTTGCATTACGTACTTACAGACTCCTCTAACTTTTTGAAAGTTAAAGCTGTTGGCCGAACTCCATCCGATAGTGGTTCTACAAAAATCATATTGTTTCACTATAACTTGAATGCTTATTTTTTTTTCTTTTCTATGTGTCGCGCAAGGTCTGCGCAATTTTGATGGGTATGAGTTTAAAATATGAAAATTTTGATTTATTTCATGAGCATTTACTCTTAATACAAGTTACAGATTCATCTTTAAACGTTATGATATATGCGTTTCAGCTTTATGTGTAAAAATCTTATACAATATAGAATATAATTTCAACATTTTTTCGAATTTTTACATTAATAGTAGTTTTAATCGTATTAAAAGTAATCGTTCGTAATACTTGCCATCAACGCCATTGTCTATGTTCATACTTTGATCATCGCTTTTGCCATTGTGGTTATTAGCTCCTTTACAGTTATTTATTACGCTGTACTCGTGAAAATGGAGACCATGACCTGGTTTTGAAGATGAAGACATCATCGCCTATAAAACAATTAGGTAACACGCTTTAAATCCATAAAAAAATGCATGAACTTTATCTTATTAAGAAATATCGTTACTTTTATTCTACGCGCATCTTCGCCTCTGTATTCAACTTTGGTCGATTTCAAGTTATTTAAATTCAGCAAAACACGAAGAAAATTGTGAAGTATATTTAAATTAACGGCTCCAACCTGTGAGGGATATGTTAAACACCGAGTATGAAAAAAATTTTGGTTTCCTACAATATGGCTTCACCTCTGGCGTTCCTAAAGCGAGGTCTAACATTTCCGATAGAGAAATGTGCAGACTAGCTGTTTCCATATTAGAAGCCATCTTGTTCACTGTTGGCAATTTACAACCGTGTGCGTTGTTCAAACATAGTCACGGGCTAATAATAAGTAGAAAGCTAGAGTCGACAAAACATCAATAACGGCGTGACTGATGATACGACATGAAATGCAGGTTAATAAATAATACGTTCATTTGTTTGCGCCGCAGCATGCGTTTTTGTGAAAAAAAGTATAATATTCCGATCGAATTAAGAATCCGTCAGCGAATGATTATGGTCATTGAAAATTTTGTACAATTCAATGTAAGCTTTGATGAAACAGCATTTTTTATAATAATTTAGTAACATTTATGACTACAGGCGACGCAAAAATTGAAATTAGAAAAAATATTATTGATAGAGTATATACTGCCTCGCGAAATGCGGAACGGCATCTCGTGAAAACTCCGCTACCAAGAATTTCACAGTAATTTATACGTATAATTAATTTATTATTAATAACACGATGAAAGCAATACCAGTTCAATTTACTCGAATTTGCAGTTTTCTTTTATATATTTGATTAACTGTACTGATTGTTTCTTAAGCCTTCTCACAGACTCTCTCTCTCTCTCTTTCTCTCTCTCTCTCTCTCCGGCACATGGTATACACGTACACGCTAAACACGCATTCCGATATCAGTATACCGGATTTGGCTTAATCGTGACAATTTTATTAGCCATGCTAAAATACCGTAAATACGAATAAATTGATAAATCCGATCATATTGCAATTTCCAGAGATAAATATGAAATGAAATATTCTGCTAGCTAATATTAACGTCACGTTCACTACACATGCAAATTCAATCACATCGAAGTAGCCTATTTAAGTCGAACCATATATCGGTCTTTATATTTGAACCAGCTGCTCGAGACTATGATATTACACAAACGAAGATTCGATTCTGCCGGGTGAACCGCACTGACGTTGTTACACGTGTATATACATATCTGTTGAGCGCAGCGCTTATAGCTCCAGCGCGAGGAGTTCTCGAATTACCGACATCCATCTCTCATTTCTGGCCTTTGTGTTAGCCGTTATATGCTTGAAATTCGCCGAGAGAGAGAGAGAGAGAGAGAGAGAGAGAGAGAGAGAGAGAGAGAGAGAGAGAGAGAGAGAGAGAGAGAACGGATAATATTTAATGGTGAGTAATGGCACCGCGGATGACCAGCGAATGCACATCGAACATTTATACCGCTCGCTTGCGAGGATGGCGGCATCAATCTGCCCGGCGGATCCCCGACACGCCGAGCGAGAGCACTTTCGCGCTGAGTGCGCGGGAAAAACTCGGACGACATGGAGCTCCTCGGCGTCTATTTTCTCGCCTCGGCGTCTCTTGTGAGTACACACTATATTATAGTCAGGCTGCGCGCGTACATAGAATAATCGAGAGGTCAAGTTTGCCGAGCGCTGTTGACCGTTGATTTCTTTCAGGCCTTGATGCTGGGCTCGAGAGTGTCGGCCTTGGGCGGTGGCGAGCCCGAGTGGCTGGACGCCCTGCGCGAGTTGATTTTCAAAACAATTTCGCCGTCGCCCTCGGCAAACATCGGGCTCTACAAAAGCTTCCTGGAGGCGCCGTTCTACGGCGCCCGGCGCCCGAGCGAGCCGAACGCGGCTGCGGCGAGCCTGCTGGCCCGCGGTGACGTTCACTACTCGACCACAAAGGGTCGCTGGATCCTCTGTCAGGAGGGCTGCGCTGATTGCGCCGAGTGCCTCCTGCAGAGCAAGCCGAGCCTCAAGTGGAGCCTGCGCCGCCGCCGCCGCCGCCGAGAGCCGGCCTTTAACTCATCAAGCCACGAGCTCCAATTGACCGTCGTGCCCCAGCTCGACGACAGCTTCCACATGAGGAACCTGCGCAGGAGGTCGCACGTCTACGTCACTCTCCTGCCGCGACCGGCGCAAAGCTCGGCGCGGTCGGGGCTTTCAAAGAGATCAGCGGGCCCGAGGAGGGCTCGAATAGCCGCGAACGACTCGCCGAAGCGTTTGACGCGCCGTGGGAAGCGGCTTCTTCGAGCCTCGCCGAGGCCGCGGCGAGTTTCCTCGCGCTGCCGCGTCTCCGGAGAGGACTCGCGAGACGCGGGGCGGCTGCAGCTCGCGGATGCGCCGCCGCCGACCGTGAGGGGGAACGCCACGGCCGCCGCACCCGAGGGCGAGGATCGTCTTTCGCCGAGCAGCCTCTCCAACTCCGGTCTTAGCAGAGGTAACTACGCCGAGCGCCGCGACTCTTTGCTTCTTCTAGGGCTGCTGGGCTGTTTTCTACAGTTTAACTTCGTGCAGGTGTACGTCGAGCGGTGTATTGCGTTATTTTCCCGCGACGCGTGTATAATTCCAAGCGTTTTTCTTGCCTTTCACCCAGATCCCGAGGGAATTATCGGCCGTGGAAGCGTCGCAGAAGCTGGGGCGGCCAGCAGATTGGCTAGCAAGACAACAAAGAGTCCGGCGCCAAGTCCGCGGAGGAATAGAAAGGCGGCAGCGGCGGAAACGAGAAAGCCGAACAAGAAGACGAAGAGGAAAGCAATCGAAAGCGCGAATCCCATCGAGGATAATCGTCCGAAGGGCACTGCAGCGCCGGCCCTCGCCGGATTGGAGATCGGAGCGGCAGCGCCGCCGGAGGAATTAACGGCCTCTTCAAAGTCCGATACTCGAGCCGAAATGGAGAGGGAGATCGCGAGATCGGGCGAGCAGCGCGGCAGCATCAGGAGGCGAAGATTTTGAAGATTTTGAAGCGCCGCCGCCGGAGGAATTCCGCGTGAGTCTTGGCCAATTAGGTAACATACTTGCCGCGGACGCGATCTTCGATTGGGATGCCAAACGCGTCGAATCCCCCCGAGCGCAGCTCATGTACCTGTACCACCTTCCGGCATGCTAAGGTCGCACGTCGTTCCTCGCCCCGTTACCCGTTACCTCCGCCTTGCCCTGCGCTGTATCTGACAAATGCGCGCTATCCCGAGCTGATTATGAGGCGCTAAATGCTCTCCGCTCGATCGGCGAACGAGAACCTCAATATATATAGCAGCGTCGCCGCCGCTGACGATCGATATTCGCTGTGCGCTCCAGATAGGTATACGGTATATAAAAACATACTCTAGCGAGAAATAAGGTCGGGGAATCCAATCACCGTATCTATTATTCAACGATTATACACGGTTACTGCCCGGTCGATGCGTAAACAATTGATTGATTCGTAATTGGCTTATAACGCGTCTGGGCTTTGAACATTTTTCATTCGCGTTCATGGCTGAAGGCGATTGAGGATTAATAATTAAACTTTTTGATGAGATATCCGGAGATTTTATCGCGATTATTATCGAAAGTGATTGCTTTATGCGCATAATGTTAAGTGCATCGTATTTTTTTCAACAAACGTATGCCAGATCTGTGACAATTACCAAAGCGATCACCCCGCAGTCTCGTTCGCTCCCATTCTGGCTGTCAGTCGCAGAATTTTATTCACGCATGTGAATACCATAAATTGAATTTACAATAGCTTGGGTCAGAACTTGTAACTCATACATGCGTAAAATACATCGAAAACACAGCAACTCCGTCCATTACGATATTTGCAATAAGAGCTTACGTATATATATATATATATATATATATATATATATATATGTGTATATCGAACAGAGTTCTTCCTTGTGAACAAAGTCGAAACAAAAAGTTCATTTTATACATGAACTTGAGAATTATATTATCCTGAAAGCTAAAGAAGAGACTAGTTCTTTTGAACTACTGATCCTTGATCCTCCTCCCTCTATAAGCGGAAAAAGAATTAGCGATCCTCTGCACTTCGAGGAAATGTCGATTGAAACAAAAAATACATCCGTCTCTGTATTTTTGTACGCGCGCAGCTTTTGTGAAAAATATGTCGAAAAATTGGAGAATTTGAAATTCTGCGTGTCTGAAACGGACAAGCGAAGCGAGATTATTCGCACTGTCAAAATCGCAGCGAAAAATGTAGCTTTGTAAAAAGAGTCGAAGCAGCAATAAAATGAGTTTACCAAAACAATTGTGTACATTCGATTGCCATTGCGTTCAGTTGTTTATAGCCTGCAGAGGGTGCAGGAGCTCGACGAGAATTTTCGGCGAGGCGGATCTTAAATCCGCGGGTCCTTTAGCGCAGGGAAGAGAGGGAGGGCAAAACTTGGCTTGTTTAACGGGCTCGGGCCATTAAAATAAAAACGGGGAAAAAGGTCATTTTAGAGCCGCGTGAGAGCCACCGACAGCGCTCGCGTACGAAGCGTTCCGCAAGAAGCTGTCATCACCATTATGCATTAATGAATGTCCCCTTAACATCGCAAAGCGCGAGCGAGTGCTCGTGTCCGACGTTATCCTCCCGCAGCCAGCTGAATTCCGCAGCGGCGTACGCAATATACAATATAAACGCGCGCGTGAACAAAGTAGCCTCCGATTTTACGGGTCGGCCCTCGGCTTCGCTCGTATAACGCGCGCTCGTTTAAAACGATCATAACGTAGGCCTCTCTCTCCCCCTCTCCCTGCTCTCGCAAGTGCATTACGCCGTGCGCGTGCAGGCCCGGCTGCTCGCGAGGGCACGTTCGCTGTGTATTACGCGCCGTATACACACGTGCGCGTGGCGACGACGACGACGACGCCGACGACGCCGACCCCGTAATTGCGAGGCAATGGATGGGAATGTCGGCGTTGCCGTCGCGCCCCGAGAATTTCCGCCTCTAAGCCATGCAGGCTAAGGTGTTGCTCTGCGCCGCTTTTCGCGCCCTGCTTAGCAACAGCGTGTAAGGCGATTTGACGCGAAAACGCGCGACCTACGAGTCGGCCGTATTTTCAAGCACAGTCTTAGTTATGCTACTTCTCGCGATATGGCTCGGGCGAATGTAGGGAAGTACTCTCCAGAACAACTCGAGAGCAGCAGAGTGCACTTTGGTTTATTGAAACGAGCCGGCTGCTGCCGACGACGATGTACCGCGATAATACTGCATGCAGCTCGTTTGCGCGGGGAGGTGCTAATAAAAGAGACACGAGGCCGCTTGAATCCTGATCATCGACTCCGAGTATATAATAGTATGTCTGATGCATCGGAGAGCCTTTCGCTCTTGTTCAATTCATTTACGCTCCGTCAGCTATATCTAGCCAACCATTTACAATGCACGAGCATTTTTTAAAACGGAACGGGACACGTTTTTGAAAAGTCTCATTGCGCCGGCTGGAATTTAGAAAATTCGGATTATAATCCGGCTTCGACATCTTGCTCGAATCCGAGCAATGCTTCTAATGCAGCGTGGAACGAGGGGATTGCAGTTCGTATTCCTCCGAATTGCGCGTCTATTTTATCATCGCATTGTGACGGAGCTTTCGCACTGCGCTCGGACGATGGAAAAACGTCAAGAATCGTCGGATTGCCGACGGCGGCCGGCGGATAAAATCAGCCTGCGAATCGGAGTGGGTGTGCTTATCCCGGTACAGGAGCAGCTAGTAAGGACGGGGTCAGCAAAATAAATACACGGCATCGGGGATGAAGCGGGGCAGTGCTAGCTCGGCGTAACGCTTTTAAATAAAAGAGTATACGCGATACACCTGCACCATGCAACACTGCGATGCTGCGGAGGACAGGCTCTCTATTCGCACCCCCGACCTTGACGATTTCGCGAGCAGAGTAATTATCCCGCAAGTTTTCAATGAGGCTTGATTTCTTTTTCCCAACAGCGGCTTAAGGGAGCTTTGCAACTTTGTAACGCGCGCGTGCGCGCTCCCAAATGAATAAGCCCGTAGCGGAGAGGAGAGAGAGAGAGAGAGAGAGAGAGAGAGAGAGAGTTCGCTATAAAATATGGCTGATTTGGCGCGGAATGGCTCTATATACGGGGCCGAGAAGTGGAGGTAAGCCGGTGCTTATATTTAATTAAGGAGGATACGCGGCGGCGGTGGCGGAGGATAGGCGTCTGGCAGGCAAGGGTTACGCCGCTATAATATAAGCTCGAAAAGTGGAAAGGGCCTTTCGCTCGCGCGCGCAGCCTCTGTATTACTTGTCTAATTATCAAGCGCCCTTCGCGCGGCTGCCGCCTTCGCGCTGCCTCTCTCTCTCTCTCTCTCTCTCTCTCTCTCGTTCAATTTTCTAGCTCCGCTCTACTCGCGCTACTGCAGCCGGAGTTTTCTTGCCCGCGAGCGCGCCTGGTCTCGTTCTCGATGTGCGACCCGGCGACGGTATCAACTGCGAGCCGCCATGAGGTGCGAGATTGCAAATCCCAGTGAGTGTGCCCGGGGAGCGGGGGCGCCCAGCTGCGCAACTTTTTAATTAGATTGTCGTCCTGTGCGCGGTATTTGCTCGATGATTAACCGCGCGCTAATGCGTTGACTATATACCGACTTGCGAGCATCGTCTTAGCTCGTCCGTGCACACGGAGTCAAAGAACGCGGCTCGGTTTTGCATTTCCTTCAGCAAATACTCATCGGATTGGATATCGAGCGTTGACGTTTGCAATTTGCATTCTCATTTACTCGAATCGCACTTCTGAGACATCGATTTCCTTGGGGTTTTCGCTCTCGAGTCCACGCGCGACAGCGCCGGAGCTAAATCGATCGTCACGGAGTGCGTTTAACGAGCTTTCCTTTGCACAAGTATAAACGCACGAAAGCTAAGCCGCGGCGGATAAAAAGAGCCTTGAACGACGTGATCGAGATTATTATGCGCGGGAAACGAGCGTCCCAAAAAGGAAGCCCCGAGCGCCGGCGTTAATTAAAGCCGCTCGCGCGAAGCTACAAGATAGTCTTTAATTCGATTATCGCGGTTTATTTTATCGTAATTACATTGCCTACAGAGAGTGCTTAATGCGATTAATGGATGGAGCGCGCCTCGCGAGGAAGTGCATCTTATTTTGCTTGAATTTGCCTCGCGAACAAACTGTGTTTACTCGCCCCAAGAGTTCGACGAAGGATTTCGCGCAATTGTGCATCGGCGTTGACGAGCGCTATCCCGAAAACTCGCACTTCAGCTTCGGAATGGCGGAAGTCAATATTAGTCTCGTCACGTTGCTCGGCTTGTAGTTAAAAATCCATAACGTCGGAGCATTTTTCTCGTCGAATCCTTCGGAGGTGCCGCGAGCTGTACAGGGGGAAGGAAGCAGTCAGTTGACTGGCTTCAGACGCTCTGATAAAAGATCGATAGGGTAAGGCAAGCGAAAGAGCTCGCCGCGCGCGGGAGTCGCTGAGATGTGTGAAAGTCAGAGGTGTGCGGAGCGGGAGCGAGTCTCTCGCGGCGCTAAACGCTCGCTGCCGTTCGAGAGGGAGAGAAGCCAGCAGCAGTCTCGCGCGCTTCAGATATTTAAATCCGCACGCCAGTAGCTACTTTTCCGAGCCATTCTTGCAGCCTCGAGACTATAGCTTCGGAACCGCCCGTCTTCCTCGTCTCGTCGTTTGCCGGGAGAGAGAGAGAGAGAGAGAGAGAGAGAGAGCCGCTCGCTTCTCGACATTTCGCTTCTTTTCAGAGGCGTCGGCCGAAATAAGACCGAATGCGCGAAATACAGGCCTCGATCCCCGAGCCTTAGAGAGCTGCTCCTCCAACGCTGACTGTACATACGCGCGTGCTATATGGACAGGCGAGTCGTTCGAGCGTGACGTGCACTCTCTGTCAGAGACGGGAAAAAGGAGGAGAGCAGACAGCGAATTCGACGGGTAAGCAGCTTCTTCCCTTCGCGGAGCATCCGAAGGAGCCACGACTGACGCCGAGAGGAAAAAACCAAGCTATATACCGCGTGCTGCGGCAATCCCTTTTCCTAATGGCCGATGCTGCCGCCGGGAGCTCGAGCTTTAAAAACAACCCGCCATAGAGTCTCACGGCTGATTTCGCATCACCGATGCCCCGATCCCCGACTTGCCTTCCGTACCGCTACTCTTCGCGGAGATCCGCGAGAAATTTTTCAAAGTTATTTCATAATTCATTCGTTGATTTAAAACTCGCACGCGCGCGCCGTCTTATCCGGCTCGTTCTGGAAATAAGCTTCCCGTTGTGTCTCTCTTTTCGTTGGCGACAGTCGATGCATATTTTAAACGTTCTAGTAATACAGAAAGCTCCAGTTCAATTAGGAGTCTTGTCGATCAACCAATTTCTAAGAATAAATATTACACGTCGAAGATCTTGCGCTTGCGTTCTCGCTCTTTCCCGGATACATTAATTTTACATTTCACCGAGATGATGTTCTCCAGCGATTTCCCATATTATACGCGCAAAAACGCATATTGCAATTCTAGTGGTTAAATCGCATTTGATCCATGCGCTCCGATGCTCTTGTGCAATATGCTCTGCCGGAAATTCCAGGAAACGCCGAATAAGATACCCACGAAGAACAGCCGGGGATATGTGCCAAAAAATCTCGTGCGGTTTCACGGGAGGCTATACACCGATGCACCGCCGCGGCTCAGAGCACGCATACCTCCCATCCGAGCGGGAGAGGCGTAGAATATTCGCGGGGAAAAGAGCTTATATGCGGTGGAGGAGGTCCATAAGAAAGATCGACTGCGTCTTTTTCAATATTCCCGCCGCCGCCGCGCAAAGAAGCCGCGCAAAGAGTCACTCGAAGGAAATTCGGATATTAGCCCTCTCGCAAAGCGTAATTGTGTGCGCTGGCGCGAGCGACAAACGTACGGCAATGACTCGCGAGTGCGGCGGGAAATGTAGAAAGAGCCGCGCGTGCGACGCCGACGGGAGGGATCGAGAGCCCGACTTTGCTCTCTGTTCGGCTTTGAGAGCGGGCCAAAGTACGCTTTCTACGCGAAAATCGAGAAAATAAATCGCCTGCCTCAGACGTTTACCTAATAGGAAACGAAATAGGATGTCGATGCATCTGGTTGTTTTTGGCGCGGCCCGGCAGCGCGACAAAAAATAGAGGGCTCGATTCGCACCTTGGAAAGGGGGCTGGGTGGCGAAAAAGCCCTCGTCCCGAGAGAAAGAAGGGAGAGAGGAGTAGGGGAAGAGGGAGGAAAGAAAACTAGCCGAGAGGTGCGCGCCTGTGCAAATCGAGCAGCTCCTGGAGGAGCGGAGTGCAGTAGTACGTGGCCTCGAACCTTTTCCGCTCGATACACCGCGCGCGAAAAATCAGTCGCTCCGGAGAGGGCTTGAAGAAAATTTTCCAATCTCCTTCTGTCAAAAGGCACGAGCGATCGCGAACAAGTTTACCTGCTGCAGAACTTGTGCACACGCTCGCTTACTGGCTCCTGCTTTCTCTCTTCCCAGCCCTCTCTCACTTTTTCTGTCCGCGGGATAAGCAATTTTCGGTGGAAGGTAACCGCCTCGCACACGGCTTTCAGATGCGGATATCCGTTAGTGAAAAATGTTACACAACGGACAGTCGAGTGTTGGATGTTAATTCGATTTCGCCGAAATTGCCTCTATTTCTGCAAACGCCTTAGCTCGCATTCTTCCGGCAATCTATGTTTCGATGTCTCGAAACATTTCGCCCGAGTAGGCAAACCGAGTTATTGAAACTCTGCTCTAATGCTAAACCGATATCCCTTTTGTCTTGGCTGTCCCCCTGCACTGCTATCCAGCTCCGTAGGAGGGAAGCTCGAGTCTTCTCGCGGCCTTCGGCTTCGAGACCATGCCTACCATACCTGTATATCCCATCCCTCGCGTCTATAAATCGTTCTCACCCTTCGCTGCGCGCACGGCCGGAATCCACCATCCATTTCTTTTTGCCCCTCGCCCCGTGCGATGCGCCGGTTTCGCCACGTTTCTTGATTATGATTGTTATTATATTATTCGACAGTCGGCGCTGCAGCTCTTCATCGGCTCCGAGCCGAAACTGAAATGCGATTTGCATGAACGATCGAGCCTGGTACGAGGAGAACTGATGGAAAACCGAGTCTGTACAAAAAAAGCTTGCATAAGCTATCGATCGGGCTGGCTCTAATTAAAAAGACCCCTCGCGGGGGGCTAAGGTGCCGGGTGCGGCGTGGCTATTACGCGCGGGCTCGATGGAAGAGGTCGCGCCGAGAAGAAACGGGAATCGGAGAGCAAACAGTAGAGGCGCGCAAAGTTTCGCCGAATCGGGCGACACGAGAGCCGCAACGAGCAGCGGTAACTGCGCGTTCTCGCACCCCTGGGGGCGCCGGCGTTAAGCCGAAAGGCGGCTCCGCGGCGAGAGAGGAAAGAGCTAAACGCAGCCGCAAGCCCTGCACAAAGGTCGCACAAAGCCGCGCGCACATTCGCTCGGAGGGCCGGCTAACGCTAACAAAACCCGCGCACTCGAAATGAAACAGCTGCGCGTCGGACCATTGAAAGGAGAGGAGGAAATCGGCTCGATTCACCGGGCTAAATTGAAATCCGGATCCCTGCAGGAGCTAGTCCGGCCGCGCTACGCTACGCGAGAGCTTTTCCAAGGCGGCAGATCGCACCCTCGACCCTCACGCGAACTCGTTGATGCTTTCTTTCCAGCCGCCGAGCCACCTGCATCGCCGCGCGCGGCAAGTCTCGAGAGTCGAAATATATCCAGGGCCGCGCGACGCTCCTCTCGCCGCACTCTTTCTTGCGGCTTTCTTCCATTCTTCCGCCTCCTTAAGGTCCGACCGTGTAAGCTTTCTTTTCCACCGCGAGGCTTTTCCTTCCCCCTGCGCCCGGGCACTCTCCTCTCGAGAGCTAAGACAGCTGCTTGCCTATATCCCGGCCTGCCTCCATCCCCCCCCCCCCCCCTCGCCGCGCTCGCTTCCTTCTTTTCGTCGGCCTGCGCGCACTCCGCGTTGCACTCCGCCTCGCTACTTACCCCCGGTTCCACTGAATTAAGCCGAAGCAAGTCAATTGGAAAAGTTTTTATTGGTCTGACGTTTAGGAATTCCACGACGGGCGAGCCCATATCGTTTCAACCCGACTACGGCCTTCTTGCCCCCTCTTTCTTTTCTTACTCTATAGCTACATCCAACGAAAAATTCTCTCGAGGTTAGAAGTTCAAAGTGGAACCTTTATATTCCGACCGGATACTTGTTTCTCGACCAGTCAAATCACTTTATTAACGGGCTTCAAAACATACGACCATCACTTGTTGCAGCTAGCGCAAATAGAGTTTTTGTTCAAGCGTTTAATTTTAAAATCGAATATAGTGTTAATGTACCGTGGTGCCCACTATACGTAAAATAGGAAGCGAGACGACATAATATCATAATATCCAAAACATTAAAACAAGTGGTCAAGTGCCGCGCCAGAGGCTCGAAACAAAGCTTCGAAAATAAAGCTGAAAGGTATTTCGGGGTTCTACGAATGCGAACTGCGATACGAAGCGGACAAAGCTTCGTATCGTAGTTCGTATTGTATAGATTTCATTTTTATTGTATCGCGCGTATTGTATAGATTTAATGTTTAATTTTAATTTTACCGTAATACATTTTTATACAATAATGCATGACATAGAAGTTTTACACTCCGAACCATCGCCGGGGAATAGCCGTGCTATGCCGGGAAAACTCGAGATTTCGTCATCTGGGGAATTCACCTTTGCGAGACAGACCGTGCCGTGCCGGGAAAACGTATGGTTTTCGAAAGCTGTATTCTTGTGAGGGTGGTTTTCCGGGCGGGAAATCTCTAGTTTTGAAAATCAGAAAATATGGGTCAGGATTCCGCCGACAAATGTCAGGACTCGGGTCGAAAGGCTGACGTGATGACTAAGCGATCGGGGGTTTCTACGAAATGAAACCTATAGAGAGGTAATCTATGGAATATACTATTTTAACTTATTTATTTATAGCTCTTGGCATTTCCAAAAAAAGTGCATATTAATACCATTTGATTTACAGTTTAGAAGCTATTAGAAAATCCGTATCTTTTACCTTTATCTTTAACTACGACCCAGAAACTGATGGATAATTTAAAATGAAACGATCCTCATGCAAGCATTTCCAGTAGCTGATTTGAGATTTTGGTCCTAATCACCGATGCCAAGCAAAATGTGAAATTCACATCTCATGTTCATGTACCCGAAGACACAATAAATTTATCAATGGGTATATTTTAAGTTGAGTTTTGTTAGCCAAGACATTTTGCACTATAGTAATAGTGATATAAACAATGTCTGTTAATTTGTTTACTTTGATAGCATGACTTAAAGAAACAAAGATTGATGACTTGGTTTGCTCAAGCAAAATCAAGTGCATACGTAGATCATAATACAAACTTTGTGCAAATAATGAAGTAGGGCTGTATCGAATATAATGAATTAAGATGGGGTTCTGGTGAATTTTCTAACTTTTGCTTCCTCCTAGAGGAAGCTTTGTAACAGTAAAATTTTGAGTTTCGTCAAAACTTCTAGAAAATACTTTTTGGTGTGTTAGAAGTTCAAATCACGTGTTTTTAGAAAATGCCCGTATGGATGTGTGTGTGTGTGTGTGTGTGTGTGTGGATGTGTGAGTGTGTGTGTATGTATACCGTAATACTTCTGGAACTACTCGGTCAATATCAATAAAATTTGACATGCATGTATATTTTTGGATTCTGAATTCGGGAAAAACATTTATTTTTTATTTTTCTAACTATTTTTTATAGCCAATTTTTGATTTTTGAAAAACACTATTTTGCATTTTTTTCAATCATCCCATCGTTACAAACAATTCAGCTAATATGCATTTGAAAGAGAATGTGAAATTACCTACTTTTCCTCGTTTGGTCCTAACAATCGACCACTTTGTTCGGCAGATTAAATGAAAAAGGCGATTTTTATTAAAAAATGCATATCTCTGAAACTAACATCATAACGTCACGAAAAAAATAATGTCGATGGCTCACGTATAAAACTATATCCCATTAAAATTTCAAGTGATTTGACTACTTTTTTTCAGTGAAAAATCGAAAACTGGAAAAAATGAGTTTTTTTGTGCCTCGATTACGGAAATAAAAAGACCTTATTGCACTTGAGATTTTGGGAAAAAGTAGATATTTTATGTGTTTTGGCTAAGTTCATTGCACAGCTTTCAAACCTCTATGGTTCGTAAGATATCAAGGTTTCAATTTTTTTGTCACACAAGCACGATTTTCGCGTTTTTCTAACCTACTAAGCGGGACTAAAGTAACTTTTTTCAGACCGGCGGGCAATAAAAATCGAAAAACGCCCGTTACTCGAACAACGGGCGTAAAATTGAATTTTTTCCGCTGCTCGAGTACCGAAAATTTTTTGAAATATTTTATATATATAATATTTATATATATATATATATATATATATTAAGATGTATCAAATTTTTGTACGCACTTTGGCGACTCGTAATAGAGCGGAAATTTTAGTAGTTATACGAAATAGAACATCTCTGAAATTTGTGCGCATAAAGTCAATTGCTTCCGCTCTGTCTAAAGTCGAAAAGTCTAAAATTAACACATTTTTGATTAAAATTTTTTTTTTAATTTTTCAAACAAATTTAAGAAGAACATGTTCTCATACATTTTTTTGCAAAATGCATTCCTTCTTGTTGATAAATTATTGAAGTTTCGGAAATTCAAGTTGAAAATATTAAATTTAACACTTCAATGATTTTTCAACAAGAAGTAAAGCGTTTTACAAAATGATGTATAAGAACACTTTTTTTCTTAAGTTTGTATGAAGAATCAAAAAACAAATTTTTAAACGTAAATGTGGTAATTTTGAAAATCTCATCAAAAGCAAATGACCTTATGGACCCAAATTTTATGGACGTTCTATTTGATATAAGTAGGGGAGGGTGGGGCATGCCATGTCAGGAGGGTACTTTGTCACACCAATATTATAAAAATAAAAATATTATTTTAAGCAAACGCTCATGAAAATGCTTTAATAATGCACTCAAAATTTACCCTCAGCAAGTTATTTAAAAAAAAATGCAGTATGGATCGATGGCATAAAATAAAAAATCAGAGTTGAAAAAAAGGTTGGATTCATTTTTCAATCATTTCTCAAAATACTTATATGACACTTATAGTATTCTTTTGTTTTTTTTTTAGGTGGCATTTGGAACTCGAACGTTCATCGCCTCATCTACGCAAGCCTTCCACGTTGACCTATCTTGTGTCAACCCCACCGAATATGCACCTCTCCGATCGACACCCACCCGTCCTATTTCTACTAGATCCGTTTTTACGTTGTCCTTCCATCTACGTCTAGGTCTACCTAGGGGTCGCATTACCATCGGCCTGCCCTTCTTGACACGCGCTGCCGTACGGTCCCTGCTCTCCCTTTCTCGCTTCGTGCCCTGCCCATCCCAATCTGCCTGATTTTATTATTCTGTTAATATTTGGTGACGCGTACAGATTGTGTAACTCATCATTGTGTAGTCTCCTCCATTCCCCGGTTCCTTACCTTTCTTCGCCCCGTATATTTTTCGCAAGACTTTATTTTCAAATACCCTAAAACGGTTGTCCGCCTGCTTAGTGAGAGCCCACGTTTCACACCCGTACAGAACCACCGGCAGTATTATTGTCCTGTATATTCTTATTTTTATGTTTTTAGACAACAGCCTCGACTTAAGTAAATAGCTCACGGCGTAGAAGCAAGCATTACCCGAATGGAGTCTCTTATTTATTTCGACATTAATCTCGTTTCTATCATTTATGGTCTTACCCAGATACCTGAATTCGCTAACTTTCTCAAAAGTAAAATTCCCAACTCTGAGATCTCCCTCCCCTCTGCAGATGCCTAGCTTATCCACAATCATGTAATTTGTTTTTGATTCACTCACTTCTAACCCTGTATAATCCGCCGCTTTTATGAGGATTTCCGCGTTTCTTGTTACCGTTTCCCTACAATCCCCCAGTATATCCAAATCATCTGCGTAGCCTAGTATCTGCGTTGTTCCATTAAGCGTTTCGCCCAGCTGGCTAACCTGCATTTTTCTAACGACATACTCTAACGTTAAATTGAACAGCACCCGAGCACCGTAGAGAGCCCATCCCCTTGTTTTAAACCATCGCGTATCGTGAAGGGTTCTGATACATTACCGCCTACTCGGATCTTTCCCGTGCTTCCGTCCAGACATATTTGAATTAATCTCACGAGTTTTTTGGTACACCGAGAAATACTAGAATTTGATACATTTTGCTTCGCTTGATAGAGTCGTACGATTTTTTAAAATCTATAAATAGTTGGACATTTGATCGCTCGTCGATCTGTTGCGCCGAAATCCGCACTGATAATCTCCTACTATATCTTCCGTGAATGGGGTGAGTCTAGCTTGTATTACGTTTGACAGAACTTTGTAGCACGTTGCTAAAAGTGAGATACCCCTATAGTTATTGCAGTCTGTCTTATCTCCCTTTTTAAAAATCGGTATGATAATGGATTCTTTCCAGTTTTCCGGCATTGTTTAATTTTTCCAGATGGCACACACTAGTTTATAGATTTTAAAAGTGAGCTCGAAGCCCCCATATTTGAGTAGCTCGGCTGGTATAGAGTCATTTCCCGCGGCTTTGTTGCTTTTTACTTTTTTAATCGCGGCCTCTAGTTCTTGGTAGCTCGGTTCCTCCACGTGGAGTTCAGCAGTGTGAATTTCGTCCCCTAATTCTTCGTTATTTTCGTGTACGTTTAATAATTTATCGAAATAATTTTTCCACAGCGACAGTAATTCGTTGTCATTTGTTACGAGGTCCCCATTTTCGTCCTTCATCAATTGCGCTCTACTCCTAAAACCCTTTCTGATGGCGTTAATCCATTTGTACATTTCGCGGGGGTTATTTTCCTTATTATTAGTTTCTATTCTCCTAATAAGTTTCTTTTGATACTCCCGCTTCTTATTTCTGTAGATCGCGCCCGTCTGTTTCTACGGTCCTATCACTTCTGTTGTGTAAGCTATCTAATTTAGCCTTTTTGCGCCTTTCAAACCAGAGTTCGCACTCTTCGTCAAACCATGGTTTGCTCTTTGGCTTTTTCTTTTTACCCAGTACTTTGTTCGCGGCCTCTTTTACTGTTTTTTCGATGTCCCCCCATAAGCTATTCGGTTCGTCATTCCCCTCCGGCGATGTGTTTGTTTCTTCAAGTGCCTGAAACCTGTTATTAATTTCTGTCTGGTACCTAATTTGCTCTGTTCTATCTTGTAGCTTCTCAATATCGAAGCTTTCTACCTTGCTTGTTCGCTTACTATTTTGATTCGCTACTAATCTAGATCTTAATTTGGCTACTACTAGGAAGTGGTCCGAGTCGCTATCTGCCCCTCTATAAGCCCTTACGTCGAGAACGTTAGTATGACGTCTTTTTTCAATGAGGAAATGATCAATTTGGTTCTGTGTGTCCCCGTCCGGCGATGTCCACGTTGCCTTGTGTATGTCCTAGTGCTTAAAACACGTAGTTTTGATTATAAGATCTTTTGCCGCCGCGAAATTTATGACCCTAATACCGTTATCATTGCTGGCTTCGTGCAGGCTTTCCTTCCCTATAGTCGGCCTAAACATTTCCTCCCTACCTATTTTAGCATCGAAATCGCCCAATACTATTCTTGTGTCGTAAAACGCAAAGTGATCGATTGCCTGCTCTAAATTTTCGTAATCCTTAGCTTCTTCTTCTTTGTCCTCCGTAGTGTAAATTAATAAATACATATCTATACCATTCACCTTCGATGATGATGTAAGAGAGCCTATCATTACGGATTCGAAACTTTTAACCTAATGTATGATGCTTTTGCTTACGAGAAATCCGGTGCCTAGGGATCCCCCGCTCCCGGCCCCATACAGGTACGTGAAGTTGCCCAATGCCAGTACTCCGACACCTGGCCACCGCGATTCATGTATTGCTACCAAATCTAGATTGTACCTATCAGCTTCCTTTACGAGTTCTTTAAACGCGCCTGCTCTGTATAGACTGCGAACATTCCAAGTTCCGACCCTTAAGTCCCTTTTGGTTTGGTTTTGATTTTTTTGAGCCATGATAGTATGCTAAACCCGCGCGCATTGGATCCTGTTCCGATCGCAGATGAGTCCATTGTTCTAGAGGTAATAACCCCCATACCTCTCTAGAACTAAGTATGAGAGCTTTCCGACTTTGACGAGGACAGTGTCAACTTGTCGTCAGACACACTACGGTTTCATTCTCTCATCCTAGCGCCCCCCTGCAAGGCAGCGCGCCTTCGCTGGCATCGTTACCGCGTAAGACCAGGTGACGAATCATTCTACACATTCCCTTTCGGGGCAGTTGTCATCGCTCCCGCATCCTCCTCGGCAGCAGGATTTTTGCCCATTTTTGTACTGTGTGATGAAAGAGATAGATTGAGAGATAAGAGATAATGTGAAGTGTTTTTTGTTGTGGTGCTTGCGTAGTGTTTCTAGATGAATGCGTTCGACAGTGTGGGCTCATCACACCCACGCCTGTTCCTATCGGCTGTCCGCAGCTGCTTATTCAATTTATTCGCAGCTAACCTCTTTCTCAGGGGCTGTTCCTCTATCCGCAACCTGAGGACGCGCTGTATAGTGATGATAGGCACCCACCCGTCCTATCTGGACGACAACGCCCAAGACCCGCTTCGGGTAGCGGCATTGTAACAGCTTATAGTATTCAAATTTTTTAAATTAAGTATTTCAAATAGTGCACTTTGTAGCTACGCTTTTAGTTTTTAAAAAATATGTCTTTTAAATAACATAAAATTATTAACAAAATGCCATCAAAGTGGGGCACATGTGATATCCCTGGCAGGGCACGAGTGTCAGACGGCGATGGCGATGAACAGCGGCCGCGTAAATCAGCTGATCAAAGTTAACCTTCAATTCGGGGTCCTTGGCTGCGATGGGTTGAGTTAGTGCTCCGTTTCTTAATTAGTTTCAAGACAGTTATAAGTAACTTATAAGTACAAAAATGGTAAGAACCTACAAAAAGAAGTCCATTAGGTTAAGTTGGAACAAAGGTCAGATGTAATTAGCCGTCCAAAAAGTCTTAGAGAGTCATAGTTGTAAGAGTGTTGCCAGTCATTTCGGAGTACTCTTTTGAAAAAGTGTAAAGATCAAAACCATGATGATCCAATCAAAGGTAATTATATAATTATTATAACTAACATAACGTTATAAAAAGTATGACTAAGGCATGACAATATTTATTTTAAGTTGTAGGTTTTAAGCTCGTTTTTGACGATGAGCAAGAGATTGCTTTAAAAATCAACATTGAAAGCATGGGGAACAGCTTTATGGGATTAACATCATTTGATGTCAGGAAACTAGCGTTTGATTTTGTAGAAACATTAGGAATTCCTCATCACTTTAATCGTGCAGAAGGTATTAATCTTTACTTATAATCTACAATTTATAAAAACTTAATTTATAAATATTTTTGTTATTCTTGTTAATATTTTTGTAGGGCTCGCTGGCAAAGACTAGATGCACAAATGTTCAAAACGCCATGATCTATCTCTCAGAAAAGCTGAGCACACGTCTGCAGCCAGAGCTCATGGCTTTAATCAAGAAGCAGTAAAAGAATTCTACACGTTACTAGGAAAGCTGTTAGATGAACACAATTTCACTCCTGAAAAAATCTTCGATGTCGATGAAACGAGTGTATCCGTGGTGCCCAAATCATCACCCAAGGTGGTTGCTCAAACAGGACGTCGACAAGTTGTTGGCTTGACTGCAGCTGAGCGAGGTGAGACAGTGACAGCAGAAATGTGTATGTCAGCAGCTGGAATCTTCATGACACTAATGCTGATTTTTTCTTGAGTGAAAGTCAATCCGGAATTGTTAAATGATGCACCTCCTGGAGCATGGGCGGAGTTTCATAAGAGTAGTTACATGCAAACTGAAATCTTTGCAAGATGGTTCCAGAAGTTCATTGACTTTTCTCACGCCAAACCAGAAGACCCTGTGCTTCTTTTTCTTGATGGTCATGCATCGCATGTGAAGAATTTGAAAGTGATAGAGATGGCAAAAGAGCATGGTGTGAAGATTTTATGTTTTCCTCCTCACTGCACGCAGAAAATGTAGCCACTGGATGTTGGCTGTATGGGCCCGCTGAGCAGTACTTTTGGCAAAAAAGTCTCAGCATTGGAACGACAAGGTGTGCAAATGTCAATGAGAAATATTTTCTCTGTATGTGGCAAAGCATTCCTTGAAGCGGCTAAAATGGAGACTGTAGTCAACTTGTTTAAGAGATGTGTCATTGTTCCTTTCAATCCAAATATCTTTAAGGAATCTGACTTTGCTACAGCTAAAAGAAATTCAACTCCAGAAGACAACTCTTCAGTTTCATCCGCTCCAAGAAGTGCAGGTAAAAGAATTAATTAAAAAGTTAATTAAAGGTGTTAAAAGATTTCGTATAACTTAATCTAAATTTATTTTATTATATAATTTTCAGAGTCCATGGCAAATATAGCTTCTTATTCAAGTACCATCAAAGATTTGATAGCGCAAGCTAGTCAAAAAGTATCGCAACCTAGTCAAAAGGTATCGCAGCCTAGTCAATTTAATTGTAAGAAACATTTGACTTTTAATAAAGATAACGAGCAAAAGAAAGCAGAAGAGGAAATTAGGATTCCCTTGTCTTACATTCTCCAGGCAAAACCACTCTTTAATTTTTTGGTAAATATATTTTAGATTTTTTTATACTATTTCACTTGTCAATAATTTGATTATTTATATAATGACTGTACGTTACCTATAGAGTCCAATCTTTGAGGTCAGATCAACAACTATTCTACCAAAAACACCTCAGCAAAAACAAGTCGACAACCAGTCTGGGAATCCTTTCGAGGATACTGCTCTGAATGCACCCGATTTTATTTCATCGATTGAGGATGATTTGACAGAACGAGAAATCACTTCTACTCCTACAAGCTCATCTGCACCTACGGAAACTGTATCAGTTTAAAAGAAGAAAGGTAGACCAAGAGGTAGAACAGCTATCATCACCGAAGACTCTTATAAAGAAGATTTTATGGCTGAAAAGTTAATAAACATTAAAAAAGAAAAATCTAAAGAGAAAAAAAGTGCATCGAACCCTCATATCAAATCAAATGTTTTGTTAGAACCAAATCAATATCTATATATATATATATATATATATATATATATATATATATATATATATAGGCACTGATATGTATATATATATAAATATAGAGGGATTCCCGTTTTGAAAGGGTACAACAAATCTCCAGTGAAGGGAGGCCCTAATCGGAAAAATGCTAGAGACCAAGATTGTAGGATTTTGCGGAGGAAGTCGAATGGTGACCTTAGATTTGACCTTGAAAGCGTCTTCAAGGTCATTTGAAGGTTAATTTTGATTTTTTAAATGGAAACCCTCTATTTTTAGCAGATTTAAAGGAAATATCCTTTCGGAGATCATCAACTTGTCATATATGTCGGAAACCATTCACTAGTGAAGAACTTACTGTACGAGACCATTGTCATCTCACAGAGCGGTAAGATTTCCTTCTCGATTATATTCGAAATAAAGTAAACGAAATTTTGTAATTCTAAGATAGATTTTCTTCTTCTTCAGTTTCAGAGGTGCAGCTCACAATTCTTGTAACTTGAATTATAAGGATTCAAGATTCATTCCTGTGGTTTTTCATAACCTCAATTACGACACTCATTTTATTTTAAAAGAGATTGCTACTTCTACGTTGATGAAAGGACGAGTAAATTTAATACCTCACAATAAGAAGAAATATATTTCTTTTACAAAATACGTGGATGGCTGCAACATTAGTTGTAGATTCATAGATTCTTGGCGTTTTCTACCTTCATCATTGGAAAAGCTTGCATCATATCTGAAAAATGTGCCAATATCAGTAAAGGAATTTCGATCAGATGGACTTACAGATGAAAAGATAGATCTTCGACAAAAAGGTGTATTTCATATGATTTTGTAAATGGATTAGATAAGTTGACGACTACAAAATTGCCAGAAAAGAATGATTTTTATAATAAGCTAACAGATTCTCATATTGCTGAAGAAGACTATAAGCATGCTGTCCAAGTTTGGAATAAGTTCAATATTAGTACGTTGGGAGAATATTCAGATCTTTATCTGAAAACCGATGTTTTACTATTGGCCGACGTTTTCGAGAGTTTTCGAGAAACATCTCTTAAAGCCTATGATTTATGTCCTGCTCACTTTTATACGACTCCTGGACTAACTTTTTCAGCAGCTTTAAAAATGACAAAGGTAGAATTGGAGCTTCTTACAGATATTGACATGCTAATGTTTATCGAATCGGGCATTCGAGGTGGAATAAGTCAGTGTTGTAATCAATATGCCAAGGCAAACAATCCATATATGGGTTCTTCATACGATAAGGATCATAAAACAAAGACTCTCTTATATTTTGATATCAACAATCTTTATGGATGGGCAATGGTACAGCCTTTACCAGTTGGAAAATTTGAATGGATTGATTATGAGACAAATCCAAGTTTTTTTAATACACCGCTAGATTCTGATATAGGCTATTTTGCTGAAGTTGACTTGGAGTATCCTGTAGAAATACATGATGATCATAGGGATTTACCTTTTTGCGCAGAACATCTTGCACCACCTGGTTCAAAGTAGAAGAAACTTCTCACGACTTTGAATGACAAGAAAAGGCATGTCATTCATTATCGAGCACTTAAGCAGGTCTTAGATAATGGACTTCGATTAAAAAAGGTGCATAGGATTTTGAGTTTTGAGCAGAGGGCGTGGCTCAAACCATATGTTGAATTTAACACAGAAAAGCGAAAGCAGGCAAAGAATGAGTTCGAAAAACTCTTCTACATATTGTTAATTAATGCAGTCTATGGAAAGTGTATTGAACGAGAGCGGAAACGTGTAGATGTGCGATTAGTAAATAAATTTACAGGCAGATACGGAGCAGAAGCACGCATAGCTCTGCCAAATTTTCACAGTTGTGCAATCTTCGATACAAATTTGGTTGCCATACAGCTGAAGAGGACAAGTATTACAATCAAAAAACCAATATACGTTGGTCTCTCAATTCTAGATTTGTCAAAAACATTAGTATATGATTTTCATTATTAATATATGAAAAAGCGAGTTGGAGAAAAATGCAAACTCCTGTATACGGACACTGATAGTTTAATATATGAAGTTGAGGATGTAGATATGTATCAAGTAATGATAAAAGAAGATGTACATAAATTTGATACTTCTGATTATGATGAAAATAATCAGTTTGGAATTCCACGTGTTAATAAAAAAGTTCCTGGATTGATGAAAGACGAATGCTGTGGCAAGATTATGACAGAATTCATTGGTTTAAGAAGCAAAATGTACAGTATTTTGATTAATGGAGGCGCGACAGTGAAAAAAGCTAAAGGTATAAAATCTAGTGTTGTAAAGAAATCAATCACGTTTGAAGATTATCGAAAATGCCTTCAGGATCTTGTTATTATAAAACGTGTGCAGTGTAATATTCGTTCAAAATTACACATTGTGCATACTGAAAAACAGGAAAAAATTGCTCTAAGTCAACACGATGATAAAAGATTCTTATTGCCTCATAGTACTGACACTTTGCCTTGGGGACATTACAGAATTATGGAAGAACGGATGGCGCAACCTGCAATGCAAGTAGAGGGAGATGCGGTGGAGGGGATTGTGGTGGAGGAGAGGGGCAAAAATGGCGAAGGACGAAAAAGAGAGGGAGAAAGTGAGTGGGGGCATGAAGCAACCAATGAGAATGCTTCGCGGGTGAGGATGTCACTTTATGCTGGTGGAGGGGAACCAATCAAGATTGAATATGATGTTTTAGAGGAGTTTATGCACGAGTGGGATCCATCATTGGGTAGGTTAGGAACTGAACAAGGAGAGAGAAATGATATATTACTAGAGGCTACGGAAGGGGCAGAAATTGTGGTGGGAAACGGGCTATATGAACGGACGAAACACGATGAAGAGCACATTCGAGAAATCGAAGCGAACAACCAACCTTGTGCAAAGAGACCAAGACTCACCTAACTCTAAAATAAGTAAGTTCTATTTCTTAGTTCTCTCTCTCCCTAAATTCTCACCTATAAGACATTTTTCACTAACTTTCATTCTTATTTTCACTTTTCAGAATGGATCTATCTGCACTCAACAAGATTGCTGAGCGCGAGTTCTTGCCTAAGAAGAAAGTCACGGACATGGAAAAAGATTATGAGTACATGGTGACTGCACTCAAGGAAGTAAAGACGAAATTTGGCACAAAGATTGTGGCTGAGATCGATGACAGGTTTCAGATATTTCTGCCTGGAAAGATCTGATCGGCAATCATGAAAGATCAAGAACTTTTCAATAATCTCTCTAACGCAGCAAATAAACTTAGTTTATTCATATCATATCAGGGTGGAACTTCTTTTACGTTCAGCACATGCTGAAATAATGAAATACAAAGACTGATTATTGTTAAATACTATTTATTTGCTTAAACTTGTATGTAATCTACATGAATAAATACATTATTAAATATAATAACAATTGCTTTCTTATTTATTTGAACCTTAAGAAATTCATACAATCTCATTTTTATTTATCCAACTATTCTGATCGCCACTGAATCCTAACCATTTAACATATACACGTTTACCACTTTCCTTTAAAACTTTTTCCACTAAATAAATTTCCGGATACATCGTTTTGTGAATTTCCGTTTCATAAAAGCCGCCAGAGACGGGTGTATCATAATAATCTTTGAGGTGGTAAGTTACTGGATTTGTTTTTACAACTCGTGCTATTGTAAAAATTTCCGTAGACCGATTTGGCGTGTAACCTTTTTCAAAAACATTTTTTATCCTACTTATTCGTACTTTATCTCCTACTTTGAATTTCGATTTTTTCACTGGCGACTTTTCATTTGGAAAACGTCTTTTGACTTCTCGCTCATTTGCCAGTGTAACATTTTCAGGCTCGATTCCTGTTGTCCGATGTTTTCTCGAATTGTATGCTTTGAGCAAGTTAGGTAAAATACCCAACCATTTATAGCTTCTTTGTTTGCTGAATTCTGTCCACATTGCATTTTTTAACGTTCTATTAAATCGTTCGCATATGCTTGCATGAATATTATTATGTGAAGAGTATAAGTGTATATTGTGCTTCTTCATCAAAATCATCGTCCGGTGTAAAATTGAAACCAATGCCTGGAGGACAGCGACTCACTTGCGAGCCCTCAAGTTTTCTTCCAAACACATCGAGACTCATGGTAGTACTGATGCAAAGAAGAAAGTTGCGTATCAATATATATGCCCAGCTTCGCGTAATTCCTCAATAATCGACTGGA
>QLSS01000069.1:383584-410477 GCA_024372645.1 Trichomalopsis sarcophagae
TATGCTTGTATACACAAGATTTATAATTTTTAATATGTTTTTATAAGAAGTAGTCTTTTTTTAAATAAAAATACTATTAAATGAAAATTTAAATAAAATAAGTTGTATTTCATAGATACTAATACACTTATCTAAAATTTAAAATGTATATTTTAAAAATAACTAATTTAAATTTTTTTTTCTTTGTAGATCAATATAATCGTAGGCCCATGAGGCAATTTCGAATAAGAAATCCCCCAGCTGTACAAAACGATCCTGAAGACGAGCAGGCCGTTGATTTATTTAAAACTCCAGAAGCGCAGTCTGTTGATCCGATAGAAAAAGTTAAATATTAAATGGATGGAGATATGGTACGTAACCTTATCCTATTATGAAGGGGGGACATAACTACCTTAACAACATTTTTTATATATACCATGTGTGAGGTATAACATGTCTTCAAAGGATAAAAATACACACAATTTTAATTATTTCATTCACCGCAGACGAACTTGAGATTTGGGCTTCTTTTACTTTGAGACAACTTTTTTATATTGAATTAATTTTTAAAATGCTACATTTAAACCATAATTATATTGCAATGTATAATAAATAAAGTGGATCTATCAAAGTATAAATGTCCTTCGAAGCCAAAATCTTAGTTAGTTTGCGTTAAGTGAAATAATGAAAATTGTATATTTTGGATCTCGAAGATACAGTCTACTTGGCACTACCTCTCTTGCCTCACCTACGGTATGTATAAAAATTGTTTTATCATTCTTACAGTTTTCTTGAGTCAATATAATTCTTTAATCGATTATTTGAACAATGTAAGTTATATATGAAAATAAGATTGAGTATTTAATTTTTTAAGGTGGTTATAGTTTCCCTTAAATATCATTAACCCTAATTCGATTTTTAATAATTAAGCACTCCATGTAATGATATGATACAATTTATTAATCAAACATATTTTTTATAGATTTATTTAGGTGAAGGAAAATCCGTCAGTAAGACGTTTTGGGACTTCTTAAAACATAGAGGAGATAATGTTTTTCTGAGGGAAACTGCTGAATTGTAATGCCGCAAGCAATACTTGGTGAATAGATGTATTAAGCCAAAAAAAACATCAATTACCATACAAAACCGTAGTCCACGCAAAGCAATCAGTTCAACAAAATATTATTGTATCAGAGGTCAGTAGTCATTATTATTATTTATTTAGATTTTCTCGTTAAAAACAGATAAGAACGCATATAAACAAAAATTGCTGTTAATTGGCACGTAGCTTCTTCCAAAATGTGTCATAGTTCTTATTTTTATATTGTAAAATTACAATATAGAATATGTTAACTTATTTTACTTTCTAACATAAACACAAACACACACGCACACACACCTCTTAACGGGGCTTTACTGTTATGGTTCCAAACTAATTCGAAATTTAATCCGCTTAGATATTTTTATTACTATTATTTTATTACTATTATTAAATTATTATTACTACGACTATTACTATGGCTAGTAATATTATAAAATTTACATTTCAGAGTTATTTCAAGATTATCTATCTGAAAAAAAAAATATGATGATAATAAACAAGGAAAACTCATGAGAAAATTTAATCGCACTTTAGGATATAAAATAAAAGATTTGAGAAAAAATTTGTTGGAGGAGCTGCAAGAAAACTAATTTTACATTATACTATAAAAAGACTAATTTTTAATTTAATCAAAACAAGGACAATATGCCAAGAAAAGTGTTCTAGATTAATAGATACTATGAAAAAAAACTAGATCATTAAACAAAAAGAAAAAGAAAATTATTTATTTTTATACATTATTGTTGTATTTTTTACGATATGTTCGATTACATAAAATTCTATTGTAATAATTTATGTAAAAGTGTTCTAGATCGATAGATAACATGGAAAAAAATAGATCATTAGATAAAAAGAAAAAGAAAATTATTTATTTTTATACATTATTATTGTATTTGTTACGGTACGTTTGATTACATAAAATTCTAATGTAATCATTTATAAATTTTATAAATTTATGTACTTAATTAAAAAAACTATAAATAAAATAAGTATTATTTATGCTATTACCATTTTTATTATTTCCTTTTTTACGTAGGCCACCAACATATTTTTATAAAAATATTTACGAGGAGAAAGCAAGGTAATCATGTAGTAATCATGTGATAACCATGCGAAAGCCATTTGGTTACCATGCGATAACCGTGCGGTTGCCATGTGGTAACCATATGGTAATCACGTGGCAACCATGTAATAACCACGTGTGTACATGACAATACTCCAAAATATAATTTCTCTTAGTTTGTGGCAATTATGTAGTAATCATGCGTCAATCATAAGAGGACCACGTGGCATCAATGTGGTTATACATGGGAAGCCACAGCGAAATCACACATGATTACCATGTGGTTTCCATGTCGTTCTCACATGATTACCATGTGGTTACCACATGGTTACCACATGGCTAACACATAATCCCCATATGGGAACAATGTGAGACTTTTTACGTGGGTCAAGAATGAACCACTCATAGTTATTGACTGTTCACGACAAAACGAATCTCTCAAGAGCGCTCCTGTCGATGTACATCTGGAGTTTGAGGCTAAAAAAGATTTTCCTGCTCACACTTCAGCATACTGCCTAATCTTACACGATCGCGTCGTTCAGTACAATCCTATCAGTGGGAATGTCAAGAAGCTCGTCTAGGCTGCACCAAAAAATGGAGTATGCAGTAGACATGACTGGTTTCAAGCAAACCGAAGAAGATTATATTCTAAAAGAAATAGCAATCATACCTCTTAACGAAAATAATGATCTTGTTTTTCTAATATTCAAAAATCCCTTCTCATGGAAAAAACTCTGAGACAAAATGAGGAGGGAAAACAATTGGCTTAAACATAATTATCATGGCATCAGGTGGAAAACAGATGGACATAAATACTCTCAAATTAGAAACTTGCTTCGTGACGCTCTCCATGACGCATCAAAAATTTTTGTCATCGGTGCATTAAAACAGAAATGGCTTCAACGATTCAAATTTTCCGTCTAGAACATTCAACAATATGGCTATCCATCAAAACCATCTTTCAAGTGCGTCACAGTTTGCACAAATCATAATCCATCTACAAGACTGCCTGCGCACTTCACACTGTCAAACTTATGAAATTATTCAATTAGTTATGAAAACATTTGTAAGAAAAAATAAAATGAATAAATAAATAAATAAAAATTAAAAAAAAAAAATAAATAAATAGTAGAGAACACTATAGGCATTCTGGCTCATTTACGGTTTCTGGCTCACTTTGAGAAAGGGGGTGAGCCAGAATCCGCATGAGCCAGTATGCCTATAGCCTATCTACTAACATTGTATATTTAAATAATATTTTATCTATTGGAACTATAAATTTAGTTGGAGGAAGCTACATGCCAATGAATATGCAGCGGTTTTTATATCCTAGTCACAATTTTATAAATTTTGTACTCATATTCGGTACAAAAAAAGAGGAAGATTTGTAAATTTTGAGCCATATATATATATATAGTGTATATATATAGCATATAGCTCAAATCATTGCAAAAAATAGTTAAAAATTGGACTTACTTGCAAAGGTCTCTTGCGCACTCCTTTTCAACTATAAGCAAAATTCTTAAGGCCAATTCTTGCATTTATTCGAGAATAAATTTCATAGTGACCCGATATTTATATACTTGGCTCAAGTATATAAAAAAAGAACTACCCAGACCTCGTCATCGGCCACCCTGTACACCTAGATGCCATCCTCTTATGATTTATTTACCTAGACACCAATAACCACGGAGCGCACCACCTAGACCTCGTAATCGGCCACCCTGTACACCTAGACACCGTACTTGAATGATTTTTATACCAAGACACTGAAAATAACCTGAACCTTGTCATCGGCTACCTATACACCTAAACGCCGCCATTAAATGATTTTTACACCTAGACAACAAAAACCACGAGGTTAACTACCTAGATGTCGTTATCGGCCACCCTGTACCTCTAGACACCTTTCTCGAATGATTTTTATACCTAGATACAAAAAACTACGGAGCGCGCCACCTAGACCTTGTCATCGGCTACCCTGGCAAGCTAGTTACTGTTACAGCTCCGGAACACAGAGTATGCACTGGCAACCTCTTGATTCAGAATATCATAATATATTATTATATTTTCTTGAGAAAGCAATTCCCATCTGTATATAGCTTTGCGGCCAACTTCACGGTCCTAACACTTCTTGCGGCTAACTTAACAGTCCTTTCATATTTCGGGCTGAAGAAGAAAAACGTGATTTTAGCATTTATGGATTATACACTCACATATTATAAAAATAAGCAGCCATTTCACTAATATTTTTGTTGGAAATCATAGTTTAGCTCAGAAAACATACTAATAAGACAAAAAATCTTTGTCTGTATCATGAAAAATCCGAACACCAATATAGAAGTAAATAGTGTCACGGGCGCCCCGGCTTCGTCTGTTTCTACGTTTGCCTTCGTGGCGTTTTAATCCGACCACGACAAAAAACCATTGAAAAACTAATTTTAACGAAAAAGGACCTTAACAAAAGTTGAAGGGGGTAAAGGGGGCCATCGAATGACACAAACACCTATAACCTTGAACTGGATTTTCAAGGTCATTTGAGGGTAATTGTGATTTTTTTAAATAGGAACCTTTATTTTTGACCTTCGAATCGGATAGAGCGGAAAAAATTACATCGCAAAGGATATTTTAAGTTTGCTTTAGTGACCTTGAGAAGGTCAATTCAAGGTCAAATAAGAAGTATCTGCCTAAGATTGTTTTCCTTTCAATTTTTTCGTAGAATTATCATTTTGTTATTGTAATAAATATTAAGAGAATAATTGACTTAAAATGTGATTATGCTTTGCTAACTTCAAAGCTATTTTGTAAGGTCAAAAGTGCAAAAATGCAATATTAAATGTTATGTGGAGTCCATATTTATATCCTAACTTTAGCGTTACCCAGGAACAACGACGTAGACGTAATAGGATTGTGTTCCCTTTGGAGTGCTTGATTAGAGTGAGTCCCCTTGCCTCTCACTTTTGCTCAAAATTCAACGCAGGTGCTCAAAGACCCCAACATTTTGTTGGATACAGAATTCAATTCGCTGCTGAAAATGTTCTACTGTTCTGAGTAATACAGCTCTTGGGATGTTTTCACAAGCGGTTTGAATTCTGTGGATCATATCTTCCCTTGTTGTAGTTTCATGTTCATAAACAACATCTTTCAAATACCCCCACAAATAGAAATCGGGTGATGTCATATCTGGAGATCTCGGTGGCCATCGAACACCCAAATCTCCACGTCCAGTGCGTCCAATCCACCTGTCACGGTAATTTTGATTAAGATATTGTCTAACTATTCGAGCATAGTGCGCAGGAGCTCCATCTAATTGAATCCACATTCTTGCTCTTGTGTATAAATCTACTTCTTCAAGAAGTACTGGAAGAGGTTCTCTCAGGAACTGTAAAAAATTATGGCCATTTACATTTTTATCCAAAAAGTATGGGCCTACAAGGTATCTGTTAACAATTTCACATCAAACATCAAGACTCCAACGATTTTGGTTATCTATCTGCCTGTACCAATGCGAATTAACATTCGACCAATAATGACAGTTGTGTCGGTTAAGCTCTCCATTGCTTTTGAATTTTGCTTCATCAGAAAACATTACGTATTGAAAAAAGTGACGATCATTAGCAATCATTTGTCGTGCCCATTGGCAAAACTGTAGCCTTAACCTCATATCAGCAGGTGTGAGATCCTGAGTCAAAGTAATATGATATGGATGATAACGTTGACTTCTCAGTATTCTCCAAGCAGTAGCCATAGGTATACCACTTTGCCTTTGAATTTCACGGGTTCTAACGTGGGGATTCAAATCAACCATTGCTAAAACGACCATTATACGAAGATCATCTTCGTTGTAATTACGACGTTCTCTAACCCGTGATAGTTGCCCTTGTTGAGCTCTACGGTAAATCTCACGAATGGTTGTATGACTTGGATGTCTTCTATCGGGATATCGAATTCGATACAAGGCTGCAGCTTGTCGATAATTATGTCTAGATTCACCAAGAATCAATAAAATATCAACCCTTTCAGCGGCTGGATAATCAGCCATTGTTAAAAATTTATAACAAGTTCAATAAAAATTTTGTTTTTACCAAACTGAACAAATTAGATAGCTTTCGATGAGTAATAAATTTTAATAGAAAAAATAAAGGTCAATGAATGAAAAAGAAGAAATGTTAAACAAATGATATTTGAGTAGTTTGGCTAATCAATAACTATTCAATAACTAGTAAACTATTGAATACTAAGTGTAAGTAACAATGAGTAAAGGATAAATTCATATGAAAAGAGATCTCTTATTAGAAAAATTGTCTATTTCAACACGTCGTTCCTGAGTAACGCTAAAGATAGGATAAAAATTCGCTTACGAAAACATCCCAAGAACTGTCTTTGGGCACCTACATTCAAATCTGTACATAATAAAAGTGAGAGGCAAGGAGACTCACTCTAATCAAGCACCGCAAAGGGAACACAATCCTATTACGTCCATGTCGTTGTTCCTGGGCAACACTAAAGTTAGGATATAAATATGGACTCCACATAACAATTGATATTGCATTTTTGCACTTTTGACCTTACACAATGGCTTTGAAGTCAGCAAAGCATAATCACAGTTTAAGTCAATTATTCTCTTAATGTTTATTACAATAACAAAATGATAATTCTATGAAAAAATTGAAAGGAAAACAATCTTAGGCAGATACTTCTTATTTGACCTTGAATTGACCTTTTCAAGGTCACTAAGGCAAACTTGAAATGTCATTTCCAACGTAATTTTTTCCGCTGCTCCGTATTTCGAGGTCAAAAATAGGGGTTCCCGTTAAAAAAAACACAATGACCTTCAAATGACCTTGAAAATCGAGTTCAAGGTCAAAGGTGTTGGTGTCATTAGAAGGCCTCTTTTGCCCCCTTCAACTTTTGTCAAGGTCATCTTTCGACATCAGTAAAATAAAACCAGACAAACAGCTGTTTAGCAGATTTTTTGTTATTTGACCTTGAATCAATCAAAAAGCAATCTTAAAATATCCTTTGCGACATAATTTTTTCCGCTATATCCGATCCCAAGGTCAAAAATAGAGGTTCATATTTAAAAAAATCACAATTACCCCCAAATGACCTTGAAAATTGAGTTCAAGGTCATAGGTGTTTGTGTCATTCGATGGCCCCCTTTACCCCCTTCAACTTTTGTTAAGGTCCTTTTTTGTTAAAATTAGTTTTTCCATGGTTTTTTGTCATGGTCGTATTAAAATGAAACACCCTGTATTACATTATACAAATAAAAAAAAATTACTTATCATTACTGTTGGTAAGGTTTTTTGGCTCATCAGAATGTTTTCTGAGCTAATCTATAATTTCCAAGTTCCCAACAAAAATATTAGTGAAAAGGCTACTTATTTTTATAATATGTGAGTGTATAATCCATAAATGCTAAAATCACGTTTTTCTTCTTCAGCCCGAAATATGAAAGGACTGTTAAGTTAGCCGCAAGAAGTGTTAGGACCGTGAAGTTGGCCGCAAAGCTATATACAGATGGGAATTGCTTTCTCAAGAAAATATAATATATTATGATATTCTGAATCAAGAGGTTGCCGGTGCATACTCTGCGTTCTGAAGCTGTAATAGTTGTAACAGTAACTAGCTTGCCAGGGTAGCCGATGACAAGGTTCAGGTTATTTTCAGTGTCTTGGTATAAAAATCATTCAAGTGCGGTGTCTAGGTGTACAGGGTCGCCGATGACGACGTCTAGGTGGTGCGCTTCATGGTTTTTTGGTGTATAGGTAAATAAATCATATGATGATGGTGTCTATGTGTACAGGGTGGCCGATTGCGAGGTCTGGGTAGTTCCCGGAAATGGAATTCTTAACTATTAAGGATTTAGGAATTTTTGAGCGAATGTGGCGCACTGTCGGTAAAATCTTATCGGCCGAATGCAGCGACAGAGCGACTCGTCGGCACGCGACTACGCGAGGCGTCGAAACGTGTTGACTACAATCGGAGACCCGTACCTGCGTTTATACTATTTCAGGCGTGATATGCTTTTTTTACGTACCTGGAAGAGAGCATGTTGATGCACAACATTTAAAATATCGTAGGGCTTGTTCGATGAAGTCGAAGATTCTGTATGCATAAATACTTTCGTGATACTTTCATGCACACAGAAAAGCGGGCATACGTGTAAGGTTATATTCGTATGATACCTATCATGCTATCATTTGAATATATTTTGCAAAAACAAAGAATCTTTTAACATTGAATAGTCTCAGAGCGATACTAAATGATAATAAGAAGTGAAAACAAGTAATTATAAAGTGCTAGTGATTTTACGTCGATGGGAAGAAAGTTACGAAAATTTAAAAATCTGAAAACCTAACTGTTGGGACGTTTGGATTTCTCCATATTTTAATCCAATTTTCTTAACAGTTAAGAATTCTTCTTTGTGTCAAGGATTCTTTTCTCTCAGTGTATGGTGTAGAAATAATTCGAGGGTGGTGTATATCAGAACAATCAGTGATTTCATGTTGGAAACTATTTTTAACCCGCCAGCCCTCAAATTAAAGCTCTCATCTGATACTTCCATCCTAGTAATACACATTTTTCGCCTTCACCACTAAGTGGATAAAGTTGAACCATGGCTAATTTTCGTTAATTTTCCCCAATGTTAAATTCTTATAAGAGGATTTCAACTGCCCCGCAAAAAAGTTTGACAAGCGATCGGCTATGCACGCGAGCATTTTCTCACTCCAGACGGCCCAACGAACCAAATAAAGTTGGTCTGGTAGGTGTACCCTAAATTTGAAAATTTCAACTTCCAACACCCGAGTTGTTTCCACTCGCTTGTGGATTTGCTCATATACGTACTCGATTACCCGATCTTCAACGCTCAAGTGGATCATATTTCTTTTTATCGGTGGTATAATTTTAATAAACGCTATAGTCACAATTGTCATGGTTTCTTTTTGTTTGTGCATTCTGCTCTCAAATCTGCTTTTGTGAACGTACTGTAGCTACAGTCTCACTGTACTACAGTGCACTACATTATGTAACAAAAAAAAAGAAACAAAAAGCGATTAATTCAGCGCAATGGTCTACAAATTGTAGCGGGATCATTGCTTTCCAGCAACATTGACGCGAGCTCAACTAAAAACATTGCTCCATATTTTACCGTCCGGGTATCCTCGGCATTAAGCTATTACACTAACGATCGCGCGCGAGATCGTTTTGCAGTATACGGGCCATATTGGAAACTCCGCGTGTCATGCAGACCCGTGCATTCAGCACTCGGCAAACGACTCGACCTCTTGCATTCTCCAAAGACTTTTAAAAATGCAGCACATGGAGAAAAATACAACGTTGCGCTTACTCAAAATTTACGTAAATGCAACCTAAATTGTTCAGTAACGGCTATTAAGTATTTAACTAAAGTCGCTCGCGTAGTAATAACTGAATGAACAGTCGGTAACTAACTCCAGTACTAAATAACAATCGTAAATGAAAACTGCATGATAGATATTATTGCTATGCTCGACATAGTCTTAGTCATAGTAGGTTTGTAAAACCAACAAAATAAGGACATATAATAATATAAGAAGACCATGTTCGACTGTGTCGCGAAGGCAACTCGGGCAGAAGTTTTGAGCACAGCCCACATAGCAGAAAACATTGTGGAAACGTTGCTGCAACGTTGCATTGGAAACCAAAGAACGTTCTAATAAAGCGCTGAAAACGTTGCCAGAACGTTGCCGAAACGTCGAAAAGTCACACTTTGTTGACAAGTGAACGTTATCAGAACGTTTTGGGAAATAGAGTTGGAGACGTTGCTAGAACGTTGTTCTTACTCAACATCTTAGCAACGTTTTCTAAACGTGTTAAAAAGAAGTTGGAAATATTCGTGCAACGAAAGTTAGAATCGAAATTTTGTTATAATTGAAACTATCTGAACTATAATATAAATTAACCACTACATCTCCCACCCTACCTATATATACGCCATAAGCCATCTACACTATAATTAGCGTACTAAAATTATCCGTATCTACGTTCATAATGCTTTTAGAAACGTTCTTGCAACAAAGCATTAACGTTATAATAGCCCCTTCAAATAATAAGACAAGAGAAAAGAAGGTGACAATTGAGCGAGTGAAAAGAAAGAGAGCAGAATATTGTAAATAGTGAAAAAGAACGAACGTGTTGAGGATTTTGTTGATTGAAATAAAGTTTTCAAAACAATTTCTCTTGTATTTTTTGTTCGTGTGCGAACTGATTTAGATCAGCTACACTGCGTATCCATTGCTGCTGCTTCTATGAACAGTTCTCGATCCTGTTCAACACGAATAACGGAGCGGTGTACCATGTGCCGATCAATCCTGGAGAACCGACTATAGAGACGCAGATCCCGGTGTCCACACTACGATCCTATACCTCTTGCGATTTTATTTTATTATATAATAAAATTTCGCCGCCACCGCCGCCCTGGTTCATAATTTTGTCCCTCAATTAATGCCCTTCAATTATTATATCTATTATTGTCCATAATTACTACTACTAGATTACTCGATTCTGCATATAGAATGCAATAATGAATTATAGCGCTTACTGAGAAAATCATACCTTTGTGGTATTTTTCAAATTTGTAGATAATTCGATTTGCAATTCTTTTATTAAAAAATTATAACGAAGAAAAATTGTTTATCAAAGTGTAAAAGCTTTTACAAAGCACAATACAAGCTTTTTCTTGATCGCTTTTAAAGAATTCATTGAACTTATGGAAGAGGAACAAGTAAGTGTATGTAGAATTCTAATATAATATATTGAGTCCCATATTTTTTATTGATGTAGGTTGTAAGTGACTCTAATTCAGACTCTGATGACGATAAGTTCGTTTCTGAGGGTGAGGCTAAGAAAGAAGAGGTGCTAGACGCTAGTGAATTTCCTTGTCATGGGATTCCCGGCTCTAGCGTGTACGTCAATGGTCGGTGTTTAATATACCGTCAGCCTCCGATGGCCCCGGCTAACATGAGAGTGCGCTATTCTCTTCATGAGTGGACGGTAAGTAGTCACTTCTCATAATTTTTCTTTGATATTGGTGTTATTATTTATTTACTCTTTCTTGTTTATCCTTTTTTATATAGATCAGCTATCGACATGCTGTAAGAGGACAGTTTCTTATTGGAACTTGGGAGAGCTGCTATGAAGAGGTATGGGATCTACCTGAGGCAGATGAAGTATGTCTCCTATGTAACGAGTGTAGGGAGTGTACAGATAGACTCCGTCGGTTGGTAGGACAGGAGGTAGGTCATTTTAAGTTTAATTCTGTAGTTTTATGCTGAAAATTTATTTTAAGGATTTCCTTTTTTTCTTTATAGGATTTGAATCTGTCGACCGACTCCAATTTTCGTGATCCGCGCGCCCCTAGCGCCCGCTCAAAGATCGAGCAGCTGCAGATGCTCATCGCCAACCGCAGCTAAGCCGCCACCATCACCAGGGGCAAGGTCTAACGCGGGAGATAGAGGTGTACCTCGACACCACGTGCACTTCGGCGCCGAGTCTACCACCGGTGGAACTGGCGTTCTACTTCATTAATTGATATGCGTGTTTATTTATACGTATAATAGAAGTGCGTGTTTATTTTATGTATAAAAGAATTAAAAAGACTATATGTTAGTTGCTGAATCGTTTTATAAGGAAACCTATGTAACTTTTTGCTAGTAAAAGGCGAATCATTTATTGTTCGAAACCTTACGTTGCTACTTTAGTACAATTAGACGCTCCTAACGCACATTCTTTCTTTCTCACGCTCGCGCAAGTATATATTATACATATACTGGTTAACCTTTATCCATCCATGAGTGCACTTTACGACTTTTATATATCTCTGCAATCATAAATACGTTCGATTTTTATACGTAGCAATGTTCGTTTAGCAATATTTTTTTATATAGTTAGACATTTTTTTATATATTGAAACATCCAAGCAATAACGATAAAATGTTTGAAAATACTCTTAAAGTTTTCATATCTTATTGAACATTAAGGTAGTTCACTTGGTCAAAAGAGTAGTTTTAGAATTTGGAATTTCAAATAATATTTTAATAGAATAATAATGTAAGAGCAAGAATATTTGAAAGTTATATAGAAAATAACAGAAACCATGTTTTCTCAAACAAATGCAAGTATTAATTGCTCCGATATTAATTAAAGAAAAAAAGCATCAATAATTACTCTTATTTATTTATTTTTTTGTCCAATCTTAGCGAAACAAGGCTCATTTCGTTCGTTGAGAAATTTCAGAGGGAGTAACAGTAGAAAAATTTAAGATACGATTTACCAGAATGGCGCTAGATTAGTTTGTTTAAGAAAATCACTCAAATTTTAATAAACAAACTCATCTAGCGCCGTTCTGGTAAATAGTATTACTGAACTCAATCAATCTATCGTATATAATTTTTAAATATTCTTGCTTGTACATTACTATTCTAATAAAATAGTATTTGAAAATTCCAAATTCTAAAACTACTCTTTTGACCGAATGAACTACCTTAAGGGGACCTCACCACCTTAAATTAAAAAAAAATGAGATATTGATTTTTTATGTAAAAATACCTTAAATTATTTAAATAGTCAAATAATTATATTAACTCAGGCATACTGTAAAAATTATCAAACAGTATTTATAAATACCATCTGTCAGGTACAATTGGTCTTCGAAGGCCAAAAATCACAATTTTCATTTTTTCAGCTACCGTAGACTTACTTCGGTTTTATGCCTCAAAAGGGCACTTTTTTCTTAATGGATCTAATTTAAACACATATGTTTATGGAATGTGTGGGAATTTGAAAAAAAATTTAAATTAAATAAGTTGTCTACAAGTTAAGCATAATATTTGTAATTTTCTAAATATTAAAAAAAAATTTTTTATCAAATTGTAGACAACTTTGTTAAATTAAAATTTTTTTTAAATCCCCACACTCATTCCATAAACATGTGTGTTTAAAGTAGATCCATTGAGAAAAACCGCTGGCAATTCATTTATAGGTCCAATAAATAAAATATTGTTCTAATATACAGTATATCTGCCTGCTAATGTATGAAGCGGTTTATGATTTATTTAATATATAAGTTTTGGATGGTTTATTGTCAAAAATTTTGCAGACCCCTTTGTTTATTTATTATAGAATACGAACACTGCTGTCAATTTTTTTCACAGAAATTCACACATGTTTACATGTGTTCCTAACCAACCTAACCGATCGCTCGCGCAATTATCGAGAAAACGATTTTTACATTTTACCTCTTTACTTGAAAACCGCACAAAAATATCGTTTAAAATATTAGCAGCAGATAGCTTTTTTTATGGCGAATCACCAAATAAAATTTTAAAGCATTTGACTACACTGTTTTAGAGATATAAGGAATCAACAAATTTTCAAAAAAATTGAAACCTTGATATCTTACGAACCATAGAGGTTTGAAAGCTGTGCAATGAACTTAGCCAAAACACATAAAATATCTACTTTTTCCCAATTTAATGGAATATAGACTGCGTGAAAAAGTTTTTGTCAAAAATTGTAAACATAAAAAATTATTTTATTTTTAGAAACTTCAATATAGATAATTTGAAAAATAATCAACTAAATTATATCTTTAACAATAAATCAATTACGCATGAATTTATGAATAACTTTTTTGAACAAGAATATATGCCATATTTTAGTGGAATCACGAAACCGTCCTCTGCTTAGGATAAGATGAACGTTTATTTAAATAAAAATGCAAAATGGCTTGCGCTAAACAAATTATTTTTAAATGTAAATAAAACTGTGTATATTACATATCGACGGCTACCAAGCAGAAGGACCTATCTCAGCAGCCACTTTGAGAACGCTCCAACATTTTTTTTGGTAGTCTTGTATGCTTTCTAACGATGTGTTGAACTGCCAGAAAAAAGAAAATTGTAAAACATTAATCGCATATGGCATATAAATGTCGTAGAAAAGTATAAAAAATTAGCTCGCGCCGAGATAGGGCGTTCTATAAGCCGTATCTGAGATAGGACATTCTGCCTGGGAGCCGTTGATATGGAAACTATTGTAATATTGTACCGGACAATTTGCATATAATCATCGGTAATAATGTTATTGTTAGAGTAAAAAGCCATAAATACTTAGGACTAACTTAAGATTCGAATCGATTACAATATGCGCTGGAATAAACAAATTGATTCCCTTGTAGAAAAGACTAGATTTTTTCCAAAGCCTAGTTCGTTAAGACGTAATTGCATGGAGAGGAACCTATAACAACTGTTCAAATTTAATAATGAGTGTTCAAAACAAACTGTTGAAAATTATGAATAAAAATAATTTTGTTCTGCATGACCGTCCTTTAACAGTTAGGCAGTTGTTTTAATTAGAGTCTGTATCATTTTATTATTGCACTCCTAAATGATTTAGGGTCTGGATTTGTTTAAAATTAAGTGAAACTTCAATAACAATCAGTAAGCTCTTCAGCGAGCTCCGCAGGCCGAGGAAGTGCGGTTGACCAATAAATGCAAATGTATTTCACGAGGGCAGGCAAGCAGGGAGACGAGGGGATCTAGACGAGAAGTGTTCGCAACATATAATTAACGCGAAACTATAGGAGTAACGGTAATGGACGTTTAAATTATGCATCGGTCTCAGCGTTAGAGAGCTAATTGGTTATTTATACATTCCAAAGTAGAGTGTGAGTTAGTGTCAATGATTAAAGGAGTGCTGTGCGAGAGTTTTGCGCCGAGTATTTAACTTGAACCATCTAGAGTTCGTGAAGTCGTCGAGAAGATGCCGAATATAGAGAGACTTTCGAAGAAAGAGATGGCAGGGTGAAAAGAACTAGAGTATAAAAGGAAAAACAAGAAGCATAGAATAGAACGATGTTGCGGATGCTAAACTGTTAAGACGGTACAGGACAGTTCGCGAAGAAATAGTTTCCTACGCTTGCCCAAATTTAAAAGCTATATTTTCGAAAAATTTTCTTGAGGTAAGATGGTGCTTGAAGTGGAAAATCTTTTTCATGATACCTGCATGAAAAAGGCCACTTTCCATGCATGTAAAATAGAAGCAATAAAACATTTCTTCTTGGAGTTTACTTATCGGGAGTTCGTGTTGAATTAGATAATTATTATTATTTAGGTATTTATTTTTAATAATTTATCAGTGTTTAATTTACATTGCATTATCAAAAGCCTCATTATCTATAAATTGTTGGCATATATTGCTATGTCACTGTTAAGCATTAACGTTGATAATTTGTCAGTAAAATTTTGATAGTTCTTAAACTATAGGTTAGTTTTCGGCGTACGCTTCGGGGAGCTAGAGATTTAGGTTGTTCGATCGCACTATTGACTCTTTTTTAACAGTACTTGGTTGGCAAAAAAGGTTCAATTCGTCCTGGTCCATATTTTGGTGCTGCTGCAGAGACAGTTTTATCTCGGACATTTAATTGCATATTTGATGCAGGCGCCTTTTGATTTTTCTGCGATTTTTTGTCGGTAATGGTGTTTTGGTTTTGATATTCATATTATTTTGCAAATTTGTTGCCAAACTTGAAACTGGGCTAGTCATGCACGTTTTCCAGTTGATCTAGCATACATGACCATCAAAAAACCAAAGAACACGCAAAACCAGGTAGCTCTGTACCACCAGAAGTTCCTGCTGAGGAACGAACTATCAGCCCGAACCGAAGACTGAAAATAGCGTGTTTCTTGGGGTTCACCTTTCGGGCGTTCTCGGTCCGTTTGCACGGTTTCCAGTCAATATAGCCTCCATTGGCTTAAAAGGAACAATACACGCGGAAAACCAGGTAGATCTGTACCTCCGGAAGTTTCTGCTGAAGGACGAACTATCAGCCTGAACCAAAGGCTGTGAATCACGTTTTCCTGTTAATCTAGCTTCCATCGGCTTAGAATGGACGTAACAACACGTAAAGCTCGGTAGGTCTGTATAACCGTCAGTTACAGCTAAGGGGCGAATTATCGGCCCGAACCAAAGGCTGTAAATCGCGGTTTCTTGGGGTTCACTTATCGTCCGTTCTCGGTACGTTTGCTCGTTTTCTCATTGACCAAGCCTACATACACTTAAAGAGGATGGAAAAAGACGCAAAACCAGGTAGGTCTCAACCTTTGGCAGTTTCTGCTAAGGATCAAAGCATCGGCCCGAACCGAAGGCTGTAAATAGCGTGTTTCTTGGGGTTCACCTATCGGGTGTTCTCGGTCCGTTTGCACGTTTCCTATTCAATCTAGCCTCTATGGACTTAAAAGGAACAATAAGCGCGGAAAACCAGATAGGTCTGCACCTCCGGAAGTTTCTGCAGAGGGACGAAATATCAGCTTCAACCAAAGGCTGTAAATCACGTTTTTTTGTTAATCGAGCTTGCGTCGGCTTAGAATGGACGGAAAAGCACGCAAAGCTAGATAGATCTGTCTCACCAGCAGTTGCACTACTTTTTCACCCTTGAAAACACATAGCTTATTTTCTTTACAGTCATCTCAGTCTCACCTCACTCAACATCATAATTTATTACTTTACTAAATAACTTTTTTTTTTATAAAATTTTGTTCAACACATTGTACAGCAAAATAAATTAATTTAATCTAATCTAATCTAATCTAATCTCTCTCCGTAAGTACAGTGACTTCGTATATATTTTGCTGTCTTCATTGTGGTCGTATTTCTGTAGTATCGTGCCTACGGGCATTTTTGTTATAGCACTGGCAAGCGCTTTTCTGCTACTTTTCGATGAGATAATAGCTCGCATCAGGCGTATCTCCGAGTGGTGGATTTTTTTGGTTTTTGTGAGGTCTCTGGCCTAACCTCACTTCTATTTGTTGTCGGATTATTGAATCGATCTGATCGAAGATTAGTGGAATCATCAACTAGTGGCATCTGTGGAATTTCACGGGGACTACAGTCCCCAAGCGCCTCAGCGTGGATGCGGTTCTAGACGATTTTTCTGATCCAACTCAGTTCACCATCGATCAGCTGAGACTACAGTTCGAGACTATTAACGGTTATGGTGATCAGCTGCTCACTCAACCCGGTAACGCGAAAAGCGAGAAGAAGGATTTACTTCGCAAGGCGATCAATGATATCTGTAATGCATATTCAACTCTTTCAAACGCGTATATGTATAAACTCGGCAGGAAAGTGCGTCTGAATCAGGTAAATCGGTTCCCTCATATGCCAACGCCTTCAAACAGAAGCCTGCTATCACGGCTAATAGAGTTACGCTAGATCGAGGCAAGCCTATTCCAATATCAGGATGTACGCGTGTGATGGTCGGACCAAAATCTGAAGCGTCGGATAAATTTGCGTCTGCTAGGTAAACCAAGGATATGTTCGTTAAATTGCTGGACCCTGTACAACTCAAGATCAAAACAAAGCGCATACATTACACCGTTAATAATGCGATAGTGATTGAGGCCGATGACATAGATGTCAATGCGCTGCGAAACTACTCTGCTCTTTCCAAACTAGAAGTTAAAGAGGATGCTAAGCTTAACCCCCGAATTATCGTCCATGACATACCGGTTGATTATACAAAGCAGGAAATACTTAAAAGCTTCGTAGAACTAAGCTTGCCGCAATACATCTTAGACAATGCGAAGGTTGTCTCCTTATATCTTGCGCGTGAAAATAAATGTAGGTCGTGCATCCTTGAGGTTAAGCCTGGTTGCAGGAAGTCTTTATAGAATTTTTCAAAGGTACATATCAAGCGAAGGATTGTTCAAACGCACCCTGTGGCAGCCACTGCGCTGGCGTTCACGAGTCTTCAAAGTGTCCTCCGGACAATAGAATTATCTGTTGTTTTAACTGTACTTCAGCGAAGTTGAGTAACGTTTCACACGAGGCATTAGATAAGATCAATTGTCCCCTGCTGAGAAGCCGACTTGAGCGTAAATCCTCTAGAATCGACTATGGCCTAATAGGGCACTCCAACGCGGAATCGATTCATTCGCATCTGCTTGACCTTCAGGCGGTCGCGCGTATAAACAATCTGCACCTATTCGGGATCTGCGAATCCTTTCTGAAGCCTGGTCTTTCTTCATCGTTGGTCGAGATATCGCACTTTAATCTTTTTGGGGTAGACCGGTTGGGGAAAGAGTGTGGAGGAGTAGCTATATATGTGCATAAGTCCATCAAGGTTAGGGAAGTGTCTCGCTCCTCTCAATCTCCAGTCTACACGTGCAAAAGGCCTGAATTTCTCTTTTTGGAGCTGTCTTTCTCTGGCGCCAAGATCTTGTGTAGCACAATATGTAACCCTCCTAAGGCCGGTTATTGGTCCGACGTTGAAGAGGCAATCTTCAATTGTAGCGGAGGGTATGATTTCACCGTCTTAATGAGCGACTTCAATATAGAATGGCACACCAATTCGTCGGCGAGCCAGACACCTTGCGTAACCTCATCAAGGAACAAAACCAGGCCTGGAGCGCAGTAAAAAATGGTGGTGGAGATCTGGCCAAATCACGCTACAGACGCATTTGGAACTCGGCCAAAACGGCTACTAGAAAATGCAAGATTTCATTATATAAAAGATACGTTGAACAGGCGCAAAAGCGCGACCGAAAAATGGAAAGTAATTGGCGAGCTTGGCCTCACTAAGCAATAGGATAAACGTGATATACCTGCCAGTCCTGACGAATTCAACCGCCACTTTACGAGTGTGATGCCAACAGCGCCCCCTCGCCTTGCACCGATGGCTGAGGCGTCTAGTCCAGGAACATCATTTGATTTCAAGCAGGTCTCACTCTCTGACGTTACTAAGGCGCTATCTTCAGCGCACTCCAATGCTCTAGGACCTGACGATATCTCACTGCGGCACCTAAAAGTGTTTGCCCTTCATCCTCGAGCCTCTTCGATACATTTTTGATTCATCCCTTCGTGGGCTTCGTGGAAGAGAGCTATCGTGAGGCCTCTTCCGAAAAAATCGGTGACTGCTTCCGTGGCTGACTATCGGCCGATTAGCATACTCTCTGCGACGTCAAAGATTCTGGAACCGGTGGCTCTTCAGCAAATCTCTAAATTCGTTGAGGATAACAAATTGCTAGACAGGTTTCAGAAGAGGTTACAGCACGCACACAACACTTATTTGCGTAGTAGACGAATTCAGAGAAGCTATTAATGATGGATGCAGCACACTTGCGGTCGGCATTGATTTTTCCAGTGCCTTTGATCTTATATAGATCCCTGTTCTGGTCAACAAGCTGCGATCTCTGGGTTTCTCAGACGGTGCTTGTGAGTGAGCGTCATCCTATCTTATGGATCCTATCTTATGTTGGTTGCTTTTCCTGGAGGTGAGCGCTCGCAGCCTTGCACTCGTCTCTCTGGGGTTCTTGCTGGCAATCAATGATCTACCGGGTGCTCTTGAACACTCGAAGCACCATTTATATGCGGATGATCTCGTAATATATGTAAGTGGTAGACTGTGCGATGCAAGAGAAATAGTCTTGAAAATGATTAGGGATTTAGAGAACATGTGTAGAGAACATCTCAAAGTGGGCTGACGACAATGGGCTTGTTATAAATGCAAGAAAAACACAGGCCTTGTGGATTGGTTCTCAAGGTTTTATGAGTAGGCTGAGATCCCTCGATCTTCCACCGATAGTCCTGAATGGCACAACTATAGCCGGGTGACTCCTCAAAACTCCTTGGAGTCAGCCTCGACTCTACATTATCCTGGCGTACACAGTGTACTCTGACCGCTAATAAGTGTATTGCGGCGCTCGCACGGTTAAAAAGATGTGCGACGTATCTTTGTAAATGCACCAGATGGCTTCTCATCAGAATCATCTTAAAGCGCTAGTTTTTCTCTATTGATTACTGCGTCGGAATCTCCCTAGATATGCCCAGGGAACTTAAAATAAAGCTCAGTCGGTGTAACAATGCAGCTGTCAGATTTGCCACTGGAACAAAGATCTTTGAGCATATCTCTCCGTATTATGTAGCTAACGAGATTCTGACATTTGAAGCAAGGAAAAATTCCCTGGCAATCTGCCTTCTTGAATCGACCCTGCCCACTGAATCACCTGACTATCTGTTTGAACAGGTAGAGTTTATACAGTCCGATGGCCTAGGTAGTAAAAGGCGCTCGCACCTAGACCTACATATCAAACGGTTTGACTGCGAATATTTTAGAAACTCCTTTCGCATTGGAGCTGCTAATCTCTGGAATTGTCTGCCTCATGATCTCCGACTGTTATACCGTAAACCGAATAGCTTTAATTCTAATCTGTAATTGTAACGTGTATCATGTATATTACTGCTAGTGATGACGCTTTTTCGTACTGGGACACGAACCGCAATTTTTAGACTCTAATTGTACCATTTAGATCTCTCTCTCTCCTCCTCTCTCTCCTCTCTCTCTCTCTCTCTCTCTCCTCCACTCTCTCTCTTCTCCTCCTCTCTCACTCTCTCTCTCTCTCTCTCTTTATAATTTACGAACGATTACTCCAGGCTTTTGTTCTTCAAGTGATCCATGTGAAAAAGTCGGGATGGGAATGGATTCGTACGATAATTAGACAAAAGGAGCGGCAACTTCAGAGCTGATTGGATCCGTGAAAATCGAGGAGGCATCTTTTCCGGAGTATGACCCAGAGTGCGCTCAGCACGCTTTTCCTCCCACTGGCGATAGCCGGGCATGCGAGGCCTGCAGGCTCCCTTTCTTCGCAAACGGAGCAACGCCACTTGGAGCTGCTCCAAGGGAAGAATTTCTCCAAGTGGACGAATACTTTTGATCTTGGGTATAACGGGAGCGCTTTCACCTTCTTTCAAGAAAGAAGGGAAAGCCACTCAGTCGCTGGGGCTATCGCAACTCGGTTATATACCGGTGGCTACACGGCCGCCGAGCCTGTTGAATCATTAAAGATGGAGGAGGAAAAAGGAAACGCCAAGGAAAGGGAAAAACTCACTGCGGTTTCTGCGTTCGAGCATGCGTTAGTATATAGGTATAGAACTGACTTATCTCAGCCGCCGGAATACGGAAGGGAGGAAGGAAAAAGAGCGAGCAGTCGAAGGCCGCGAAAGGCAAAAGCCCAAGGAGCCCCCTGCTTCCCCCCGCCCGATGCTCGAGAGGAAGCAAGGGACGGAGCGTAAAAGTAAAATAGAAAAGATCTCACTTTGAGGAGCTATTTGGCATGCTACCCGCGCCTTCCTCTAGCGCTCCTCTGCGCGGCGCTCGCGAGCTCGAACCAACACTCCGCCACGCCAGGGCGCGATCGGTTCACCGAGTACAACACGAGTAGCCTTCGTCGGCGCAGTCGGCTGTAGTGCTGCCTCCTTGCTTATATCACTACGTGCCCGCGCGAGTTTCTTTTCCGAATCATAAAGTTCAACAGCACTTGATAACGTTTTCGACTGCGGTCTGCAGCCCCCCCCCCCCTCGCTACTGCCGTGCGCGTGAGTGCACCGCATTTGATCGAGACGTATGAGGAATTTCAATTTTTCAACCAGCCAGGCGCTCGGATACATTGCCGCTCGCACCCACTTTCCCCTCGGTGTATCGGACAACGAATCTTCCCCAATCGAATATTATTGCGCTAAACAGTCGGTTATTCCACATATCGCGCGTTATGCATTTTTTACAGCTCCCTCAAAGAGTACGCCGCGCGGGGGTCGGAAACTGACCAATATTTTCGAATCGTGATATTTATTGCTTCATCTACGCCTGCTGGATTCGGCGCTGCGCGTTCAAATTGCTTTACATTGTTTTTTTCCAACGGAATTTTTTCGAACGTGCACCAACTATAAATTTTCCTGCGCTTGGGTTTCCGAGAATGGCGCAATTTGTCAATTACCTGTAGCTAGTGCAACGCAATAAACTGCCTTTTTTTTGGAAATAACCTCTCGTTATCCATGCGTCCAATTTAATTAGTATCTGATTTTTTTGTATCGTTCAAATCTTCATTACGTTCCAATCTCCTGTTGAAGCACTGGCGATGTTTGATTGCGTTAGCATCATCAGAGAAAAATTTAATGTTCGACGTTGCTTTAAACGCGAGGTACGAACCAATTCTGTATTACCTCGCTATAAATGCCTCTCGATGATACGTGTTATTGATCCCTCCTAGAGGAAGCTTTAAAATAATAAAATTTTGAGTTTCGTCAAAACTTCTAGAAAATACTTTTTGGTATGTTAGAAGTTCAAATCACGTGTTTTTAGAAAATGCCCGTATGGATGTGTGTGTGTATGTATACCGTAATATTTCTGGAACTACTCAGTCAATATCAATAAAATTTGACATGCATGTATATTTTTGGATTCTGAACTCGGGAAAAACATTTATTTTTTATTTTTCTAACTATTTTTTATTTTATGGCCAATTTTTGATTTTTGAAAAACACTATTTTGCGTTTTTTCAATCATCCCACCGTTACAAACAATTCGGCTAATATGCATTTGAAAGAGAATAAAATTATCTACTTTTTTCTGTTTGGTCCTCGGGATTGACCGCTTTGTTCGGCAGATAAAATGAAAAAGGTGAATTTTTTTGCAAAATTTTAAACGATTTCGCCGAGCGGTTCTCAAGTAAAGAGATAAAATGTAAAAACTCATTTTTCTTAAAACTTTTTCTTCCTCTTATAGGGGTGTCGTTGCACGTCGTTAAAGCCCTTCCCTATTAATTGATGTCAAAATGATATATATATATATATATATATATATATATATATATATATATATATACATTAGTATGATGACGCAATATATTAACCACAAACATTGACATATTGTAAAATATTAATAATACAATTGAAATATAAATAAAACTTTTCTGTTGTAGTTGCCCTGTACTCAATTCCAACTTATTCAGATCCACAATATTTTGTATTATTTTTTAATTGATCCTTCAACAAAATTATCGAGATTGACAATATTTAAAAAAGCATTAACATTGTATATGTAAATAATATTTTATCTATTGGAACTATAAATTTAATTGGAGGAAGCTACGTGCCAATGAATTGGCAGCGGTTTTTTATGTTGGAAATATCAGGAATATGCGTTGAGTGTATGATAATATAAAATACTTTATTGGTTAACAATTATTAGAATATGTGTACAGGACTAAGTGTAAATATCAATGAAGACTGTATGACTGCTGCTTGACTGTATATATAGGTATAGATGCTGTAGAAAACTATAGTCTGTGTGTCCTTCCCTTGATGTGCGCTTGGCTGCTGTTCTGCCCGGACTGAAGTGCTGCTGCTTGAACTAGACTGACGCTGGCGTAGGTGTGATAAATCCCAGGTAATAGACCTTTCGGTTTGGGCCTCTCTGTACTGTGTGTACCTGTGTGTTATTGTGCATATCTGTGTGTATTTTTGTGTACACATTATTGGCGAATTCCAACATTTTATACCCGTTTATAGGTGCGCTTATAATCCAAAAGTTGCGCAAACATTTTACATGTAGAGCCGCTGCAGAAAAATAATAATAAAAAAAACGCGTACGCAATGTACATCCGCGTAAAATTCGGGCGAAACTTAGCAAGCGCAGCAGCTGTACGTCGCTGGATCGGCAGACTCATCCTCCTTTTGAGCTTGGAAAATTAAAAAGCGCCTCACGCGCCCGCAGCCATTACCGCGAGGTAAACATACGAGCTGCGTACAAGCGCAGAATACCTTTTGCAGCGCGCGTAGCAATTTAAAAAGCGACGCTGCACGCCCTTTGCCCAGCCCCGCTCGGCTCGCGAATCATGTTAATTCCTCTACGACGCGGGCTAACTTGTTAATCTTGCTTCTACCTGCCCCTCTTGGCTCGTTTTATTGGATCTAACGAGGACGCGGGCCTTGGCTTTCCGTATACCTGTATGGACCTTCTGTTCGCATAATTTTTCTCCTCCGAATTCTCGTAAAGTCGAATTTGTTTTTCAAATTCCGAAGAGAAACGCTCCTGCAAATAAACAGGATGAAATCGCTATCGAAAATCTGGCGAGGAAGCGCATACGATTCAATTGACATGCGTCGGGGAGCGAGCGCACATCCAGAGGGCTTTACGTGGTTGCGTAGGCGCCTTGCTGAGTCCACGATGTAGAGCGTGTAGGCAGAAGCGTCAAGAGTTATAGGCGCGCTTAGCCTCGAGCTGCGCAGCCGGAAATAAAGTTGTGCGAGCTCGTCGGCCTGTGCACGTATAGATCTGGATACAAAGAGGCGGAAGAAAAAATAAATGTGCCTACTTTTCCGTCTCACTCGCCAAGCCATTTTTTTCTCCAGTTCCCCGCGCAAGTGAACGCGGAGCCTATACCTAGAGCAGCCGTAATAGCGCCCGCTGCACACGTCGAGGATCCGAGCCCTCGCTGCGCGGTGGCGTGCGTCGACGAGTGTACTCCAGCCGCTGCCGCGGTTCGGCTCCGATCATTTTCGACGCGTCATATCTAGAAACGGCTTCGCAGCGATTCTATTCATCAAACTTTTACTAGCAATTTACCGCGTACAGGGCGACTCCGGCGGATAAGAAATAAATGGCACGGCGAGCAGCCACGAAGGGTGGAATTCTCGAAGGGGCTTGTTTCTCCTCTCCGCCGGCTTATATTCCCGCTCCTCGGCCCAATACCAGCCAGCGCGGTGTCTGCTCAGCATACGTTACACACACGTGCGATTGTGCGCGCGCTCTGCTTGCCAAGAGCAGAGTCGTGTTCGTGTATGGTCAATGACGTACGCCGCGCCTAATCACGTCTCGTGGGATGCATCGAGATTTAAAATTCATGAAAATTGCCGATAAAGCCAGGCGCTGTACGGCTTCCTCCCTTACAGCGTTAGAAAATGTCTATGCTGCAAGGACAGACTTTTGACGATTTTACGATGACGCATTATTACAGAAGACTATGATACAAAAATTAGCTAGTTGTTATTATTTTGCTTCAAGTTTCTCTTGGTTACAAAAGGCCTACGTCTGCCAATTCGCGTTTAAAAGGGATAGTTTTATTTTTGTATACAAGGAGTATAAAAAAAGATATTATACTAAAATTGTGGATGTATTATGAAAACGCCCTCAGTTCATCGTCTTCCAAACTGGGTTTAAATTCTCTTTTATAGGAATTTTCCATTGTACAAGCACGGCTGACTTTTAGGATTACAAAAGCAATAGTATATCAATAAATTAAAAACACGGAATAATATATAGAATATATTACAATTGAATATTGAAAATATATGAGTTAATATAATAATATGTTTTATTCACGACTGACCTATAATAGACACTTTATTCCCTGAAAAGCGGGACTAAAGGAGCATTTTATTTTCTCATATTTTTTTTCACGCAAAATGCGGGAAATAAATTCATTATTCTCGCTAAATGTGTAAAATTTTTAAAAATTTTGGAAAATTTTGTAACCATGTTAAAAAGTAGAAAAAGTAAAAAAAAAATAAAAAATTTTGAATAATTTGAATATTTCAAAAAATTGTATTAATTTATTCAATTTAGCTGTTGTAGGTCCCACTTTTCAAGAAATAAAGTGGCTACACAGTTCAGTCGTTAATAAAGCACTATATGCAACACGAGATGTAAAGTCGATTATTCCCGCGCGTATCCTCGCTTCACTCGGACAGTAAACTCTCAAGCGCGGGAATAATCAACGATTTTCCTCCTTTGTTGCATAATGTACTATTATGAAAAATAATTGTAATCTCGTTGACCCGAACGAACCGATAATGCCTTGCCTCACGTATTCAAAACATGATTCAATTTATGCATAAATTTTAAATGACTTTTTTGAAAGTGTTACAACTACATTTTTATCAGAATAATATTATCTTCTCCTCAAAAGTTAAGGCGTTCCGGCATATAGTGGCCCCAGTCGTTTATCATTCAGCATTGCTAAGGACAGCAAGACGCAGAAAAGTGCGATGCGAAATTGGAAAAGAGTAAGAAGGAACAAGTGCGGAGACGAGGAGAATCACGTAGACGAAAATCGGGTCGTCTCCTTTGTGCAAAAGCAAGAGATACACTTGCGGCGCGGCAGCCGGAGCCTGCCGGGTCGTCGCAAGTCAGCCGTGGGAATAAGTTATGAACTCTATGCATTTTAAATGACTAAATCTCTGGACCAAACATGCTCTTTGCCGACCTTCTTCTTTTCGAGAGAGGTGCATTATTGGCCTGACAATCTCTTTCGCGATCTCGGCGTCTCGAAACTCGGCACTGCCTACAACAAGTCGCTTCATTCCATGTCTTTTCTTTTACGCTATGTACATATACTGTTTTAAGCTAATTATGATCATACCGTTGGTCCCTACAAAGAGTAGTACATTTCACAGCTCAAACTAATGTTATTTGTAGTATGAGAAAAACGTATCGAACTGCGCTAGTCTTCGCAGGGAGCGACGGTATGATGATTTAATAATTTTTTTACTAGCCATCTCTTTGCATGTGAGTGTTACTTTGTACCACTTTGGCGTTCATACACGGAAAAAAAATGGTTAGTTGTGGTAACCAAGTCATAATTGGTTAATCAAAAATTGGTTATGAGAACTAAGTGCTTGGTTAATTTAACCAAGCTGACTTTTTTACAATGAAAAAGTCGACTTTATAGGTTACTAACCAATTTACTTGGTAAGGACAACAATTTTTCTGGTACATCACTGTTTTCATAGTGGGTCAAGCAACATTTTTATTGTAATTCCTAAGATATTAGTTGAAATACGAGTTGCAGCTTATATTTTCAAAAATTTTCTTATTTACCAACTGCATCGCTAGCGCGACGACAGAGTCTCCGCCTTTGGACTTGAAG
>QLSS01000069.1:410487-439373 GCA_024372645.1 Trichomalopsis sarcophagae
CTTCAAGTCCAAAGGCGGAGACTCTGTCGTCGCGCTAGCGATGCAGTTGGTAAATAAGAAAATTTTTGAAAATATAAGCTGCAACTCGTATTTCAACTAATATCTTAGGAATTACAATAAAAATGTTGCTTGACCCACTATGAAAACAGTGATGTACCAGAAAAATTGTTGTCCTTACCAAGTAAATTGGTTAGTAACCTATAAAGTCGACTTTTTCATTGTAAAAAAGTCAGCTTGGTTAAATTAACCAAGCACTTAGTTCTCATAACCAATTTTTGATTAACCAATTATGACTTGGTTACCACAACTAACCATTTTTTTCTGTGTAACGAGTTTGAAATGTTAATTTAGCGTTACAAAGCTCGTCTTGGCAACGCGACTACAAAGCGAAACAAGTTATGCCGCCGCAGCACCGTTCCGGCGACGCGTAATTATAAAACAATTCGCGAGTAAGCGAGATTTTTGAGAATCTTTACGTTGGTAGAGCAGTACATGCGTCACCTCGGTCTTGGCTTTTGATCTCCAGAGCCAGGTAAATGAAATTTATCAAGCAGGTTTGCGCTTCCAAGATAGTTACCAGCAGTTGCCGGAATACGATGGGCAGGGGGGAAAGACGCACGCTCACACAGCCTATACGCTAGCGGCTAGGCTCTGCACGGCGCGTAGCGGTGCGAGCGGCGTCGAGAATGATTTAATAATGCGTGCAGCATTAGTCGAGTCGGGTGAACGTAAGCAAGGATAATCCTTTTAACCAGTTGTCTAGCAACCCCTTTAACCTCGCTACATCCAGATATTGCTTACCAGGGGTACGCGAGTAGAGAAAGAAAGCTCGAGTATGCGTCAGTCGAGACTGCCGAGAGGAGGAGAAAGCCGAGTGCGGAGAGGCTCACGGTTTACCGTCGTGCAGTTGCACGCGAAGACCGCGAGCGACTGAATACCGCGAGGGTGCCTGGATTATTACATGATTTTCCAGTTTATTGCCGAGAAAGGGTTCAAGGACAACGACACCAACGTGCCCGCGCTAACCTCCAACCCTATTCCTTTTCCTCCCACTGCAGAGGCTCAACGTATGCTATTCCAGTTTAGGATGCGAAAAGCATTCTTAGTGCCCTCGTAGTTTCACTTTAGTGGCGATAAATTTCCATAATATTTCTCTCTTTTTGACATTCGCTCAATCCACAACGTTTCGAATATACAAACTTTTGCTCCGTAATTTTAACGATCAGTGGTGTAATTGAATCGATGCTCTCCTATGATCGATGTCGAATCATTTTTAAACTAGGAGATCTGACATACGCTTTGCGCGACTGTGGCACTAGCGTGCCTTTTCTTATTATTATTTTTTTATATGATTCTAAGCCAAAATTAGTTCAATACCTCACATACCAAGATGGCGCCGGGACGGAACAAGCCTCCTGACAGGTATCGCAGTAATTTTGCATGTTGTAAGCACAAACCAGCAACAACAGCAGTGTGCGTTATTTGTGATGAGGCTTATCACCATGGTTGCCTCAAGCAAAACAACGAAAACTATAAATTCGTTGGCAATAATCTTATAGTTTGCCCCGAACACAGCTATCAAAACGTAACCTCAAAAATTGATGAGGAAGTTTTAAGCGAATCTGCCTCACTTTTAATAGCGCAGATTAGACTAAAAAAATCTGAAGATGTGAGAAATAACCTATTGGCTGAGACTAGTGACAAAACTCAAGACTTACAAGAGGCTGAATCTATCGAGGAAAGTGATATTGAACTTTTAAGAACTGAAAATATGCTGTTGAAAAGATTAGTGATCGAACTAACTGAGAAGAACGACCTTCTTTAAGAAAAATTGCAAAACATCAAGAGTGGGACTGACGTTAAGTTCCGCACGTACTCAGATACCATAAAGTACTCAAAGCAACTCAGAAAAAAGTTCCTAAAATATCTGTCAAGAAAAGCAATAACAGTAATTGAAATCAGTAATTGAATGTCTCTCAACCGAAAAAAACATTCAAACAAAAAACATTTACTTTAACAAAAATTATGTAGTTATTATAAGCTGCCTGAATTATAACAGTGCTGAATTAACGGAGACAGTACTGAAAGAAAAACTAGAGGACCAATGTAACATAACAAAGAATTAATTAAATAATCCGAAGATCAAAATAGTGGGTATCGACAATTATATGAACATGCAAACCAAGGAAATTGAGAAGGACATTAATGAAAGAAATTTCATTAACTTTGAAAAGAACGGAGAAGTTTCACCTATGACTCCAGCCAGCGCAGCATCTTGAAAAAAAAAAATTGATAGATATATCGACTCCGTCGATTATCCCATTAAACCCAACTTACCGGCAACCGAATCAATCTATCGCAACATGGAATCAGCAAACAGGCTCGAAGAGCCTGTAGATGTCAATAATGCTGCGGATAAGGAAATTTATCAACTCGAAAATAACACTCCACGAAATAAATCCAAAATAGAACCTCAACATAACCCAAGACCACATACAAGACGTGATCAACACGTACTATTGAACCAACCAAAGCTGCACTCCACTGCATCAACACCAGTCAACAAAAGCGATCAAAACAAGATTAAAAAATAAGTAAAATGGATACTTTCGATTATTTAGATAGGTTTAAAAATGAATCAATGCAAAAAGAAATGAAATGCAGTAATATTGAAAATTTTAATAAAGTCATAAACAACAAAAAGGATATTATCCTACACGTAAATATTAGAAGTATAAATGCAAATTTTGATAAACTTAAAATTTTAATAGAGTTTAGCTATCAAACCGGCGATTGTGATAAGTTCCGAAGCTTTTGAGCAAGTTAATTATAATTTATACCAACTGAATGACTCAGATTATGACTATATAATTTACTATAATGACAGTAGGATAAATAGGAATGATGGCGTCATTGTATTTGTCAATAACAATCTAGTCCAACATACCGAAGTTGTTGAAGCAGGTAGAATTAAAATAATAAATACTAGGATAACCTTAAACGATAAAAGTAGTCTTTAAATATCGGACTTGTACAGATCGCATGGGATACCAAAGACTGAGTTTATACTAGACCTTAATAAGTACTTAACTAAAAAGAGAAATATAAAAAATCACTTAGTGATTGGTGATTTTAATATTGACCTGCTAGACTGTGATCACTATAGTCAAAATTTTTTGTGCAATTTTCTTGATAAAGGCTATATTCCTGGTTTTATAGGTATTACAAAGCCACCTATTGGTAGAGCCAAGGGATCATGTATCGACAATATTTTCATTAAGTCCCATAACATTAACACAGCCACATATAAGATTAGGCATGATATAACGGACCATTACCCGATCATAATTGCTGTAAATAAGCTGAAAGAAGTAACTAAAAAACCATCTGTCTTCTTAAATTATAAAAAATTAACAGATTATGCAACTGCTAGAAACTAGGATGAAATTATGTCGATGGATGATCCAAATTTGGCTGTAGAAAAATTGTTGAACGAGATCAAGCTATGCGTAGAGTTGGTAAAAACAAAGACAAAGGCTAAAAAACACACTGGTAGAAAAAACTGGATAACTGATGCAATAGTGAGATCGTGTGAAACTAAAGAGTTTTTATATAATTTATGGCAACTAGATGTGCAGAACGATTAATTAAAAACACAATATAAAACTTACGCAAAAATTCTAGATAAGGTAATTACCGACGCTAAAATAAAATATGAATCAAATCTTATTCAAAATAATTCCAATAACCCAAAAAACTTTGGGAAATAATAAATACGAAAATCGGGAAAGTTAAAAAATTCAATGATGCCATAAATTACATAAAAATAAATAATCAAAAAATTACTGATAAATTCTAGATAGAGCAAAATATGAATACTTTCTTGTGTAATATAGGTAGAAATCTAAGTGCTAATATTGTTAAACCTGTAAATACTGAACTTAAGCTGCCTGCCATGAATCCTATTTTTATTTTTTTAAAGCCAACAAGTACAGCAGAAATAATAAGTATAATCAATGCACTGAAACTGAAAAATGGAGGAGTTGATAAGATAAATGCAAAGACCTTGAAACTGCTATGTAAACACATTGCAGGTCCTCTAACCCATACTTTCAATAAGTGTATTGAGAAATCGATATGGTCAGATTCTTTAAAAAGGGCTGAAGTAGTGCCAGTCTATAAATCAGGAGAGAAACATAAAATCACGAATCATCGGCCTATCTCTCTCATATCCAATGTTGCAAAGATTTTTGAGCGAATTATATACAATAGAATTCAAGATTTTGTAGAACAGAGCAATATAATCTCGAAGCAACAATTTGGTTTCATGAGAGAGATTGGTACGAAAGATGCTCTAAAGTACATAACTAATGCACTATATACTAATGTTGATAAGAGTAAGCCTACCATTATAACTTTCCTTGACCTGGCGAAAGCTTTCGATACTGTTGACCATAGCATACTACTGGCAAAACTTTATTGCATTGGAATTAGGGGCCAAACGTTGGATTTCCTTTCCAGCTATTTGAATGACAGATACCAAGTAGTCAAAATAGACGGTATTCAAAGCGATAGCTCTGTGGTTAACACAGATGTTCCACAAGGATCGATCTTAGGACCCCTACTCTTTATCCTGTACATTAATGATGTCTTGAGGGAGATCCCCCCCCCCCCGAGGCTATAATTTTGTATGCAGATGATACTGCTATTATAGCCACTGGTAAAAATTGGATTGAAGCCCAAGATACCATGAACAATTTTCTAAGTGTGATATCGGAGTGGCTGGCTTTAAATAAGTTGTCATTAAATGTAGGAAAGACTGTTTGTATGACTTTTGGGAACAGTATCGGAAGTGTGCCAGCTCAAGTAAACATTCTCGACAAAAATATAACTAGAGTAGAACATTTTAAATATCTAGTATTGGTTAAATCAGGAATATATATTTTATTCTGAGGTGAACTTTATTCAAATATAAAATACACTGCGTGATCGACACACATTACAAAAGATATAAGTATAGTTTTAGAGAAATAGATTAGAACTGTGATGTGCGCTGAGCGCAAGTTACTCTCGGACTGAGACGCCCCTGCGTCGACTGTGTAGTATACCTGTGTGTCTGCATGCTGGTGTGCGCGTACTGTACTGTGTGTGTTTGGATGCATATTTTCGTTGTATACTAACATCTAGGAATTGTTTTTGATAGCAACCTAAGGTGGGAAAATCACATGAAACATATAATAGGGAAGGCAAAATACCTAGTGTATATTTTTTACAAAATCTCAAAAACCATGTCTACAGAAACTCTCAGAATAATCTATTATGCTTTTTTCCATAGTATCGTTAGCTATGATATCATTGCTTGAGGCGGAGCATATAGAAATTGTCGAGACCAAATTCAAAAGCTACAAAATAAAATTATAAAAATCATAAATAAAAATAAGTTTCCATCACACGATAATCCTTTAAATATAGTACAACTTGAAGATGCATTATTATGATCTAAAAGAAAAATACCTAGCATCAGATAGTATTACTAGAAATAGGAGTATCATTATACCAAAGACTAATAAGAGAATTAGCAATAAAAATAGCTATATGAAAGCAATAAATATTTATAATGAGCTTCCTAATCAACTAAAAGTTTTAAATATAGAAAAATACTCTCAAAAGAGAAAAATTATAGAATCGATAAGATCCAATTGTTGAAAAATATTTGTAACATATTAATAATAAGAAAATAAAAGAAAACAAATTATAACTTGTTGTTAAAAACAACAAGAAAAATTGTTCAGCGACAAATACAATTATGTACATAAATTGTTTTATATATGTTAAGTTCTAATTCACAAGGCATGATTCACATGTCTTGTATAATTTTTCTGGTGAATAAATAAATGATCAAAAATCAGCACTTAAACAATAAAATACTTGTAAATTAAGTATAAAGCATTTATAATAAACAAAACATTCAAACTGAACCGATCGTGAAGTTGACCGTTGGAGTTTCGAGTGAAGGTATGAACATCAAAGCTCATCAAACAACCGGTCTTAACCAAGCCGACCGAGATGGATTGCTTGCTCGATTTATATAATATGGATGGATGGACTTGGACCTCTCGAATTCTGCTGCATGGCAATTTCGACGTTCGAACATTACACATCGAGTGAGATTCCACTAGATTTAGTGAAAGTTACTACGAAACTATAGACAAAAGCATCTCGAGTGAAATGTATTTCAGATTTCTTCCCGATAAATGACTGAGTTGTAGGATCGATGAGAAATGTTTAGAAGTATTTATGTGAAAGAAAGGAACTCAGTGCAGGCTCTCGCTTTTTTCAGAGCTAAGCAAATTCCATAAAGATAACATCCAATAAAAGTATGAGTGTTTCGGATTCCTCGTTTTGAGTCGCAAGGGTGGAGAGCCGGTGGACTCTGCGGTTGAGAGATTGCATGAAGAGATGAATTTCAAGAAAAATTCGCTTCGAAGTATCCGTGTACCTTGAATTTATCACGCATCGCCTACAGCTAGCCGGACGGCCGCTTGGCCCTTTGTCGCGCCGGAAAGTACGTAGACACGTGCTACTGCGGACTGTTTGAGGCTCCTATACGGCAGTGTCAGACTTATAAAGGAAATATCTAGGATAGGAATACTTCCAGGTAGATGAGACCAAATCCGGAGATGCGCATCAGAGGGGGGGGGGGGGAGAAATTGATGGCCGCACGAAATAGAAGCTATAGAAGAAGGCGCGCGAATGGCGCGTCGGCGTTATACCGGTATCTGCTGCAGCGTATATATATAGTACGCGCTTCTTGGAAGGTGCAGGCTACGAGCACGGGCGTAAAGCAACATATTATTCTGCTGCACACCTGCTGGAATACATGTGGACTTTACGGTCTCGTAAAATGAAACGAACTTTAATATTAGAATGCTATATATAGTTGAGTTTTCATTTTCATGCTCGTCTTGCGCCGGGCGATGAGGAAAAATCTGCCAAGACTGATATACGCAAGCTGTGTTTATGGTGCGCTTGTACACTCAACTAACGCTGGGCTGAGTCGTTACTATCTAACATTACCATATCGATTTAATCTCTACATTTAAGTCGAAATAAAACGTAGAAATTTTGCAGTATTTCAGGATGTACGTCGACTAGTCATGGATTGAAATCGCAACTTTCCAAGTTGACGATGCTCCTCTTAGTCCCGGCGAGTGAAAGCCTTGTGTTAAGAAAGGCTCTCAATCCCGCTTTTGCGTGGCTTAATGAGGAAAGCCTACGCTCTGGGAGGCCCTCATTCGCGGAAATAATGAAGAAAGTTCCGAGATGACTTGGACTCTCGGCTTCCAGCGTGGCGAAACTGCCTCCACAGAGCCGACGGAGGCTTTCGAAATTGCGGAAGTTGACGATCGGAATTGATTAGGCTATTTCAGCGACGAAACCGCACGGCGTACACGCAGTACACTGGGAGTCACGGCCAGAAAGTCGGAATGCGGCAAGGAGTCCAATCAACATATGCTCTTCAGACAGAGTAGCGAGTAAAGGGAGCTATGAAATACGCAGCGGGCTACAGTCCCGGACGACAGCCCGACGGGACTCTTCGCCTATGCTCGAACTGCAGTAGCATGTAAATAAGCGTATGGCTGCCTCTAGCGAATTCGGTAGTGATGCCAACATGGTTAGGGGTTTCCTTGTTTCCGAAAAGCAGACCTTATGAACTAACCCTATAATCTCATGACAATAGCAGGCGCTGCATTTTAAAATACAAATACTCAACTGAAAGGTTACTTTGTAACCCTCAAAAGCCTAGCCAATCGTCTTTTAATTTTCTTAAACATTTTTTAAGAGATTTTTCAAAATTTTTGAAAAAGAATTGGGAAAAACATGCCACTTTCGCGCCGCTTATCAGGAATGAAACTTTTTTACTGCACTAGTATCGTAATATATTATATTCATTTTTTATTTCATTTTCCAAACAAGTATTTGTCATTTAAGAAAATAACAGTATTTTAGTTTTCGCACTTTTCGAAATACAGCGCGTTTTCTGCAATAATCATGCAGTTATCTGCAATAATCTTCGGAAACAAGCAAAACCAGAACCATGTTAGCATTACTATCAAATTCATTATTGTATACGTTCATTTGACTTAAAATGCGGTTCATTGTAGACGCACTCTATGCGGAGGCCTGCTCTGGGCGGCAGTGTACGAGCGCGAGATAGCGAAGGCGCAGCTGAAGTCGCGCGAGCTTCAGCGCAGAACAGCGCAGGATTCTCTCCCGAAAATCGTTTTCCACTGCGCGCGAGCCACTGCCACACAGTCTTCGTATGTGCTGCAGTACGAATATGTATATCGGGGAAAGCCGGAGCAGGCGGTTATTGCGGGCGTTCTAGCATATAGCCAATGCACTTAACGTAAACAGTAAACCAAGTAATGGCTCAGCGATGCAGCCTCGTCCTCGTAATGGCTCGATCCCTAGCTCCCGCTCTGGGCTCTCTGGGCGCTGATGGCGCGGCGCCGGCAACGGAGGCCTCCCTCTCGTCGGCTCTTACCGCCTGTGCGAAACGTGCGACGCTGCAGTGCTGCTTCTGCCTTAGTGCTCTCGAGGCTCGTTTGCTGTGACGTCTGCGGCCTGCGCGCTGCAGTCGACAGCCATGGATGAGTAACCGCTGCACTGGCGGCTGGCGGTAGGCGGCTACAGGGGATATAGCTGCCGGGAGAGCCCGACCTATCGGATTACTGAAATTCGCCAATGTGCCGCTGCATCAGCTCGGATGATCTTCCGTCTCTCTGTTTTCTCCATTAATGCAACACATTCCGCGATCATCGTAATGACTCGATTGTTTGCGCCCCTCGTCGTCCAGCCCACAGGACGCCTGTACTCTCTCTCTCTCTCTCTCTCTCTCTCTCTCTCTCTTCTTTTAAAATTCGGATGGTTATCCGTCGCATGACGCTTAAACAGACTTTGTTGGAACTACCGCATTCGCGGCTATTTGCGAGAAAACACCAATTTACCTCGCCGAGGAGTTTAATATCGCAATCTCTACAACTGCACTATACCGGTCGACACCAGTCTGAGAATTTATATTTCAAAAAATCATTTTGACATAAATTAATAGGGAGGAACTTTAACGACGTGCAACGACACCCCTATAAGAGGAAGAAAAAGTTTTAAGAAAAATCAGTTTTTACATTTTAGCTCTTTACTTGAGAACCGCTCGACGAAATCGTTTAAAATTTTAGCAGCAAATAGCTTTTTTATGGTTAATCACCAAATAAAATATTGAAGCATTTGACTGCATTGTTTTAGAGATATGAGGAATCAAAAAATTTTCAAAAAAAAAAAAATTGAAACCTTGATATCTTAAGGACCATACGGGTTTGAAAGCTGGGCAATGATCTTAACCAATACACATAAAATATCTACTTTTTCCCAAAATCTCAAGTGCAATAAAACCTTTTTACTTCCGTGATCGAGGCACAAAAAATAAATCATTTTTTTCCAGTTTTCGATTATTTATTGAAAAAATAAGTAGTCAGATCACTTGAAATTTTAATGGGATATAGTTTGACACACGACCCATCGACGTGATTTTTTTTGCAAGGTTATGATGTTTAGTTTCAGAGATATGAATTAAAAAAAAATGACCTTTTTCATTTTATCTGCCGAACAAAGTGGTCGATCCCGAGGACCAAATGGGGAAAAGCAGGTAATTTTATTATCTTTCAAATGCATATTAGCTGAATTGTTTGTAACGATGGGATGATTGAAAAAAAGGCAAAATAGTGTTTTTCAAAAATCAAAAATTGGACATAAAAAAATAGTTAGAAAAATAAAAAATAAATGTTTTTCCCGAATTCAGAATCCAAAAATATACATGTATGTCAAATTTTATTGATATTGACCGAGTAGTTCCAGAAGTATTACGGTATACATATATACATACATCCACACACACACACGCGCGCGCACACACACACACACACATCCATACGGACATTTTCTAAAAACACGTGATTTGAACTTCTAACACACCAAAAATTACTTTCTAGAAGTTTTGACGAAACTCAAAATTTTACTATTACAAAGTTCCTCTAGGAGGAAGCAAAACTCATTCCATATCTAGGCAACATACCTTTTCAATTCTTTACCCCCGTTTTCCTTCGACCCAATGCTAATGAACTCCGATGAAAAAAAAAACCTTTTGAATACACTACTTGAAAGAGATACCTCGGATTGGACTGGCCTAGCAAATCTCCGACCCAAGGGATCAACCAGAAAAAACGAGATCCGTGCGAGCTCCGTGTGTGTGGTGCACTTAGGGTGCACGGTTCAGTCGTTCCGTGCTGTATTCCTGTACAAATGAGGCGTTCTAGGAGAAGCTGGACACTTCGCGGTCAAAAAATCGAGCTCTTGCAATTTTGAGGGCACACTGATCAGACCAAGTATTTTGCATGCGCTTGGACATACAATATGTAAAATACATGGATGCCACCACCAAACCATATGCCAACAAATAGTTGCGATCTTGAATTAAAAAAAAAAAAAATCATCGAATAAAAACGACCGTCTCTATCGAAAGTTGCAAGCAATTTAAAATAGGATATAAATCGATGGAAATGGGAAAAATGCCTGAAAAGCCAGAATTTTCACTTTTTTCTTCGATTTCCGTATTTTTGACGATGGTTTTTACCCTATTTTAAAGTGGCCTCAGGCCTCATAAACTGATTTAAGGAAGTGGAAGCGTGTCTACAACTGCTTATTCTGTAGATGTATTTTGGAGCAGAATCGCCGTTTCAAAGCATAGTTAAAAAACCACGTCAGTTCGGAGCAGCGTGTTTTATCGTTATAGAATATGTACAGAGGTAAATAATATTAAGTTTTACTGTAATAAGTTAAAAAACCGCTGCCAATTCATTAATTCATTGGCGCGTAGCTTCCTACAACTGAATTTATAGGTCTAATAAATAAAATATTGTTTTAATATACAGTATAATCTGCCTGCTAATGTGTAAGGCTGTTTTTGATACATAATTTAATATATAAGTTTTGGATAGTTCATTATCCAGAAGCTTGCAGATCCCTTTGTTTTGCTTCCTCCTAGAGGAAGCTTTGTAATAGTAAAATTTTGAGTTTCGTCAAATCTTCTAGAAAATACTTTTTGGTGTGTTAGAAGTTCAAATCATTAAAATTTCATGTGATTTGACTACTTATTTTTTCAATAATAAATCAAAAACTGAAAAAAATGATTTTTTTTAATCTTCTTCGCTTGTCATAACGTTCGAAAAGACACATTCGTTTGAAACGACCTCAAGCCCTTTAAATTATAAAGAAAACTCTCAAGTTTCCTGACACTTAAGGATCAGGTACCGACCCTACAGTCACGAAAACCCCTTGTCGGGTGACGCACTGTGGCTTATACCCATGACCATTGCTCGCAGGTCTGTGCGTCGGTCGCCAAAATAAACGTAGAACTTTTCAACAGTTACATTTTATTTGGTGATTTACCTTAAAAAAATGCCATGTGCCGCTAAAATTTTAAACGATTTCGTCAAGCAGTTCTCAAGTAAAGAGCTAAAATGTAAAAACCGATTTTTCAAGAGGTATGCACGTCGTTAAAGCTCCTCCCTATGAATTCATGGCATACCGATATACATCTTTTGCCCCTAGTTGTGTAATGTACTAATTCTCCACACCGGCACCGAAAGTACTACACATTCATTTTGGATACCGAAATTTAAATAACCATAAATACAAATTTGTTATACTTTGAAAAGTCCTCGGATTTCCCATTCCTTTCATATGCACGATAAGTGGCCTATTTATGATTAGATAGGTTATGTGCATAGCCTATCTAATCACGAATTTGTACTATTTTAAGGCATTTGGCCCCACTGTGCATAGGCGCCCGAGACGGACACGAATGTTCAAAACATTACCTGAGTCTGAAAAAGCTACTCCCTCCTTGTGGCACACCATACTTTTTATGATGAGTGCACAAATAGGCCACTTATCGTGCATATGAAAGGAATGAGAAATCCGAGGACTACTCAAAGTATAACAAATTTGTATTTATGGTTATTTAAATTTCGGTATCCAAAATGAATGTGTAACGATCAAATAAAATACACATACGCACACGTACAAGCACACGCACACGCACACACACACACGCGCGCGCATATATATAATTTTCGAAATTTTCAAGCAAGATAATTATTATAAAGTCGCAACTTAACAACGCATCGCTGAGCTTATCGCATTTACATTTATTTATAATGTTCCAATCAGAAAATTTCTTATATACTTCTCCTAGCGGCAGTAAGTGATTAGGCGAATTCCTGTCGTTGGGTTGAATTACTACGAATTTTTGAGCTCTTTGGTAATTGTTTACCGACGAAACACGGCGAGTCAAAGTGGAGTGTAATTTTTACTATACTGGTATAGCAATTTTTGATGAATGTATAGTAAATTTTCACACAAACATACTAAATTTTCTGCATAGGTTGAGTTTGTCCCCCGATTAGGAGAAAGTATAGTCATCTTTAGTGATACATTTCTCTTCGCGCAATAGATCGCTCGTTCAATTTATAATAAGAATGGAAACGTTTTAAACTTTATTTATAATTAAAGAAATGTATAATTGTTTTAGAAAATACAAAAAAATGAATAAATAAAAATGATGACATGAACACGCTTACGCGCCTAATCTAACTATAGTTTGTTGAAATTTGAGCTAAAAGGTTATGGAAATTCATAATATTCTTCGTTCGCATACATTTTAATGTTAAAGTACAGAACATTTTCAAAGTCATAAAGGTTTTGTTTTGGAAATGAGCTTAAATAGATTATACGTATAAAAGCCCGAAAACTTTTTATAGCAAGTTACACGCAATTTTTTTGCTGTAATTTGCTTCAGACGGCCGGTTAACTTTGAAAATATAAACTAACTCTATTCGTCATGATGATGCAAGGTAAGGTGCACTCAAAAATTAATAAGGTTTAGTTAAAATTAAGTGGCAAAGCCAGAAAGTAGGTGTAAATAAAAAAGTGCAGGTATAGCGAAGCAGCGGGACCATAGAAAACTGGTTGGCGACAAAAAGAGAAAACATGTATTACGACAAAAGAAATAGCGGTGCGCGCACGGGAGAGCCTGTCTGGAGAGAGAAAGAAAGCCCGTTTTCTCCGGGAACGCAATTTCGCGAGTCAGAGACTTTCTCGTAGAATGCATTTTGAAGAACACACGAAGAGACGGAATCACGTGCGCTCCAAGCTCCTAGGCTATTCGCATTTCGTCCCGTTACTATGTTTGTGATTTTGCCGGAGCTACACATTGCGACAATGATAGTGTGAAATCGATGGCCTGCTTATCTACTGACGTCACAACAATAGCGTGCAAGGCAGGATTTGCTTCTCCCACAAGAATTTCATCACGGATCTAGAATCTTTCCATTTCATAATTTTAATATTGTACGCTAAAATCTATTCATTTTATACCGTGATGTTATAAGATATAAATAATCGTCCGGATATAGTAGCTTCGAAGTGGATGACGAAATATCGGGTTATTTCTCTCAGGCGTCGATAATTTGTGAAATATCGCCTAAGGGAAGGTAATTTACTATTGACAATTCGCGAGGGTCCCTTTTCTGTTGACAGTTATATTGTTTATCAGACATACCTATACCGTTCATTACAAAAAGGAAATCTGAATTTAGATCAACGCTTTATTTAAAATATCATAGGTATATGCCTGCATTTGAAAAATATATTTTTTTAAATGGCATTTGGAACTCGAAAGTTCATCTTCTCATCTACGCAAGCCTTCCACGCTGCCCTGTCTTGTGTCAATCCTACCCAAGTTGCGTCCCTCCGATCGACACTCACCCTTCCTATTTCTACTAGATCTGCTTTTACTTTGTCCTTCCATCTGCATCTAGGTCTACCTGGAGGTCGCGTTATCATCGGCCTGCCCTTCATGACACGCGCTGCCGTACGGTCATCTCCCATTCTCGCTTCGTGCCCTGCCCATCCCAATTTGCCTGATTTTATTATTCTGTTAATATTTGGTGACGCGTACAGATTGTGTAACTCATCATTGTGTAGTCTCCTCCATTCCCCGGTTCCTTACCTTTGTTCGCCCCGTGTATTTTTCGCAAGACTTTATTTTCAAATACCCTAAAACGGTTGTCCGCCTGCTTAGTGAGAGCCCACGTTTCACACCCGTACAGAACCACCGGCAGTATTATTGTCCTGTATATTCTTATTTTAACGTTTTAAGACAGCAGCCTCGACTTAAGTAAATAACTCACGGCGTAGAAGCAAGCATTACCCGAATGGAGTCTCTTATTTATTTCGACATTAATCTCGTTTCTATCATTTATGGTCGTACCCAGATACTTGAATCTAGATTGTACCTATCACCTTCCTTTATGAGTTCTTTAAACGCGCCTGCTCTGCATAGACTGCGAATATTCCAGGTTGCGACCTTTAAGTCCCTTTTGGTTCGGTTTTGATTTTTTTGAGCCATGATAGTATGTTGAACCCGCGCGCTTTGGATCCTGTTCTGATGGCAGGTGAGTCCACCGTTCTAGAGGTGATAACCTCCATATCTCTCTAGAACTAAGTATGAGAGCTTTCCGACTTTGTCGAGGTCAGTGTCAACTCGTCGTCAGCCACACTATGGTTTCATTCTCGCATCCTAACGCCCCTTTGCAAGACAGTGCGCCTTCGCTGGCATCGTTACCGCGTCAGACCATCATTCTACACATCCCCTTTCGAGGCAGTTGTCATCGCTCCCGCATCCTCCTCGGCAGCAAGATTTTTGCCCATTTTTGTAATGTGTGATGAAAAAGATAGATTAAAAGATAAGAGATAATGTGAAGTGTTTTTTGTTATGGTGCTTGCGTAGTGTTTCTAGATGAATGAGTTCGACAGTGTGGGCTCATCACACCCACGCCTATTCCTATCGGCTGTCCGCGGCTGCTTATTCAATTTATTCATAGCTAAGCTCCTTCTCAGGGGCTGTTCCTCTATCCGCAACCTGAGGAGGCGCTGTGTAGTGGTGATAGGCACCCACCCGTCCGATCTGGACGACAACGCCCAAGACCCGCTTAGGGTAGCGGCATTGTAACAGGCATTTTTTAAATGGTATAATTAATCAATCATAATTTGTTATTTCAATTAAAGTACACGCTTATTCGAAATTTTTATTTGTACTATGCTACGAATTTTAGAATATAAGTTAAGGTGAAACTTTGATTTTTGTTTTGTAGTATCAATTCAGTTCTATCATAATGCATTTATGCAATTTTATCAATTGACACGTTTAAAAGATATGATTATTTAGTATTCCAGATTCAATTAAAAGTCGTGATTAGATGAGAAATCTTACTAAAAATCCGCATATTGAACATTCAACAAACTTAACAATTTTTAATAAAAAGTTCGATTCATTGGAACTATATAGTTGTTTTATTTTTGATTGTTTTATCTATTTTAATCGATTTACGAGAGAATTGACCCCTACACAATAATGTCGGCTTCGAAAAGCGCAACCTAAAAATGACCTTAATCTTCAAGACGCTCACCAAGGTTCTTCAGCGGTCAACGCTATAGTGTTCTAAATTATTGTTCTTTATTATTTACCCTGTGATCAGAAATAACGGAAAGATCTACGTGAACTCGAATGATCAATGAACATTATAGAGTGAGCCCAGCTTACTCCTTGCATCGATCCCTTCTAAAACTTAGAGAAATCATTCGAAAACACGACGCGTATCGTAGCCATCATTCCACGTGCGGATGAAGTTTAACGATATTCTGGTAACTTCCGGTTCCCGATGGTTGAAGTAATTCGATCAATGCCAGGCTGAGCTCTCATTGGATGCGGCTTAACGGCCGAATCAGCGAGCAGTGCCATTAGCAGAATTTGGGAACGGGGCAGAGCGACGCGGGCGATTCTAACGATCGAGCTCGATTACAGCATTACACAGCGGGGCTAGGTACGCAGGCGATTGCAGCCGATGCCAAGGGGATCCCGAAATTCCGACGCGGCGAGTGTGGCGGCGGAGGCGACGAGTAGCGCGGGGCCGTTTTCCACAATTAGTGAGGTTCCAGTGAATTTCCTCGCGAAAGCGTCCTAAAACAACGGAGCTGCGTGCGCGGACTACGTACAGCGGCGGGGTTAGCCCGAGTCCAAATGTCATGGGGTCAGCGCGATTCCTATACTCCGAGTCGCCTGCGCGCGTGGTTGGCTTATGCGCAGCCTTTCGTCCTCTGTCTCTTTTACTCTCTCATCGTTGCGACCACCGCACGCACTAACGAGCGCCTGCCCCCTGGTGCCTGCATACAGCCTATGGCCGCCTGTTCGCTTCGCTCAAGCATTTTTGATGGCCCTTTGTACTTAGTGCACGCGCTCTGTCCGCTCTGCAGCTCTGTGCGCGTGCTTTCCCCACCTTTCTCTTCTCTTCGACGTCCTCTTGCTTCTGCTGCAATCGACCGTTGGGACAAACTGTTTCCGCTATTTTTTGGTTTACCAATTAAACGATTCTGCCTCCTGTGTGACCCACATATTTGATTGATGTATTCGTGAAAGGGACATAACCGTTTTCCCGATACGAAGTTTCAGATGACCCGATCCGAGCGATAGCCAAAGAAATTTTTTTCCTATCCGTGTTTACAATTTTTTCCATCACGTTTGGGACGTTTCGAAGACGTAAAAAAATTGCTCTGGCAGATGCAGCGTACGAACATTTTTCGCTCTTTTTCAGTTCTGAATTTTTTCTTAGTGTAGTTTTGCCGATGCGGAATTGCACGCATCAGGAAATAAAGCTGCACGAACTTCTCGGTCGCGGGATTTTTTTTCGCATCCGTCGCCAACGTAACGAAGCAAACAACGCGTTACGAGTTGTAACTTAATCAGAGAGCCGGGTCGCAACAGCTGCAAACTAATGGGCGAGCGCTACATAGGATCCCGAGCGCATAAATCACGGATTCAATCTTCAAGGTTTTCTTGCGCCAAACTGTTCAAAGCTATGCCTAAAATTACAGCCTCGTTCCAGCCAGACCGCAGAGGGGGGAGCGCACGGTATACGCCTCGCGTACGCATCAGCTCGTCGCGTTATAGCCGAGTTGCCGAGGTTTTGCCGAAGGCCGGGGTCTTGAAGCTCTCGTCATGCAGGCCGCCGAGGCGGCGCGCAAAGCCTGCGCGCGCTCGGCTGACCGAAAGTCATTTCGCGGTCGGCTTTAGTTTGGGACCCGATAAGTTAATCTCGCCTGTCTGCTCTTCGGCCTGCTACTGACGTCGGCTTTGATTTATTAGAATGCCGATGAGCCGTGCGTGAGCGGCGACAACGCCAGTCGGCCGGAATCCCCCGCGACTCGATCGTCCGTATCGTATTTCGTAATGCCAATGTTGGCTACACGATGCTTTTACTGACGTTAATCGAACTTCCTGTACTCCGCGCACTCTGACGTCTCGAGCTTTTCGGGCACGTTCGAATGCACTCGCGTCATCTTTTCTCTCTCTCTTGATTTTCGCCCACCGCGCCAGCCAGCAGCCGCAATACATCATCCGATTGATTGCAAGTGAAACACGCGGCTTTCCGATTCTATTTCCTCGGGCGTGTATGTGTGTGTGTGTGTGTGTGTGCCGTAAGCGCGATTCTAGGCGAGCCCCGCCATGGAGACGTCGCGGGGACGGCATTTTCATTTCGCTCAGCGCACGCGGCAAAATAAACACCCGGCCTCGTCGCAAGAGGGCCGTTATATTTCGCAAACAACAACAACGCGTGTGATAACGAGCTTTCGCCGATGAGAAGCGCATTAACGAGACACAATGAGGCAAATGAAATTTTCCAGAGTAAACACATAATGGCAGCAGCAGTAGCAAGTGGGCAAAAAGCAGCGCGCATATCTCTGTATGCGGGTACGTGCGCAGCATATAATTCTATGCACACGGGCTGATTTAATGCAAAAGGTTAACGTATCGTTTGACCGGCGCCGAGCGCACGCATCTATAGAGATGCGATAATCCGAAAAGCAGATAAATTCAAATGAGCTCCGCCGCGGAGAGCGCCCGCGCGCAATATGCATATGATTTTAAAAAACACTCATTCCCCGCCGCCGCTGATCGCTGACTGTAATGCGCCCGATAGGAAGAGCAAATAATTAATTTTGTCCCGTATCGCCGCCGAACTGCAGTCGATCCTCCGATTTCGCAGCCAGCGCGAGAGCGACTGTTATACGCGCCGCGCATACGTATATCGTGCACGCGCGCCAATAAAGCGAGCGCACTCGAGGGGTGTATTTGCAGTCGGACTCGCAGTCTCCTCAGAAATTCGCCGCGTGCTCCGCCGAGAGAACGCGGCCGACGCCGCGCGCGCGATCTGCTGAGGACAGAGAGCGCGAGGGTCAGGGGATGCGTCCAGAGGGCTTAGGGCTCGCTGCAATAACATAGCGGCGCGCAATACTCCGCACGAATAATGCTAGAGACCCTCGAGCAGCCGTGATTAACGCCGCAATAACGATTATTTATTGGCGTAAAACAGCGTTTCGCGCAGTCCACCCCAGCGCTACTCCGCTACCTCTTTTACTCGGTTCGAGCTCGGTTTCTCCGACGCCAAGCAAAGCGAGCCCTGAGTCAGCAGTTAGCCTGGCTCGTGCAAAAATTCCGCGGGGTTCTCTGCACCGACGGACCGAGAGCAGAGAGTGAGAGAGAGAGAGAGAGAGAGAGAGAGAGAGAGTCGCTGGACGAGGGAGGGCGGGGCTGCCCGCTTTCCAATTACTTGCATGATCAATTTCGAGCCGTGCAGTTGAAAAGACGAGGTGAAAGGGATCACCACGAACCCCCCGTGCACTCGTTTTCATATTTTTGGTTTCATCATTTTTACTCTCTCCCGCGCGCACCTACAGCCGCCTCACTTATCCGCCCTTTTTCATTATCCGCGGGCATTAATTCATTCCCTTTGTGCGCCTCCTCCGGCAACTCCGAACGTTTGCACACTCGTGGTTCTCTACGGATTTAATTGAAAACTCCTCCTCAATTCTCATTATGGGTCATTCGCTCAAATTGCTCGACTGCGTATTGTGTGATATTGATGCGTTAAATTATGTCGCGTTTCCTTTGATCTGACCATCATGTGACGGATAGATCTGACGAGTATAATCCTTCTATACCTCGCGCACGTTTGTGCGATGCCAGCAACGAGAGAGCCAATCGCAAAGGGGCGTTCTGGAATTTTAAAAGCTTCATCCGAAACTTTTGTAAAAAATTTAAGTTCGTTATCACCCCGAGAAAGACTGATAGAAGTTCAATGATTTAACGACAAACTCGCATGCAGCACGATTTATAACTACGAGGAGCGTACGTATGACAACATTATTATGAGATTAAATTTTCATCGTTGTTTCTATGCAACGACGTCGTTATCTGGCCACATCGTGGACGTTATTGATGATGCTAGGCACGGTCATATTTTTGCATTTGAATAAATTAAAGTATTAAATCAAGGGATTTCATTAGCGAAATGACAGTGACAAAAGGTTGGCTTTTCCAAGCGCACGTCCGTATACTGTATTGCAGCTGTCAAGTCGACACCGAACGGAATCTATCGCGGTCAGTTACGTGCTCGGACGCAGTATTCGAATTAGCAGAGATAACGCGAAAACTAGAAGTATATTTTGCGCGTATTCGATTGGCTTTATCAGAGCCACAATTCATCTTCGAACTAGCTGGGGCGCGTTGCAAAACCAACGCTCCATATCGACAGGTTGATAAAACAAATTTTTGAAGGATTCTATCTAAACAACGGGCATGAAATACACTCTGAATGTTGCTTTACACGTGTGAATCCGATTTCGAAAAAATATGATAGTAGAGCTCGCTGGTTTATGACAAACGTATTTTAATATGTATGCAGCCTGTAATCGCCGGGTTGTTTGCCTGGTAATCAGTTACAATGTACACAATGGGCATTGTTTGCGTTTACCCACGTAGGAAATTTGCACGTCATTTGCCAGTTTTGATTTTCATATCGGTATCCTTATCGCAGAATTATATTTGTATTAATTAGGGAGTTTATCAAAATTCAAGTCTTAACAAACAGTAAATTATTTCGCAAAGAGGAAATTCGCCAAATAGAAACTCTTCCGCGAGTAAATGCACGCAAAGTCATACATTAATTTGAGGAAGTAGCAGTTAATTTAGTTAGCTTAAATATTACTTACGTCACAGAGATTTAACAGAGACGGCGCGAGTCCCCGGCATTACTGGATCTGCAGAGCAGAAAGTGTGTTCCCTCGAATGTGAGTGGTATTTACGTATAAACGTTCATGAATAATGGAGGGGTCTAGCTAGTGCTCAGCGCCTAACGCCACTTCCATTTTCGACGGTAATTGTCCCAAATTGGATGCGGAATTATCCTAGGCGTGCGATGAAAAAGAAACTGCCAAGCGCCGAGAAAAATTGAGTTTACCTTCATAAAAATGAATTGGATATTAATTTATGAAAGGCTTCGGGAACGGGACTTTTTTCCACCCGCTATATGTATACACGACCGAGGCAGTCCAGATGAGAGTGGCATTGTTTGAAATACAGCGCGCAAGATTTACTTTGAAAATTATTCCTCCGATACGCTTAAATAAGAGATATGAAATGAAGCGTATTTGCTTAATAAAAAGGATTCCTCAGACTGCGCACTTATTCCGTTCTTTTTTCCTCCATCAGTCGGGATCCTTCGCATTCGATAATGGTATCGGAATTCCATCTGCAAATGCCCTTGGTCTCGCGCTCCCTCTCTCTCTCTCTCTCTCTCTCTCTTCTCTCTCTTCTCCTTCTCTCCTGCTCTCGCGTCCTCTCCCACCCCCGCAACACCGACGATTCCATTGATCTTCTTTCCCCCAGTGGTCCGTTCGCGCATCTCCCTTTGCCGCTGTACTCCTTTTTCGCTAGCGCGGCGCGACTCGCATATATATGTATAAACGTGATAAACTTTATTCGCGATAAGAATTTCGGAGAGAGAGAGAGAGAGAGAGAGAGAGAGAGAAAGAGAGAGAGAAAGAGAGAGTGAGAGTCGAAATGGCCATTTCTATGCGGACGATGACCAATGCTTGCGCGGCCGGCTGTGCGAGTCGACTGGGCCACAGGCAGTGAACAGTTTCGCGAAGAATCCGCAGAATTCGATGCATACCTATGGACCGACCGGGGGAATAAATTAGAGTGCGATCGCGCGCGGTGCGGCTGCGTTTGGCTCGAGGTATGTTTGGAAGTTCGATTCGCTCTATGGCGAGTGCCCGCGCCCTCCCCGCGCATGTGGAATATCAAAAGGGAGTAAGTACGCGAGAGGAATATTCTTGTATGCATAAGGACGCTCGCGGTCCGAGCATTTCCGCCGTTACTCTTTTTCCGTTTGCATAGATACAGGTTTACACTTTAATCGCTAGCGTCGAAACTCGCCACTCGTTATAAACAGATTCTTTGGCATCGGCCACCCCCTCGGCTCGCGGATGAATTATTGATTTCGCGCGCGTGCGAGGAGGTATTCGAAGCATTGCGAGCTCGCAGAAATGTGTATAGTTCGGAAGCATGATGCAAGCTCGATAGAGAAGCAGCAAAAAAGCGGGCAAAACCAAGTGTCTTGAATATCGAATTCCGATCGCCGAATTCAGTCGCCAACGGTGCGATGTTAATTTGTTTTTGCACTGGACAGAGGGGATCGTCTCGGCCGGGGCGCATAGTAGCAGTACGGGGTGCAGTGAACGAGAGAGCGCGCTCAGAAAATCGATAAAACCAATAAGCCGCGGCAATAACGTGCTAATATCCTGCGAAGGCCATTCTTGCCGGCAGCGCTTTGCGCCCGCGAGAGAGAGAGAGAGAGAGAGAGAGAGAGAGAGAGAGAGAGAGCGAGGGGGGGACGCGGTTTACGCTATCTCAGTAATAATTGTCCTGGCGGCTCTCTGCTGGCAACGAGTCCCACCAGCTATAGGTGCGAGCGCGAAAAGGCTAGAATCGTCTCCCCCGCAGCTGGCGAAACAATAAAAGTGCGCCTCACGCGGATGGCCAGCGAATTCCAGCGCTCGCGCGTAATCGTTTAATATTGAATAATCGGCCACCTCGTAAACAAGCTGACTGCCATTGCAGGAGGGTAAGGGGGAGGGCGCCGGGCGACCGAAAATGAAGACTTTTTACGGTTATCGCAGCGGAAACGAATATCCAGCACCTATATACGTAAGAAGGGCGCGAATGTCTTTATGCGAATGCGAGCGATAAAGACGTCGGCAACGACGCAGAGATATTCGTTTCGGCTGAAACGATTTTGCTTCCATACTTGTCTTTTCGGCGAGAGCAGGACTCGGGAGAGTCGCGAGAGAAAAAGAGCAAAAAATCCAATAATCTGGCTTCCGGGCTGAAACGAGTCGACGAATGAGTATCGCCGAGCGACTCGTTAACAGCAGATTGCTAATTCTTATGTGTCCGAAGATTTCCTGCCGTGCTGCAAATTTCATTTAGTCTTTGACGCGCCCCCTTTTCCCCCATGCGCATGCCACGCCTACTATAACACGTAACCAATCGGTTGTTCTAATGCATTATCATACATCACATTTTGTTTTTATCATATTCAAAGTTATTTGAAAGCATTAGAATAATCCATGTCTAACTCTTATATTCAAGAGCTTTCAATTCTCAGTGGGCACTTATATTATAGCTAAAGTCTATTATCATGAATGTCTTGCTTGTACTGAAACTGGCGTTCCTATGGGACTGCACTGGCCGCAAAATATCACCTGACTACTCTGGGACAAAAAAAATTACTAGAACATGATAGTGCGATTACCTATAAAGCTTTAAATGATTTGCAACATAAAATTTACACAAAAAATGTGCTTGGACAAAAAATTTTTTGTAAAATGAATTGATGGATTTTCAAGTAGTTGAAGTCAAGATATGATGAGGCAGGCATTCACTTGTGGCTTTCTTAGTTACAGTGACAGCATTATGCATACAAAAATAAAAAGTTTGATCGCTCTAAGAAATAAATTACATTCGCAGTTGAGAATGTTTGTGTCTCTATCGGTATTAATTATCTCTTTTATATCCAGAGAGCCCCTCGGAAGATGCATAATAGATAAAGCAAGGCATAACTCCCTTGTTACTTCCGAAAAAAGGTAGACAAAAAGGAAGACATAGGCGGCAAAGGGCATAGATAAATCAAGACAACAAGCTGATAGAAATGGAGTGGAGAGGTGAACAAGGGAGAGATGCGGCGGCGAGATGGAGACAAAGAGATGTGGGGTGTGCTGGTGGGGCGTGGGAGGGTGGTGAGGGGATGGCGCGAACGTGATCTCTGGCGCACGACGGCAGAGTGAAACCAGAAAGCCGCCCAGAGCCGTCGCTGGGTGATGCAGCACATAAGAGGTCGAGCGAGAACGCAATGCCGCCACTAGCGGCCGAGGACTCCCCACTGGACCGATCCGAGCGTTGTCTCCGGCCCGGTAATGTCTTGATATGACGAGTCCCTCGACCTCTGCTGGCGCTTCTCGGTCCCGCAGTGAGGCACGTATCGCGATCTCCACGGGACGCCACGCGCCGTGCTATACGTACTCCCATCACTAGCTCTCGGGCAGCTCCCCTTACCCCCGCCCTCTATCTTTCTCTCGTTCTCTTCCCGATTTACCGATATTTGTTCGGTTATCGTTCCGCAGAATGTCCCTGATGGAATTCCAAATGAGAACGCTTCTTATAAATAGATAGAATTTCAGTACCTGGTCCTAATCTTGGGATCACCAGGACATTGAAACTCGAGATCACAATGCATTATCGTGTACATTGGAATCAGCGAAGGTATAATCGCATTAGCTACGTCAAATTTTTCCAATTAGGGATCGAGGAACCTGGAAAATAAGACTTTCTTATGTGAGGGACTAAATTTTTAGGAAAAATCGTCCATGCAGTGCTAACAGCAATTATTTGAGCAATTTTTTCCAAGGTTTGCTCTAGGTAATGCGCGGACTGACGAAGTGGAGCGCACGCACGTATAGTGTACTATTTGTTGAAAGAAGGGAATGCGTAACATAATAGTGTAGCGAACAACACAAACAAAGTTTTCTGATTTCTTGAATTTACTGTTTTTTTGTGTCCCTCCGCTAAGTTGACTACTGGTCACGTCCAGATTACATTTCGACGAAATGAAAGAGCACGTAACATCTCTGAGGACGGTCGGCGAAAGAGATAGATGTGCTATCCTTTGTCTTAAGTTTCTTAGTTGACTTTATACTGAACAGTAGGACATGTCCGTTTGTTCGCTTTCCCACTTTCTTCTCCGATCCGTCTGGGGTTTATCGCAAATTTGATTATCCTCCATGAAACGGAAACGTGAGATGCTTCCTTATAAATGTCAGGAAATTATTTCGAAACAAGTGAGTCAACATTGTTCGTTGAAATTCGCTTAAAAAAAAGTAAATCATTAGAAATGCGAATGCCATTGAATAATTTATAGCACTGTTTGGAAATAGTCATGCACGCTCGAGATATTTTCTATTCGCGATTTTACAGTCAATAATTCAAGTTTACAATCGTTTAAATATTCATGTTTCCTGATAGTAAATCAAATAAAATTATATTCAGTCCATTCTTTATATTTAAATTGCGTTCATTTATCTGTCACAATCGATGTATTCACTTTTACCATATTTTCAATTGCAGATAACTTTTGACCAAATCAAGTATATACTAACGCATTTTTTTAATTGAAGCTTTTTTCCTCCCACTTTTATCCTACCAATAACCATTTTCTCTTCGCACCTTTAGAGATTAAGTGCATACCTGTAACAATCGCTACATTTCAACGTATTTGAGGGGTGAAGAAAATAATGTTACAGGGCACTTTTTCAGTATTGGAACGTGGTTTTGCCTTTGTAAGAGGTAAACCTATGTAAGCCAAGTGCAAGACTTCTAAAATTCCTTATTAATTGATCTTTGTCGATTTGTACTGCCCGGGGCACGATTTACAAGGGTGTCTCTGGGGCCGAAGGAGCTATAGAGAACACGGGATTCTCGCGATGCTCGACTCTGGTGAATGGCGCGGAGGTCGTTAAGGAGCAAGCGTAAAATAACAAATTTCATTTGTTTTGAAAAAATATCGTGTGATTGGCGTGCACGGTCAGACAGATTACTTTTGACTTGCATACGGTGAAGACATTGTAAAATTTAACATTAATAAAAAGTTCTTCATAGATTAAAAAGTATTCGCCTTCATTCTACAGCTTTGTTTTAAACATGTACAATTAGAAAATAGATGGTCTAGTGCCTGCCCCAACAATTTTTTTTCGCCGTTTTTTAAGTTAAGTGTATTTTTCCCGTAGAATTCTCCATATGAGCGTACAATTTTTGTGCCGCATCCTTTGACTTTTTGTTTATTAAAATATACATATTTCAAAAGCATGCTTAAAAAAATAAAATATTTATAAATGTATTATGCTCTGCACGAAAAAAAAATGGTTGGAACCAGTAATAAAGCGCTTGGGAAAATACGCACCAACTATATTTTTGGTCAATCTTACCAAGTACTTGGTAATTATAATAAAAAAAATTGGTAAGTTACCTGCTTTTTGGGTAACATTTATCAAGTTCTTGGTAAGGTTAACCAAAAATATAGTTGGTCCGTATTCTGTCAAGCGCTTTGTTACTGTTACCAACCATTTTTTTCCGTGTGCACCTTAAGATCCACGTAATTAGTAATCGACAAGTTGTTTTGTTGTGGTTAATTGTTTCCTCGTTGAAAGATGTTTTCTAGTTGGTAGTTATTTTTTTTTCGTTGATAGTTGTATTCTTGTTGAAAATTTTTTTCTTTGAAATCTGATCTATTGTTGATAGTTGTTTTATTGTTGGTACTAATTTTCTTGTTGATAGTATTGTTCTTGTTAGTAGTTGTTCAGTTGTTGATATGAGTGCATACTTACTGCAGATAAATCTCTTGTGTTGAAGGGTGAGCCACAGTCCGACTACGTATCATGTTGAATCGAAGATCTATTGGCTTTTATTCAAGCTATTGAATATTTTATAAATAAAATGAAGTGAGCTGTTCGATGGCTGTACTACGGAGTTGGTCCACTTCATTTCTTATTACTGTTTTAGATTTAAAAAAGTCAGGTTCGGACTATCCTTATTGGTAAAAAAGTGAAATTCCCCTTAGTTTAGAAAGTTTTTTCTTTTGGAATTAGAAATCCATACATACCAGTTTTATAGGTTATGTCGTGCACTGTCTGTAGTAGTAAAGTTCTGAAGAAACTGTTTGAATATAATAAAAAAAAAACATATTGGAATACCTCATTTTATTACAAGCTTTATTATTATAGTTTTACTTATCATTATTATAAAATTTAAAATACAGCATCATAAAAGTAGGTACAAGTAGGCTGTAAATATAAGCAGAAGAAAGTACTAAAGAAAGCTCTGATTTGGCCGTGCATCTTAAAAGCATATAATCTAAAGTTTGCTATAACAAATAGAAGAAAGATCGTATTTAGGATGAAAATCACACAATCAAGTGTTTAAAATTAGTAAGCGTTTATAGAGTTGTATTCAGACCTTTCATGAGGCTTTAACTTATTAGTAAATACTTTGTTTCACTTGATCGTCGGTACATTATATTTAAAAAGCAGCTCCAAAGTATTGATTTTGGAATAATTATAATAAAACCTGCATCGTAAATAAAAATGATATAACTGAGTGTATCTTCATATTAATGGCAATAATGTTAATTATATGAAATTTCGGATCAGAATTAAATTTGAATGCATTCTATAAAGAGCAATTTTATAATGAAATTCGGGCGAACTGCAGTGTTGAGTCTCAGAACCCCGGACAATTTTGCTGCAATGTTAACAAATATCAACCGAAATGACGTGCAAACCGAAATCCTTCACCTCCCCTCTCTTCTCTGCTCATGGCGGAAATTAATGCGAAATTGATTTGTAATTCGTAATGGTATACATCCACAAATAAATGACCCTTCAGCATAACGCACTACGTGACAAGAATTCAAGCATTTTTAAATTTATTATCACTACGCATCCCTAAAAGCTGTATATCTTATGATTGTACAAAATGTATGAAATGATCGCAGAGGAAATAAACTATTAAATAGATTCGAATTGTGAACAAACATAATTATTATTGAAGTTATTCGTTACGCATAAATCCAGAAGGGTTTCCTGCGTGAATCTGTGTGAAAATTTGTTTGCCAGAACAACCCTGCAGGACTTCTTATAAGAATTCCTATGGTAATTCTATTTGTGATTTTTTGGTGTAAGAAATACTGCGGTTAACACAGACTTGTAACCTATGTTTGGCGCTATTATCCCCATGAAACTTCCATTTAATAGATGTTATTAGTGTCATTTTATTAAGTTCATTATCTTTTTTTACGCCAAACCTGAACTCTTACAGGAAATTCTGCAGGAAGTTCTGTATAAGGTTGTTCTGGAAATTGTTTTTTAACACTCCGTGTGCGAAACGCGGTTTCTCGGGCTCGTTTTCCGTGCGCGAAACACCAGGTTTTTTAACTAGTGCGTGAAACAAATAATACGGCGTAAAACATGTCGTTGTTATCAAAACGTTGTTTTGCATACGCTAAGTGTTTTAGTGTTTTACATAGTTACGTTTCGTTTGCCTTAGTTCCGGTTGTTCTACAAACCCCAAAATAGGTGTCGTAGCCTAGCAATAATATAACAATGATTTTATACATTGAAAATACAAGTATATTAGAAAATTCAAACGTTTGAGAAATGTTTGAATTTTAAACAATAAAAATACAAACATAATGCTGGGACTTTGCTTGTGTAACACAAAAAAAGCATCGAGATAAAGACGTGAAGAAGACAGCTGGTTTAAAACATGATACATTCTGCCTATTATTCATTTTGCTAAGAAATGTCAAATAAAACGAGCCGGCTGCTGGACTGCACTGTAACTAATGACAAGTTAACTTAGTGTTTTTCCTTTGCGTGGCCCACAGGCAGTAATAGATTGATTATGATCCTGCATAATTTGCTTGTGAAAGTGCGATTTTCATAAACTGTTACGTCCATACGACTGTTTGCATAAATTCAGTACCAACCTAATACATGCCTATAAAACATACGAGATAGGAGATGTATACGTTGATTTACAGCCAGAGTTCGCGTAAACCTACTTGTTCGAGGCGATCGTGTCCCGAAGCAAGCTAGTATTTTCTGTGCGAAGGAAGAAAAAAGGGACGAGGATGAAAGGCGAATTGCCGGAGGATGTAGGGGAGGCGGCAGGCAGCTAGCTAGCAAGCCGGCAGGTAGGAGTGGGCGGGAGAGGGCGTCCCTCAGCTATAGCGCTCTGGACGGCAGAATGTAAATTTCAGCGATGAATCCTCGGGAAATTCTCAAGTTCCATAATCATTGCAATTTCGCTCTACGTGATGTAATTTTGAATTGAGATTATTCAAATTCAGAGTGTGCGAACGCGGACGACGTCTCCGTCGCGACGTAGCTCTCGAGTTAGCGTGTTGTATAGTTGTCTCTCTCTCTCTCTCTCACTCACTCTCTGGCGGCGGCGGCAGCGTTTGTGTGCATGCACAGATATACCCGCCTATAGTGCTATGAGCCTGCGCACACGTCGCGCCGAGCGCTCTCTCCCTGATCCCTCTCGTCTCGTGCACTTTGTATGCGCTTGTTGATACACGGCGGACCTCTCCCCTCAATTTTGGCTGCAGTGCTATAGCCGCGTGCGGCTCTCGCTCGACTGCGTCAAACTCGAGCTGAATCGCGTTGCAACGCTGATTCGAGGGCGAAATGGACCGGGAAATGCGATAAACAAGCCGGTTCCCGCAAAAAGGAGAGCGACAGATCTATTGAACGAG
>QLSS01000069.1:445329-480686 GCA_024372645.1 Trichomalopsis sarcophagae
GCCATATATATATATATATATATATATATATATATATATATATATATGGCTGATGAAACCAGTAAAATGTTTAATCTAAATTTTGAAAGCGAAAGAAAAAAGCTATAATTTGAGCTCCGGGTGGTAGAAATTGACTGTTGGGATCAAAAGTTATAATGATTTTATAAATAAGAAAAATCGCTGATTTTTGTAAAAAAAATCGAGAAATTGGTGATTTTTTGTCATTTTCAAGCCTAGACAACTTTTAACCTAATCAATTCTTTTTTTTAACACCTCAATTCTATTAAAACGCATTTTCAATTGCGCCTCCAGACAAAAAGTGGCATTTTCCTGGTTTTTGTTAATTTTTCCCGTGTTAAATTCCCATAAGAGAATTTAAACTGTCTGGCAAAAAATAGGTATTTTTTAATCTTGGGAAACCAAGGTTTTTCGAGTTCTGGGTGGCCTAAAGAACCTAAAAAGTCGGTCGGGTAGGTGTGCCCTTAAATTTCAAATTGTCCGGTTTTTTCTGAATTTGCACAGATATGTTCGCATATCAAATATTGTAATGATACTTGTCGCACGTATCTCGAAATTTCGAATATATGCGTTATGCATGTCAATTCTTTCGAAGATTAGTAAACTATTATAACATCGGATACGTGTCATTTAATGCATTGCTGCACGTCCTGAGGTAACTACCTAGCAGCTATAGTATTAAATAGGTATTTGCAAATCAAGACTCTAAATATTTCGAAAATAAAAAAAAAGGGTCCCACAAACTTTCGAAAATTGTCTTGGTTATTTAACATTGCCCAAGCCCTATTCGACAATTCGTTATGAGCCTACAGGAAAGTTAAGCGGCTGCACTTGTCCCCCCTCTTTCCATTTCGCACTCATGTATAGTTTTGCCTAGTTCAGCACAGCGTCTGCGTTAGCAGGGTTGTGGAAGGGGGATTGTAAAATAGGTAAGCAACTTGGGTATCGCAGGTAGTGGAGCGGGCAAGCGAGTGGCACTGGTGAACTTGCTTATATAGAGTTAGTAGAATTATGCTTCACGTTGTCGCGGAACTCGCTCGCGCCGCCGTGCATGGCTGTATATGTATATCCAGTCAAATGCTTTCGGGCTGACGCAGGGCCATCGAGTGTGACGCGCTTGGTCATACGAGCGTACACTCACATTTCTCTCTTCAAGTGCACGCGCCAGTGCATGCGCGCGAGCACACCCGCACGTGAAACTGCAAAGCATGTAACTGCGCAAGGAATATGAGCTCAAGTGCCGGCATTGCGGCTGTGTTCGGAGGCTATGCCGGGCGGGTCGCCAGTGGGAAATTTGTGTCCCAACTTTAGCTATCTGTGTATTATATGGAAATTGATAACGCTGAAGTTATTAAAGCATTCTCTGATAGCTACTGCGCCTTGTACGGCTCATGCGGATGCGACGTGGAGAGGAACTCGGAAACAAACGACGCGTGCCTGCACAACGCACTTCGCAAATGTTCCGGATGAAGATATGACCGTTTTAAAAGCTGTTTGATAATGAAAGTTTACGTTGTTAAAAATAAGCAAAGGGATTTATTTAACAATGATTCTCAGAGCAAGGCCTCGATCCTCTTAGTAGTTGATTATGATTCGCACCCTCTTGTGAAATACTCACCGAGCCGAGCTCGACTTTGGCTTTGATCCTGTCAGCACGCTTCCCAAAGGCTCCTTCCACTTTCTCTCGCAACAAGCTCTTCGACGTCTCTGCATACCGATTATTCTAGCAATTATTCTGGCTATTACGCCGAGGAGGATCGATAAACGTCAAAGCGCTCATCTTTCTTTTGCTCACTCGTCCGCCGAGATCTGGAGAGTCGGGGGTGGGCTGGGGGCGAGCGTCTTACAGTAAAGTCGCTCTCTTCCCGGATTTCAACGGCGCGAAACGCAAGACGTCCTAACGAGAATCCAATAATCCTCAATTCTCCGGGACACTGCTCGGCAAATGAAAGTTTATTTGAAAAGGCCGATAGACACCGAGTCGTCCGTGTAAATACTACAAGACAGGATATCCGCCTTTCTATTGTTTATCGTGTCTACTTCATTACTCCCCCTGACAAAGCAATGAATCGCTCCAACGAAATGACCAACAAAATGTACAGTCCAGAAGATCTTACACTCCAAGTGCAAAATGGCATTTCGCGGACTTCAAAATCGAAGAAAATCTGGCATTGCGCTGGCAACTCATTTTTCAATCGCCACTGATTATTTTCGTTCACTTCCTTAATATAATCACGTTCAGTTTGAACACTGTACGGATCGTAGCTATTGCAATTCTATTACTATCCTTGTCGTTGAATCAGGGCATGACTAAAAAGATGAGAATGATATTAGTATGGCAAGACTTGAAATGAAACAATAAGTACAACATCTATTGCAGTGTCATATAATTTGGATTCACCGATTCAATCATCATGTTGCTAGAAAAGGCATAGCCAAACGAAATTGATCTATCAGTTCCAATAGAATCATAAACGATGAGACAACGAGAAGAAGGCTGGCTTCAGTTCACTAAAGTTTCTCCATGAAAACGAAGCCTGACAGCTACTTTGAGAACTCGCGTGTGAAGGTATTAAGGCATAAAACTTTCTTACGCGATAATTGAATGAACCAATGCCAGTATTAGGGTCCCCATGCGTGGCTGGGAGCGAGCTTTGCGATTCGTGTACTCGTCCGCGTAAAGTAAAGAGGGAATGATAAAGGGCAAAGGAGCGGGAACGTTAGCTACACGAAGCACGTCCAAGTACAAGAAATGGAAACAAAAGGACGAGCATGAGAACAGAGACAGAAAACGAGAGAACGAGAGAAAGAGTGAATGAGGAGATGGATGCACAGCTTATCCGTCGATATAAAGGGAGCCCAGCGCCGAAGGGCACTGGAAAAGTAATGCCATCTCGTCGAGAATGCTTTTCCAAAACGGGGACGCTGCTGCTGCGCTACTGCCGCTGTCGGATCGTTTGAGAAGACCGACGGAACAGGTCTAAGTGCATGTCGGCTAGGATTTCCACTATAGCTTGTGTAATATAAACCCTGCCCGAAGAGACCAAGAGCAAAAGAAGACGGGAGTTGGTCGGCTTTCATAATCATATTTCCCAGCCGACTCGAGCTTTTCTTTTGGCTACCCATCTTTTCTATTTTCATCTTTTTTTCGGCGCAACCTATAGCTAACAACGTCGCACAGTCATTCATATCAAAAATTCAATCACTGAAAAAGGGCCTTATGTGACACTGTTTTCTAGGCCCCTCAAATTCGTCAAAAAATAGGGTCATAAAATAAGGGCACAAACAAAAGATGTATTACGGTAGAATGACATTTTTTTGAAAAAAAAATCCGTTGAAAATTCTTCATTTGGTCAAAAGTCACGCAATTGAAAATCTGTTGTGGATATAGGTTATCCACAACAGGGAACACACACACACACACACACACACACACACACACACACACACACATATACACACACAAGAGAAGCTAACAAATAATAAATATAGTAGATATATGTATGTATGTGTGCGTTAGCGTGCAAAAAGTATTTATCTTGAAAAACTATTAATTTTGCTAAACATTATTTATATAGGTTGTTTAAACAATTTTTTTTTGCAAATCTGATGACAGATTCATAATCAGCGCACTCGAAAACATTATATTACATACATTTTACGTCCCATTCATGTTTTCAAAAACGTGATTTAAGGTGGTTAGGTCCCCTTAAGTTATATGATGATCCATTAGGAACAACTCTCAAGATACTTACTACTTAACTTGCCATGCCCGTTTCATTTTGTTTTCTGGTAAAGTATTTTCTATTTATGTATTAGAACGTGATGAACACTATATAAGTACAATAAAAAGGGCATAGTAAGTTACGTAGTAAGTATCTTGAGAGTTGTTCCTAATGGATCATCATATGACTTAACTTCAAGTTAAGTAAGCCCTTGATATGAACAAAACAATTAGTTGTTTTATTATGATTAAATATAATAAACTTGACTCTGTTTGATTGATCTCAGTTCGTTTTTTATCTGTAATTCCGTTGCAGAATATATCAAACTCGCCTAACCAGTTACTTTTTTAAAAGTCAATTTTTGCTTCCTCCTAGAGGAAGCTTTGTAATAGTAAAATTTTGAGTTTTGTCAAAACTTCTAGAAAATACTTTTTGGTGTTAGAAGTGAAAATCACGTGTTTTTAGAAAATGTCCGTATGGATGTGTGTGTGTATGTATACAGTAATATTTCTGGAACTACACGGTCAATATCAATAAAATTTGACATGCATGTATATTTTTGGATTCTGAATTCGGGAAAAACATTTATTTTGAGATTGAAAATATTTAAAAAAGTATTAACATTGTATATTTAAATAATATTTTATCTATTGGAACTATAAATCTAGTTGGAGGAAGCTACGTGCCAACGAATTGGCAGCGGCTTTTTAGAGATTGCAGTCCTTTGAAGTAAATTTTTTTGCGTATTTCATATTTGTCCTAAAAATAAAAAATAAGCATCTTAAGCACCTTTTGACTATGGTTTTTTGTAACATTTTTATCATTAACATGAAAACACTGATTGTTCTGTCGCAAAATATTAGTATGGTGGCTATGATTGATAATGTATGTTAAAATTGAGGTAGGTGTAAATTTTCGCTAAGCACGAATATTATTAGTACACGAAGATACCAAAAATTACGAAGTGTACCATCTACACTCCGTCATCGGCCACCCTGTACATTTAGACGCCGTCCTCACATGATTCATTTTCCTACACACCAAAAACTACGGAACGTACTACCTAGACGTCGTCATAGGCTACCCTAGCTACCGCTACCGCGCCACTTGATATTAAATAAAAAAAAATAAAATTATACTCGTAGTCTCGCTCGTCGCTATATGGGGCAATCTATAGAAAATATGCAGTTAGGGTGCTCGAAAATCCGAAAAAAAAAATTCGATGCTAAATCGCCGCTACCACACTTTTCTTATCATTTGAGGTCTATAGAACACTGAAAAGGCGATGATCCTGCGATATCAACCTCGGCACGATGATTTCTGGGCGATTTGAATTTTTTCTCGTGAAATTTTCGTCGTAAAAATTCATGAAAAGGAGCCATTGTTCAACGGCATGTACTCAAGCTCTGGGGGTGCAAACGGTAAATGCGTATTTATAGGATCAAAGTATGAGATAAAATCTTCAATTATAGCCCTGGTGAGTTAAAAATAGTTGCTTACGTTCAAAGTTGTCTTGGTCTGAAAATAACGAAAAATCGAAATTTTTCATAAAAAACACAAGGTAAATTTTTTATTTTAAAATCCTAATAACTTTTTACTCGGGCGGTTGTCGTCACCCATCCTGGGCTTAAATTGAAGCTCCTTTCTTGTACTTTGATTTTACCAAATTAGATTAACATTTTATTTGTTGATTAGCTATATTTATGCTTATCAATTTCTTATGGAAATATGCTTATGGCTATCAGAGGCCCTTTTTCGACCTTTTTGATTGTCATATATATAGCTATTCAACAAAGAGGGGTTTAATCTAAATTTACAAAACCACAGAACAAGATAAGATCTTCAATTTAAGCCCTGGACGATTAACAATGACAGCCCGAGGCAAAAGTTATCAGAATTTTAAAAATCGCAAAATCGCCGGTATTCGTGCAAAATCAAAATATTTTTGATTTTTCGCATTTTTTAAACGTAGACAACTTTTTACTCAAGCAACCATTTTTAACCCACCAAAGCTAAAATTAAAGATCTTTTTCAGCACTTTGATACTTGTAGAGGCATTTTCAGTTTGATTAAACCCCTCTTTGTTGAATAGCCATATATATGACAATCAAAAAGGTCGAAAAAGGGACTCTGATAGCCATAAGCATATTTCCACAAGAAATTGATAAGCATAAATATAGCTAATCAACAAATAAAATGTTAATCTAATTTGGTAAAATCAAAGTACAAGAAAGGAGCTTCAATTTAAGCCCCGGATGGGTGACGACAACCGCCCGAGTGAAAAGTGATTAGGATTTTAAAATAAAAAAATTACTTTATGTTTTTTATGAAAAATTTCGATTTTTCGTTATTTTCAGACCAAGACAACTTTGAACGTAAGCAACTATTTTTAACTCACCAGGGCTATAATTGAAGATTTTATCTCATACTTTGATCCTATAAATACGCATTTATCGTTTGCCGTTAAAAAAAATTTAAATCGCCCAGAAATCATTGTGCCGAAGTCGATATCGCAGGATCATCGCCTTTTCAGTGTTCTATAGACCTCAAAGGACAAGAAAAGTGTTGTAGCGGTGATGTAGCATCGAATTTTTTTTTTCGGATTTTCGAGCACTCTAACTGCATATTTTCCGTGTGATATATGTGTGATAACATCAGTAATCCTGCTGGTCTGTATATAAGTATGTGAGAAAGAAATATATGTGCGGCTAAATTCACGGTCTTAACACAAGCCGTGTGCTTCATGGTCTGAACATATTGAGCTGAAGAATCCCAAACGGATTTTAGCATCTTTGTTGAGACATGCTTGTTTATTGTAAAAAAGCTGCTTTCTTGTCAATATATCGATTGGAAATCATAGTCAAGCATACAAATATGGTTATACGCCTGTTCCGGACAGGGATAAGCCGAGATAAGATAGCGGGCGAGGCAGAAAAACTTAAGACCTTTTCTCGAGGTTTAGGGCGCAGGTATAAGCCGATACTCCAAAGATAGGAAGGGGGCGCAGGTAGCGGAAAGTGGGCCCGGGAAAGATTTACGGGACGGAGGGAGGGAAAACGCGAGAGAGCAAGATCACAGGGCAGGGCCGAGGTCTCGGCAAGTTCGAAAAAACGTGTCATAGAGTCACAGAAAATAAAAATGAAACCCTTTTAATGAAAATGAAATAAAAATGGATACTTTATTTGCCACCCCATCCCTAACCTAATCATGGTACCCAGGTTGAGGAACTAGAACACCAAACGATGGGTTGGCAAATTGAAGCTCATTTTCGCGGTAGATCTTGTACGGACTAGTGAAGTGATACAGTGAGAAAATTCAATAACGTCTAAGGCACGTCAACTTTACGTTGAGTCGACAGACGTCGGAAAGAGAGAGAGAGAGAGAGAGAGAGAGAGAGAGAGAGAGAGAGAGAGATAGATAGATAGATAGATAGATAGATAGGTCTTTATTTGCTAAAGCAAAAAGAAAAAATAATATAATAAAGATCATAGAGACGGTGTCGAATACATTCGAACAAATATATAAAAGATATTGTCATATAAAATCACATGAGATCACATTTTGTCATATTTAATTATCACATTAAACTCCTCCAGCACTACGTTGTACACTTAAGGTTTGGTCAAAGACCTATCTGTATCACACGTTTGAAGTCAAAAAAGAAAAATTACGTAGTACTGGAAGAATTTTTACGGCCACGGGCCGAGTCTGACCAGATTAAAACTAGATTAATGAAAAAAATACAGCGCCAGAGGGCTCAGAGTTGTCACGATTCAGTGGCCAGCAGGTGCCGCCGTAATGCCCCTTTGAAGGAGGCGAGTGATGGCAGGTTTCGCAGAGCAGAAGGGAAAGAGTTCCAGAACCGAGCACCCTGGACCTGGAAGGCCCTAACCCCGGTTTCAGTACTCACCGTAGGGATGCTCAGCTCCGGGGGAACTCCCCTACCGGAGGGTCTGGGCTTGTGTTTATTGAACAATGAGGCCAGATACGAAGGCTCACCGATCCGGGTTATTCTGTATAATAGAATGGCCTCAAAGTAGAGTCTTCTGGAATCGGTGCAAAGCCATTCTAGACGCCTCCGGTAGGGACTGATGTGTTCATCCCTCCTAACCCCAAAGATGAATCTCACACATGAATTGCTCAGTCTCTATATCCGTATTCGTTGTTCGTTAGACACGTCCAGGATAGTCACAGCACAGTAGTCGATGTGTGGTTGTATAAGTGTCTCAACTAGCCTTCTGCGGAGAGTCTCAGTGGTGCAGCCCCTGATAAACCGCAGGATATATAGGGCTTTATTTACTTTTTTCGTGATAGCATCCACCTGCGGTCTCCAAGTCAGTTTGCTATCCAGTACAACACCGAGACTCACGACCGTCTCACTGAATGGGACGATCACTCCGTCCGGCAGCGGAACCCCAGGCAAGTTCCATGATTTAATATCATTAACGTTCTTCATGGACCCGAAAAATATAGACTTGGTTTTGCCGGAGTTAAACCGCAGACCGGAGCTCTCCGCCCAGCCAGAAACCAGCCGCGCCGCTTCTGCCAGTCGAGCCACGCCGTCCAGGAAGTTATCTTTGTTGGTGTGTAGATAGATCTGGAGGTCATCCGCGTAAAAAAGATGTTTAATTGTGTTGCTGTCGAGTATGTTTTGCAGGTCGTTGACATAGAGGCTGAACAGCAAGGATCCCAGGACAGAACCCTGTGGAACTCCCAGATTGGTTTCAAGCCATTCTGATGCTCCGCTTTTATTCGAAATTACCATCTGGAACCGTCCCTGTAAATATGATTTAATCCACAAGAGAGCCGCCCTAGAGAACATCAGCTGCCTCAGCTTAGATAGTAATTTGGAAGGTGAGATGGTGTCAAAGGCCTTGCTGAAGTCAAACAGCAGCATAAGCGTCACCTTCTTTTTGTCAATTGCCATGCGTACGTCGTCAGTCAATTTTATTAACGCTGTTTGTGTGCTGTGGTGTTTTCGGAAACAGGCCTGGAAGGGGTCGATTATATTATTTTTATTAAGATACTCCGTGATCTGGGTGTGCGCGATCTTCTCGAGTACTTTTGAGAGGAAGCAGAGCAATGCAATCACACGAAAGTCCTTAACATTGGAAGGAGCACTGGTCTTTCTTAGCGCGATCAACTGAGCCTGCTACCAGATACTCGGAAAGATCCCCTGAGCGAAGGAGCAGTTAAAAAGATTAAGAATAAATTCGCCAATGATTGGGAGGGCCTTGACGACCACCCCGCATGGAATACCATCGACACCCCTCGCTTGCGAGGAAAAATGTGATATAGCAAGGACGACGTCACCAATACCAACAGGGCTAAAAGTAAATCCCTCCTCGCCTGCAAACACAATAGTGTCCGTCGCATTATCTATATTTTCGAGAGGTGATACCGATACTCCCGCGAAGTGCTCGTTCAGCTCCCCTGGCGTAAAACCAAAAAACTCCTCCTCCTTACGCCCAGGCAGGAGGCCGAAATGACGCATTACCTTCCAGATATTTCTATTTTCATCAAGGGCGTATGATAGTTGTTGGCGAAGGAAGGACTCACGCTCTTGAGCAGAACGCATGTCGACCTCGTTTGTGAGTCGAAGGGCCTCATCGAAAAGCTTCGCTCTCCCCGTGCGCTCATAGCGCCTGAGTGTAGCATTGCGTTTATCAATGAGGAGCCTCATCTCTGGTCCAGACCAAGGAGCATATTTCTTACGTGGGCAAACCGTTTTCAAGGGCGCCAATTCCTCGATTGCTAATTTTATATTATTATTAAGAACACATAAAGCGCCCTCCAGATCGGTTTCGATGGAATTCATGGCTGTCCAGTCACAACAATACAGGAGGTCGACAAGGCTAGTTGTGTCTATGCACTTGTAATCCCGATACGAGAAAGTGTCACTCGTAGGAGTGGGGGCGTAGATGTCTATCGAGACATGTATGACACAATGCTTGCCGAAACTAGGCAGCCACTCATTCTTAGAATCCAAGATCGTGTCGTTTTCGTCGGTCATGATAAGGTCAATCCATGTGTGAGACGATGAGGTATGATGTGTGGGACCATGCCGGATGATCTGAAGAGATAACTCTTCGGACAGACGCTTGATAGTAGCAGCGTCGTCTGAGTCAGATAGCACATCCGAGTTCAGATCACCCATTATGATCTTATGACTATGTTCACCGCATAAGTCCCGCAATACATCAAAAAGGTCTGGGTCCTTTTGCATCGGAATTTTCGGGGGTCTGTAAATAACTCCGAGTAGCACCGGAGGTGAGTCGCCCCTTTGTACGCTACGAAAAAGGTACTCCGGGATTCCATGTTTTTCTAGACCCACAGTATCCGATGAGGCAAGCTTTTTGATTTTAAATCCATTGCGCACAAATAGGCGACACCACCTCCGTTTACATTTCGATCCTGCCTAATGATGGAAAATCCCCCGACGCTAACTAGGCTATCGTCCACAATCGTTGTCCTCCCATCTACGTCTAGGTCTACCTATATGTCTCGTTACCATCGGCCTGCCCTTCATGACACACGCTGCCGTACGGTCGTCTCCCATTCTCGCTACGTTCCCTGCCCATCCCAATCTGCGTGATTTTATTATTCTGTTAATATTTGGTGACGCGTACAGATTGTGTAACTCATCATTGTGTAGTCTCCTCCATTCCCCGGTTTCCTTACCTTTCTTCGCCCCGTATATTTTTCGCAAGACTTTATTTTCAAATACCCTAAAACGGTTGTCCGCCTGCTTAGTGAGGGTCCACGTTTCGCACCCGTACAGAACCACCGGCAGTATTATTGCTCTGCATATTTTTATTTTAACGTTTTTAGACAGCAGCCTCGACTTAAGTAAATAACTCACGGCGTAGAAGCAAGCATTACCCGAATGGAGTCTCTTATTTATTTCGACATTAATCTCGTTTCTATCATTTATGGTCGTACCCAGATACCTGAATTCGCTAACCTTTTCAAAAGTAAAATTCCCAACTCTGAGATCTCCCTCCCCTCTGCAGATGCCAAGCTTATTCACAATCATGTACTTTGTTGTTGATTTACTTACTTCTAACCCTGTGTACTCCGCCGCTTTTATGAGGATTTCCGCGTTTCTTGCTACCGTTTCCCTACAATCCCCCAGTATATCCAAATCATCTGCGTAGCCTAGTATCTGTGTTGTTCCATTAAGCGTTGCGCCCAGCTGACTAACCTGCATTTTTCTAGCGATATACTCTAACGTTAAATTGAACAGCACCGTAGAGAGCCCATCCCCGTGTTTTAAACCATCGCGTATCGTGAAGGGTTCTGATACATTACCGCCTACTCGGACCTTTCCCGTGCTTCCTTCCAGACATATTTGAATTAACCTCACGAGTTTTTTTGGTACACCCAGAATTACTAGAATTTGATACATTTTGCTTCGCTTAATAGAGTCGTACGCTTTTTTAAAATCTATAAATAGTTGGTGTATGGTTTCGCAAAATTCCCACTTTTTCTCTAACAACTGTCTTATGGTAAAGATTTGATCGCTCGTCGATCTGTTGCGCCGAAATCCGCATTGATAATCTCCTACTATATCTTCCGCGAATCGAGTGAGTCTAGCTTGTATTACGTTTGACATAACTTTGTAGCACGTTGTTAAAAGTGAGATACCCCTATAGTTATTGCAGTCTGTCTTATCCTTCTTTTTAAAAATCGGGATAATGATAAATTCCTTCCAATTTTGGGTATTGTTTCATTTTTCCAGATGGCACATACAAGTTTATATATTTTAAAAGTGAGCTCGAAGCCCCCATATTTGAGTAACTCTGCTGGTATAGAGTCATTTCCCGCGGCTTTGTTGTTTTTTAGTATTTTAATCGCGGCCTCTACTTCTTGGTAGCTCGGTTCCTCCACGTGGAGTTCAGCAGTGTGAATTTCGTCCCCTAATTCTTCGTTATTTTCGTGTACGTTTAATAATTTATCGAAATAATTTTTCCACAGCGACAGTAATTCGTTGACATTTGTTACGAGGTCCCCATTTTCGTCCTTCATCAATTGCGCTGTACTCCTAAAACCCTTTCTGATGGCGTTAATCCCTTTGTACATTTCACGGGGGTTATTTTCCTTACTATTAGTTTGTATTCTCCTAATAAGTTTCTTTTGATATTCCAGCTTCTTATTTCTGTAGATCGCGCCCGTCTGTTTCCTTACGTTAGAATACTCTTCTACGGTCCCATCGCTTCTGTTGTGTAAGCTATCTAATTTAGCCTTTTTGCGCCTTTCAAATCAGAGTTCGCACTCTTCGTCAAACCATGATTTGCTCTTTGGCTTTTTAGGCACGACCGCGACACGGAAGTGCCTTATAGTTTTATCATCGAAAAATGTGTGACATGCGATATCTCACGCAATTTTCGACCGATCAGGCTGAAATTTTGGGAGGAGTCACCTCTCATACAAACCTAAAAATTAATTTTGTTTTATCCCGATCGTGAACATTTTTTTAAAATTCGGGTGCAATTTGTTCAATTTTTGCGTGTTTTTTTAATAAAAACTGTGGTGTTACACGATTATCTCTGAGATTATCAATCGGGCTAAAATTGTACGTCGAAATTTATTTTGGGCTTGATCCTGCATATATATGCAGAATGCGGCCACCTTTAAAAATCGCTAAAAATGTTTTTTTTTTGTCTTATCTCGAATCCTAAGCATTCTACAAAAATAGTTAAATGAAAAAGTTGTAGATCTTTGAAAAATACAACTTTTTCCCCATTAACATCAAATCATGAAAATGCTTATAACTCGAGATTACAGCCCAAAGTTGATTTTTTAAAGCTAAAAAAACAATTATTTACAATAAAACTTTGCAGATTTGTTTTTACATAAAAATATTAAATATAAAAGTTGTAGACATTTTTAAAATACTACTTTTCACCGTAGCAAACATTTTTTTAAAACACTTTTTGACATACAACAACCCTATAAGCGATTTTGTATACATTCATTCAATAATAACTTCAATACAACACGACTCATTTGACCTGAATACGTTCAGGAATTTACCCACATTTTTAAAAACTGAAATTTATATTTCGGCCTTTATCTCATACATACAAGATTAAAACATTTTTAAAAAATTAAATTATAAGAAATGCGAAATATAGGAAATAATCGCCGAGTATAAGGATCAGTGAAGCCGATCCGAGTAATTTGACATTATATAACGACGCACACTGTGCTACTTATACATTTAAGCTGAAGCAGTACAATTCACTTCTGAAATTCAAGTGTATTATACTGAACTAGAAAAACCTAATAAGGAAATTCGCTTAGATTGAAGAAAAGCTCTAAGTAGCTTACTACATCCCTCTAAACCATTTTCTAATTTAAATCCTACAAACGAAATATCATTCTATTGTTCACTTCCTCTTGAAAACTGCGATACAAAAGTGTTGTATTATTTATCTGAAATTACAATAAAATTAAATTAAAATAAGATGTATTTTAAGGATATATCTACAAACAAAAATAAATAATTGATACAAATAATACAAGTAAGTTGCCAGTTTTGCAGTAGTTTTGATGATAGTGTTGATGACTGCCAGAAGAATACCAATCAGCACTTGGCCACAATGTTAAAAAACTAGAAAACAAAAAAAAACATTTAAAATTTATGCTTACAAATAATTATTCAACTCACTGATCTGACCTGATAAAAATATTCATCCATCAATATAGCAGTATAGTAGGAGTATAGTAGTGCACGAGTATTGAATGTAGTTACGTTTGAACTCCAAGATTTTGATAGCTTAGTTATCAACAGCATCAGTATCCTTGGTTTGACTCCAGTAGACGCAGTAGACCATAATCTAACTAATGCAGAATCGTTTATACACCTAGACATACAGAAAACAGAGATTCATACCACTGATATCTGCATAAAAATTTAAAACAAGGCAGTTTTTAAGTATGTATTGCGTGAAATAACATGTTTCAGTCACATAGTTTACATTTACAATCAGAAGATTATCATCATGAACACTGAAAATATATCCGCAATCCATAAGAAATCTGTTTACTGAGCTTATTTAGGGGATATGCAGGAGCAGCAGCCACAGGAGTAGTCCAAAAAACAAAGGAGCTAACCTCCAAGCAAAAACTCAAGTTTCTTGTTGGTGCTACTATATTGCAGCACTATACTGCAGCACTTCTTGATGAACTGACATTCACACATCGCATCCTCGGTGCCATTGCGGGTGCATCACTTTTGCATATTTTTTGAACGGTCTTACAAAGCAAGAACCACGAGCAGCTGATCTGCGACCGGGATCACGGTGAGCAGTGGTTGCTTGAAAACACATACAGGCACCATAGTAGCACTTCTTTTCTGATTTTTAAACTACTTATAACAATGTTACATCGCATCGTTGTCGCCGTTTTCCACTACTTACTCACTTATAATATATTATAATATCGACGAGTAAACATTGCGGTTAGCGGAGGCCGGGAGGCTGCTTATCAAAACGTCAACACACACGACAGACGGCTGCGTGGGTATGTCTCTAACCGGTCGCCAGATCGATGCGCACAATGTATGCGCAGTGGTCGAGCTCGCTGACACGCTCGACAGAGCCAACGAACAGCTGTTCGATTTTGCTTAGCTGATATAATAAAACTAATACTTTTTCTGTTAAAATTATGTAATAAACTATCTTAGCACGAAATTCATGACTTTAAAAACAGGATGAAATTCGGTTTGTTAAGCGTGGCGTCACAGCCTACATATAAAAACCAATGTATTTTTCACCAATAGGATAGTTCCGAATTTGTCCACCTTATGGAATTTTGCGTGTATAATCTATCTACATTATATTAAAATCTTTTAACCATTATGCGATTTATTCTGTAAAGAAACCTTTATCCTGTAAAACTATTTTGTAGAAATACATTTTGTTATAAAAACTGTAATCTTGGTACAGCAACACATACATTTACCACAATAATGTATTTTTTTTATTATTGATTTTTTATATTATTAAGTTGTAAAGTTAACAAAAAAGCGTACGTACGTACGTACGTACGTATGTACATTTTCTGTAAAATAATTATAATGAATAAACAAATATAATTTTTGTTTTGGTATACTCATAATACGACATAATGTGTATACGTACGTAAGATAAAAATCATTACATTTGGTCCAGATTAAATGATGCTGGAGATAATGATTATATAAAATAAACATTTTAGAACTAGAACACCAAACGATGGGTTGGCAAATTGAAGCTCATTTTCGCGGTAGATCTTGTACGGACTAGTGAAGTGATACAGTGAGAAAATTCAATAACGCCTAAGGCACGTCAACTTTACGCTGAGTTGGCAGACGTCAGAAAGAGAGAGAGAGAGAGAGAGAGAGAGAGAGAGAGAGAGAGAGAGAGATTAGATTAGATTATAACTTATTTATTAACGCTCAGGCCCGAGGGCCGAAGGACATGGTGCAAAATACAACAAAAAATTTACAAGCAAAGAATCCTTTATCCTGTAAAAATATTTTGTAGAAATACATTTTGTTATAAAAAATTTAATCTTAGTACCGCAACACATACATTTACCACAATAATGTATAGTTTTTTTATTATTGATTTTTTATATTATTAAGCTGTAAAGTTAACAAGAAAGCGTACGTACGTACGTACGTATGCACATTTTCTGTAAAATAATTATAATGAATAAACAAAATTAATTTTTTTTTGGTATACTCATAATACAACATAATGTGTATACGTACGTAAGATAAAAATCATTACATTTGGTCCAGATTAAATGATGCTGGCGATAACGATTATATAAAATAAACATTTTATACTACATATATAGAAATATTCTAGGAATTTAAATAATTCTTCGGAATTTTTACGGTATATTTGATATCCACTAGGTGCACTTCCTTGTAGATGATGTCGCATCGACCTGGGGGTCATCCTGACACCTGGACGTCGTCTACAGGAAGTCACAAGTAATTTACGGTATATTTTATGTTTGAGTCGTGCTCTTTCTTGTAGATGATGTCACGTCGACCTGGGGGTCATCCTGACACCTGGACGTCGTCTACAGGAAGTCACAAGTAATTTACGGTATATTTTATGTTTGAGTCATGCTCTTTCTTGTAGATGATGTCACGTCGACCTGGGGGTCATCCTGACACCTGGACATCGTCTACAGAAAATTGCAAGTAATTTACGGTATATATCATGTTCAAATGGTGTTCTTGTATCTCTAATATATATATATATATATATATATATTATTTACATATACATTTATATAAAATTCATTTAATATAAAATTAAATTAATCTCAATAGATTTCCAGATTTCACGTATATATGTTTATATCATGATCATTCTTTTTACTTTTCATTTTGTTGTCTATTAAAATATCGTTATGTGCGTAAATAGACTGTTTACTTAAAAATATTCTTAAATTATTTCTTAATGTTGTACTAGACAAGGGAACGTACAATTTACGATGACTGAATTCTGGAGTATATAAATATAATCCAACCTTGTCAAAAGATTTTGGTCAACTTATTAATATCATAGATATACATTTGAGATAAGCAATGGCGATAACTCAGTCAAACAATTATTTTACTTCGTTATATATTAAGATCGAATAATGGCGATAACTCAGCCAAACAATTACTTTACTTCGTGATATATTAAGATCGAATAATGGCGTTAACTCAGCCAAACAATTACTATCATATATAATAAATCACTTAATATTTAGATGAATATTGGTTACTTATATATACAATTTAATTAGGTATATTTATTTTATGTACGCATACTTGTATTTAAAATTTGCTAAATATTAAATTAAATTAATCTTTAAAAATTTCCAAATAGACTATATTTTAGGTATATATGTTTATATTTTGGTTATTTTTTTCCTTTTCTTTTTGTTGTTTATTAAAATATTTTTATGTGCATAAATAGATTGTTTAGTTAAACAGATTTATAAATTATTTCTTAATATTGTTTTAGATAAGGGAACATATAATTTATAGTGACTGCTGTGTGGAGTATGTAAATATATTACAATTATGTATTTTAAATAAACAAAACATACGACTAGTATCATAAATATGAAATGAAATAAATGCATTATTATATTAGTAACAAATTACTATCATATATATTAAAATGACACACACACACATATACACATACACACATGTATATATATATATATATATATATATATATATATATATATATATATATAAATAATTCAATTTAAAATAATATTAATCTAGAAAAATTTGAGAATATACTATATTTTTTGTATATAAATTTATACCATGGTTATTTTTTTTCTAATGGATTGGACGTGGAGGCCCAGTTGCATGGCCTCCTAACTCGCCTGACCTAACTTCACTTGACTTTTACCTTTGGAGATATTTGAAAAACACTTATTACGAACAGCAACTAACGACACGAGAAGACATGATGGAACGCATACGAACAGCTTGTGCAGAAATTCCAAGAAATGTCTTGCTTTCCACGTAAGACATTATTTGAGAAGAATTCAACTTTGTATCGACGGTTGTATCAATGTTGTATCAATGGTTAGAAGTGAGAGACAAGGGGACTCGCGTTAAACAAGCACCCCAGTGAGAGGCAAGGGGAATTCACTGTAATATAGCACCCCAAAGGAAACATAATCCTATTACGTCCATGTCGTTGTTTCTGGGTAACGCTACACAGAAAAAGTTTTCGAAGTCTCAGACCTTCTATACTATTCATGCCGTCCTGATCTCTATCGATCGTATGTATTTATAGCTATATTAGTTTTATAGCATACCAAAACTTAGATGTTCTGAACTCTAGTATTTTCGGAGTATTCGCAATTCGAAATCGAATACTTTCAACTCCATTTTCTGCATTCCCCGATTCAGAGAGTTTCGGTATTCCGACGATACAAGCGTGAGCGTCGGCCGCTTCGACTTTCGGCATCTGAGAGTACGAAGGATTGGATTGCCGCGGGAGTGTCTCTTGTTGTTCGCGGTGTAATAACAATCGACAGTCGACACGCAGCGCTCCAAGCTTCGTAGTCTGAGGCTACGAAGCGTTGAGCCCCTGCGATACGGAAACTTTCGGAGTCCCCACTATTCCAATTTGACTGATAATGATTCCATTTTCGAGTCCTAACATGCACGAAAATATACGAGTATCTACAGTGTGATTTCGAAGTTTAATCATTCGTATTTAGATGGGATAGAGTACAATACTTCTCGAGTTTCTGTAGTTACGAAAGTATCAACCGCTGAGCCTTCGAAAAATTTTTCCGTGTAAAAATAGGAAGTAAAAAACTTTGAGAAAGTCATAGGTACATGGCTGATTTTCTATCTTTTAAAACATGTAAAATACCAAGTGAGAAAAATTTGTCTTAAAAAAATTAATGGATTTCATGTAATTTTTTGATATTTTAGGCTAATTTTACCTCAAAATTAGACAGATTTTCAAGGTCTTTGATATTGTCTTTTGACCTTCAAATATTTATTTTTAACTTTTGAAGTGCACAGTAAATTGGCCTTGACACGACCTTACCATGACCTTGATTAGCATTTCCAACGGGCATTCTCTTATTTTTACCAAATCGGAGATCAAAAGCAGGGGTTCTCGCTTGAAAAATCACTTTGACCTTGACATAACCTTGAGAACCAAATTCAAGGTCAAGGGTATTGCAACCAGAAAGTGAAAGTCTCCACCCGTGACAACGTTTTTTAAAAACATTTTGATGTTTCCAACCGTTATTCCGAGCTAACACACATTATTTAACTATTTTCGTAAATTTGACCTTCATATAACCTTTTCGACCTTGAAATAACCTTCAAAAACAAGTTCAAGTAAAATGATCTCGACCTTGAAATGACCTTCAAAAACAAGTTCAAGGTCAAACTTGTTGGTACCAAAAATTGACCCCCTTTGACCTCTACAACTTTTGTCTAAAACATTTTTCTGTATCCAACCATAAATCTGAGATATTTCCCATAATAGATTAAAATGGTCCACCCTGTATAATTGACCTTGACTGAATACTGGAATATGTAAATATAATCCGATCTTGTCAAAAGATTGACCTTGTGATTTGTTTATAGTCGTGGCAAAACTGGAAATTTAACTAACTTAATCTTACTGGAAATTGTCTTCTTACCATATGAAAAGGTATTTCATGTAATGAAGGACTCAAATCAATTCGTAGTAATAAAACAATTTTACCAGTATGTTTACCAGTTATAATTTCTCCTATAATTATATGTTGTTTTAAATCTTTAATAATCATTCTAGTTCCATTATAAAGACCACCATTAATGTCTAAATTTCTTAGACAACTGACTATTGCACCTACTTTCAAGATTAATTTATGTGGTGTTAAGTCATTTGGTGTTAACGAATTTAGAAATTCAATTGGTACTGAATTTTTTAAATTGTCATCATTGTCACCTTCAATTTTATCATCACTATAAAATACAAAATTTTTTCCATCAATTATATCAATAATATTATTATTAATGTTTAATATATCAGAATTTAAAGGTGACAATATTACTTTATTTTTTAACGATGTCATTTGGATCAATTTTATATCCAAAAATTTTTGTAATTAAATCATCATTACAAATAAATTCTTGTGAAATTTTTCTAATATTATTTTGTAATTCAAATTTTGATGCATTTTTATTCTCTCCTACATCAAGAAGCCTACATATAAAAGATGACCATAATATATTTCTTTTTACACATGATTCCATTATTTTTGTTTGATTACCATGACGTACTATAGGAAGTGTTTGTCTGAAATTGCCTGATGTGACGATAATTTTACCACCGAAAAGATTGGTATTACCACATAAATCTTGTAAAAATGTATTTATTGCTTCGAAAGCATGTTTAGAAACCATTGATATTTCATCCCAAATTATAATTTTAACATTTTTTAAAAACATTCCATATTTTGAATTTGGAGATATATTACATGTTGTTTGTTCGTTAATGTTTAGTGGTAATTTAAACGTACTATGAACAGTTTTACCGTTAATTAATGAATTTGCAGCAATACCACTTCATGCTAATGTTAGAAATGATACATTTAAAGATATTAAATATTTAACGACAATATTGTGTAAATAACTTTTGCTACTACCACCAGGACCGTCGATAAAATATAATTTATTATCAACATTATTAATTGTGGCATTTATGATTAAATCAAATATTTGTTTTTGATCTACAGTTAAAGAATCAATTAGTGTTCTTATGGTTACATTATCATCGTTAGTTCCAAAAAATTCATTATTATCATGGTCATATAATATGTTGTTGTGTTCGGCTTCAGTTAAATTTTTATTATAATTAGTTATGTTGTAATCGTTTAATGTCAGCTCATGTAATAATAAAACATTTTCGATGTTTTTTAAAGCTCTATTTTCAGCTCTAGCACTTTCTAATTTTGGTTCCATGAAATGAACTTTATATTTATTGTATAATTCTAAAGCATTGTGTGGATTTTTAAAAACTAATATATATGCAAATAATTGGCACATCGATTTTGGAAATTTAAATAAACCAGCTTCTTTCAAACATTTATCCCATTCTTCATTATTACTAATGAGACCTCTTGTTACACATGCTTCTTCATATGTATCGTAAACAACCCCGTTTACAGTACGCATATCTCTAAACGATTTCGCACCACGAACATGCAATAATAAAAGACGTAAGAAAAATGTTTCGCGTTTTTTTGGATTCACAAAATACATCCTACTTATAATAGGCTTAAATAATTTTTTTCTTTTATTCCATTTTTTTTGTCGTTCATCAAAAACGTAATGATGTGGAATATCATGATATAAATATTGTGATGCATCATCATCATTTTCGTTTAATTTGAACCAAGCTGTTAACGTCGTATCTACATTTTTATTTATTCGCTTATTTTCTTGTCCTTCCTGCACTCTTCTACTCGCTCTCTTATAGTAATTAGACACCCGTGACGTGTATCCACACGTGACAGCTTATTAGGTTGTCAATTTGATCAATATTTCGAAATTTGTAATCTGGATGTAGCCATAATAACATGTGAATATGTGGTAAACCACGTTTTTGAAATTCTATAACATATACATAACCTTTGACTTTACCAAATATAGTATCGAGTAGCTCGATTAGACATATAATCCCTTAATGCTTTATACATCTCTGTACGTAATTGCGCTTGATGACTACGTATATAATATAATCGACATGCTTCAATTCTTGTCCAAACATCAACAATAAATTGATGTCATAAATTTTTTAAATTTAAACATGGATTAAATTCAACACGAATACTCAATTTATATGAATAAAATTGTAATGTAGATATATTGTTGGTCGTCTTATTTTCTTTATTTGTATGTTTCATATAAGGCCTCCATCCTGATTCACCGAAAGGAAACATTAATGGATAGACCATTGGATCGAGGTGCTTACTATATGACGTTCTATGGGTGGTTCACCGTCATTACCTACATATACAACAGCAATTTCATTGCATGTCGTAAAATATGATTTATTTTTTGTACAATCATCACGTGTTAATAACATTACTATTTTTCGAGGCGTAGAATTTTCTTCCATTTCTACTTTATACATCATTTTATATGATTCAGCATAAGGATTATTACTAGAGATAAATGTTTCTAAATATTCAATTAATTTTAAATCAATTTTATTAGTTTTACATTAATTTAGCCTATAATTATTTGCTATTTCATTGTCTATTATATATAATTGACCATATTTTGGATTATCAGTATCATTAGGATGTAACGAATATGAATTATGATATACTTGACCACATATTTTGAACACTTATGGACCAATAGTATTAAAATGCGTTAATTTATTGAAAGTTGTCGGCGGACAGTAACTCTACGGGTTATTTCGCTTTCATAAGCACGGACGAGGACAAAGCTTCAGAGGGCGAAGCTGAGCGCCGTCGGTGCTTGGCTACCTTCGCGATCTATTTTATAGAACGGCCTCCAGTAACCGCCGGAAAAATTTTTCGAACCCGCACTGTTTCGTTGCACGCACTGATTTTAATTAAACTCTCTATCGCAGAGTCCGTTCTTTCTGAGAGAGGGTTGTATGGACGTTACTTTAATCGTAATGTAGTTATCACGAATGAGGGGTTAATGGGAACTCTAATTATGAGAGAGAAAGAGAGAAACGCGTGATAGAGGCATGCAGCCTATTTAATTAACTTCACTTACCTTTTTCTTTATATCTGCAATGGGCCTGCTCTGCTCCCAGTACGTTCTCTCAGCAGCTCCAGGATTCGGCTTCCGAAGCGGATGGTCTCGATTTGAACGGGGCGACAGGGATTAGGAGCTTTCGGATTAATGATTCACTAGCGATTTAAAATGATATACATTTTATTCGATTGCCACAAGATTTTAATAACGATCGCTCGCAACTGGCTAGATTTTCTGATTATTTTAAAAATAATGAACCACAACGTAATTGCGATAAATGCACAATGGCAAGTAAATTGATTTAATAATCTGAATGTTCAAGTTGTCTTCCTAGCCGAAATATCCTAAGTTTTTACACTGATTTTAATTTTTCTAAGTCTTTGCACCGATTCGAATTTTTCTAAGTTTTTGACCCGTCGGAAATTTTATAAATCTTTGCACTGCCCGAAATATTCTAAGTCTCGATCGGTCGAAAATATTCTAAGTTCCAAGACTTCTAGCGCGCGTGACTTATGTGTCACTTGCCGATAGCGTTGCGAGCTCCGTGGCCTCTCTTCATTGCCCGTGCGTCGCTTTCGTGTATGCGCGGTCCATGATGTATAGTAGGCTTCTTGTTTTTTTTTCCTCTGCTCTACTTGCACCCGCTGTATTCCCATCGTGGAACCGAGATGTGTGTGTATCGGTATGCCCCGCTTAGCTTTGAGTTTCTGCCGTGGTCCTGCAATGTGTGCGTGCATATCGGTGTGCTTCGCTTGGTCTCTTGCCTCTGCTGTAGAGTAGTAGTATGTGTGCGCACATATCGGTGTTTCGCTTGGTCTCTTGCCTCTGCTGTAGAACCGTAATGTGTGCGTGTGTATCGGTGTGCTTCGCTTCGCCTCTTTCCGTAGAGCGTGGTGTGTGCATACATCTCGGTGTTCTATTTTATCTTTATTATTTTACGTGAATTTACTATTATTGATTTTCTTAATTGAGTTTACTTTGAGTTTAACTATTTTTTCGTGTTTACTTCGTCTTACGTTGTCGTTCCTTATTCTTATTAATTCAATTAATTATTGAATTTGTTGAATTTGCTATAACTTATTATATACTACATTCTAGTAGGAAGGGTATCGATGGATTTACTTTTTAATAACTAATCTTATTAGTTTTTAGTATTTTAAGAATGCGAAAGAAAGTGAGCATTTCACAATGCTTTTTGAATTCTTCTCTAATAACAAATTTTTTAATTCATGTGGATATGTTGATTTAATATCAAGATGGATTTTATTCTTGTGACAACAACGAATATATGTTTTATCTTGTGACATTTCTCCTTTAAAATGTTTGCTTTACAAAATTGACATTCGTTATCTAAATTTCCTATAAAATTTGTTATAATTGGATCTTCATTAAATTCTAAATTTGCAATTAAACCAATTGATGAAAGATTATGATTTCTAATATAAGGTTTATTTATGTCATCAGGTTATTTTTTTTGAATAGTTATATTGTTCGAATTATCGTTCAAATATTCTCTCTTTCTTTTAATTACTTTTGGATATTTTTTGCTCTATATTACGCTGCACAATAATATTCTCTTTTATTATTTTTCTATACTGGCGTAATCTTTTTGCTTCTTTTTTTTTATTCTAATGTCATATTTGCTCTATTTTGACGCGATCTTATTATTTCTTTCATTTTTTATTCTTTTGACATGTTTTTCTGTATTCATGTAATCTATTTGCTTCATTACTTAATATTTCTTTTGTTTTTGTTTTCACTGACATATTTTTTTTTATTTTCATTTGATTTCATTACTTTATTTGCTTTCAAATTAGATGACATAATAGCTCTATTCTTACGCGATCTTAATGCTTCCTTAGCTTTTAATTCCAATGACATATTTTTTCGATATTTACATAATACTTCCAGTTCCGCTGAACTGAATTTCGTTTTGTCTTTTGTGCGTTTCGTTTCGAGAGTTACGAGTGATGAGAGTACTAGGTACGAGACAACTGATAACGACATTTCAACATTTTGAATTGCAAATTGGAAATCCGGCTGGCTTTTACTTTATTCAACCGTCAACGCAGCTGCAACGCTATAGAGTAGATACGACAGGAAGACAGTTAAAACGAAGATCGCGAATACGGCCGTATGCCCAGAAAATTCTAACCTTCGCAGTCCGCAAGTCGCAACTCAGATCGAGTTCACCGAATCGAATCCTATAGTTGCAAGGACGTATGTAACTCTGTACGTCGGTCGGTCGGTGAGGGTATGAGACTTCAGGAACTGGGAAGTGGGAAGACGCCGAAGACGGTTACAACGAAGACGGCCGCGTGCCAGGACCGCCATAAAATTCTAACCTCCTCAAGTCGCATCGCGCAACCTGACTTGACTTGAAAACCGAGTTCACCCAGTCTACAAGTCAAGTTACTTAAGTTCGTCAAGACATCAAGTTCTCATTGCAACTATCGCCAGTGCAGCAGCCTGACCACTGATCAGCGCTTCATAATTCATGACGTCACAAAAGCTTGATGTAATAAGGTAATATGAATACGTAATCTGTTAAAAGTCATTTATAATCACTTATCACAGGAATTTGTATTTTGTTGTACGCATATGTTGTACGTGTGTTATTAATTTCTCTAAAAACTTTGTTCACTATTTTTTTACAAGGATCAATTTGAAATTTTTAATTTGTTACAGATGATTAATACAGATGCAGTATATGATATTTTAAAATATTTAGACCAGCAAAAATATATGCTCATTCTCTTAAACGATAGATTATTATTCAATGAAAGTTATTTTTGTACGCAAGACCTTCATGATATTGAGTTAATATTAAAAACTAGCGGAAAAACGTTTCGTGATATTTTACTTTGGTTTTCTACTGTAGGAATAGAAGAACTACATAAAGTACACATTAAATTACTAGACAATCTGTCATATATGAAACATATCTTAAATAATTTATTTGATATCGTTGAAAGATCGGATGCTTATGATTCTGATGACACCGTTTTGATAATCAATAGTGACTTTAGTAGTGATGAGGAGGATTTGCAATAATTGCATGTTATAATTAAGATTAGTAGGTACTCGGAAAAGTAAGGCACTTAAGGGTCTTAAAAACAATGTAATTTAACTGAATAATATTGTTATTTTCAGCTTATCAGTATATTCATTTGGTTTAGGTTCAGGCTTCAGAGTAAATGTTAAAATTAACAGTGTGCTGAGAGTGCTCCTAGCCTCCTACCTCCTAACCTTCAAATTTATATAAAACAGTATGCATTTTCAACTCCCAATTTTATTATTTTCATCATCCTTACATAAAATTATTAATAGTCAGAATAACAAAAACGATTATTAAATTATTAAATTGATTACTAATAATAAATTTGAACAATTTTAGTGGCTCCAAGGAGAAGTGATGTATGGAAATACAAGAAAAAAGTTTTGGATGGCTTGATCACATGTAACCTGTGTAATGGCAGTATAAAAAATTCAGGGAATACATCGAATCTACGAGCTCATCTCCAAACTCATCATACGGATATTAAATTGGAAACCATCAAAGACTCAAATGTTAACACGACAGCACAGAAACGTAAAATGGTAAAACATTTATTTAAGTACTTACGTATAACTATATATGCTATTTTTTAAATTAATAAATTATATTTTATGCAGTCGACTTCAATGACCACAAAAAATGTTTTTAATATTGACTTAATGCAAGAGGAACAATCTTGTGATGAATGTTCTAGTCCAAAAATAATTAAACTGAATCAAGAATCTGAACGAAAGACTTTTGAATCACCAAAAAGCACAGAGTCGAAAAAGTTAATGCCTAAACAATTGAAAGTGGACACTCTTTTCGAAAATCAAAAATCGTTTAGAGGTATTGAACAAAGAATTACATATATTTAATTATTAGATATATTAAAATTAAGAAGTCATTAAGAATTAGTCAATATATTTCTTTAATTAATTTGTTCGATGTCTGATGTCTGATGTCTGATGTATGATTGATGTACTCATGATTATTTTTATTTCAGATGGAGTAAAAGCCAGTGGAATGCTAAACCGGATTCTATTCATGATCGCAAAAGACCAGATGCCATATAGTTGCGTAGAAAAAATTGGGCTGCGAATATTGTCGAACTACGCTGCACCACTGTACCAGATTCCTTCAAGAAAAACGATTACTCAGAAAATGATGAGTGTTTATGAAATATTGTCAAAGAAGATCTGTCAAAATTAAAATACATGACATTAACGACTGATGCGTGGTCAGATACGTTCAATAATGTAGGGTATCTAGGTGTAACGTGCCATTTCGTAAAAGACTACGAACTCCAGTCTATTAATATAGGCGTAACCGAATTACACGCACACCACACTTCTAAAAACTTGAAGAAATGGCTGTTAGAAATCGTTGAAGCCTGGAAAATTGAACCCAAATCTATTGTTGCAGTTGGTTCAGACAATGCTGCAAACATAAAGAAAGCTCTGAAGGATGCTTTTGGAGAAGAGAAATATTTAGATTGCCTGGCTCACACTTTAAATTTAGTTCCGACAGCCATACTTAATTCAGAGGATGTGAAACCGATTTTGACGAAAGTTAAGGTTATCGTTAAATATTTCAAACAATCGAACAATGCATCAGAGAACTTTCTCGAACTTACAAAAGAAACGTTGATACAGAGTGTGAATACGCGCTGGAACTCTGAGTATCATATGTTGGATCGATTTGTTTCACTTTCAGACAAGGTCGTGGCAGTGCTGTTGCAATTGCCAAAATCGCCTGCTATGTGTGATGCAGAAGAAATGCAAACCATCAAAGAATTGATTATTCTCTTAAAACCATTTGCTGATGCAACCAACATTGTCAGTGGCCAAAACTATATTACCGGTAGTCAGGCGATTCCGATTATTAAGATATTGGAAAAAGACATTGAAAAAAGTACTATCGGTACAGCTGTAGGCGTAAACTTCCAAGCAAAACTAAAAGACCAATTCAAAAAACGCTTTGAGCATATTGAAATAAAATCGCTCATAGCCAGGGCAACTTTACTGGATCCACGGTTTAAGAAACTTTATTTTAAAAATAAAGTAGCATGTGCCGATGCCATTAATAAAATTTATAAGAATCTCCGTAATGCATACGCAAATGCATCATCGCGAACTGAATTAGCAGAGATCAATGAAACTCTAAAGTCCACAAATAATGATGACTTCTGAGATTATCATAAAGTGCTGCTTGAAAAAAATAAAGCTCAACAAAAAGAAAATCTTAGCAGATCAGACATGAAAGAAGAATTGAGATATTACCTGCAAGAAGCTCCAGTTGCCAAAGATACTAATCCTTTATTGTACTGGAAAGTGCATTCTAATCGAATGTTAACCGATTTAGCGATTCGATACCTGACAATTATAGCCACCTCAGTACCATCGGAAAGATTGTTTTCCACTGCGGGTTTGATATTGTCACAAAGTCGAAATAGGTTAACCCCCGAACACTTTCAACAGCTACTTTTTTTAAATCTATTACCTATAAAATATTGGCAATTGTAGTTTGAACTTTTTATACTGTACTTTTATACTGTTCCTTTCTATAATAATTTGTCAAACAGCAAAGGTTACCTTTAAAATCAAAACGATTCTTACATCTTGTAAATATTTATCCATTTCAACTCTTCTTTTACCAGTTATAGCCTGTAAGTTTGTTTTTGGTAGTAAAATGGTATCGGTGTATCTCTTCTCAACTGGCTTTTCTTGTTGGGAGGAATAAAGTTTGAAGAGAACACGAGCTCATAGACATATTTGAATTTTATAATAATTTTGTAAGACTTAATTTTGTAAGGCGGTTAAAACGCAAAAACGTTGTAAAATTTGTAATCTAAAATGTACATATGTGCATACAGTGATGCTAATGATTAATAAAGATTAATACAAACATTCAAATTATATCGATATTTTTAATACAGACAGGAGAACGACAGCAAATTGGTTAATGTAGACTCACCATGCTCGTATTATCATAATTTATTGTTTTTTTTTAAATTATATCTATTGTTCATCTTCTTTTGTACACAACAGTATGAGTTGTTACTTATATTTATAAGATTAGTGCAATTATGCCTTGTTTTTATATGTCTCATAATAGGGACAATGTATATGAGACACACGGACAAGCCATTTTCACTCTATTTCATAATAGGGACATCAAAACAGCTGTAATTTTTTATTTATTAATTTATTATATTAACTACTTTTGAAATAAAAAAGATCGTACTTATTCATGAAATCCAAAGCCAAATATTTCCACAAAAACTTGTATACTATTCAATACCTAATAAATTTAAAAAATCAAAAACACTCCTCAACCTGTAAAACGCTGTCTCATAATAGGCCGTTTACATTCGCTCTATTCTATCTAGCTTAGCTTCTCAATATAGAAGCTTTCTACCTTGTTTGTTCGCTTACTATTTTGATTCGCTACTAATCTAGCTCTTAATTTGGCTACTACTAGGAAATGGTCCGAGTCGCTATCTGCCCCTCCATAAGCCCTTACGTCTAGAACGTTTGTATGACGTCTTTTTTCAATGAGGAAATGATCAATTTGGTTCTGTGTGGCCCCGTCCGCCGATGTCCACGTTGCCTTGTGTATGTCCTTGTGCTTAAAACACGTAGTTTTGATTATAAGATCTTTTGCCGCCGCGAAATTTACGACCCTAATACCGTTATCATTGCTGGCTTCGTGCAGGCTAGTACTCCGCCATCTGGCCACCGCGATTCCTGTATTGCTACCAAATCTAGACTGTACCTATCAGCTACCTTCACGAGTTCTTTAAACGCGCCTGCTCTGTATAGACTGCGAACATTCCAAGTTCCGACCCTTAAGTCCCTTTTAGTTTGGTTTTGATTTTTTTGAGCCATGATAGTATGTTAAACCCGCGCGCACTGGATCTTGTTCCGATCGCAGGTGAGTTCACCGTTCTAGAGGTGATAACCCCCATACCTCTCTAGAACTAAGTATGAGAGCTTTCCGACTTTGACGAGGACAGTGTCAACTTGTCGTCAGACACACTACGGTTTCATTCTCGCATCCTAACGCCCCCCTGCAAGGCAGCGCGCCGTCGCTGGCATCGTTACCGCGTAAGACCAGGTGACGAATCATTCTACACATCCCCTTTCGGGGCAGTTGTCATCGCTCCAGCAGCGGCAGCAGGATTTTTGTCCATTTTTGTACTGTGTGACGAAAGAGATAGATTCAGATATAAGAGATAATGTGAAGTGTTTTTTGTTGTGGTGCTTGCGTTGTGTTTCTAGATGAATGAGTTCGACAGTGTGGGCTCATCACACACACGCCTGTTCCTATCGGCTGTCCGCGGCTGCTTATTCAATTTATTCGCAGCTAATCTCTTTCTCAGGGGCTGTTCCTCTATCCGCAACCTGAGGATGCGCTGTGTAGTGGTGATAGGCAACCACCCGTCCGATCTGGACGACAACGCCCACGACCCGCTTCGGGTAGCGGCATTGTAACAGACTGGCATTTATAATAACGCAGCTAAATCTAAAACTAATATCTAATATTTACAACTTAAGGCTAAAGATTCCAACTTATTTAACACACTGTTTCTACAATACCTACACTAAAACACTCCAAACCTACGAACAAAGTAGCGCCAAAATCATTAAAACCGTTTTGAAATAGTGCTAGGATTACGCCGCAACGGTAAAAAGTGAGTAGTATGTGAAAATTTAGTAAAAAACGAAAATTAACAAAAATCAGTGGACATGGTCAGCGCACAGTCAGACATCGGTACTGCAGTGCCCTTTTACACCTGTATACACAGTAGTGTAGATGTACGTGCTGTATGACGTCGAAAATTTTGCGAAAGTAACTATTTCTAAAAAAAAAATTAATTTTTAAAAAAGTAAAAGGTTAGGCGAGTTTGATGTATTCCGCGAAATTACAGATAAAAAAGAACTGAGATCAATTAAACAAAGTCGAGTTGTTTATATTTAATCATTAAGAAGCAAAAAATTATTTTATTTTTTTAAGGGCTTATTTAATTCATTTGGTTTTTGGTGAACAACTAATAAAATATATAAAATTTTCTTAGAATGCGATACAAACACCATGAGTACAATGAAACGGGCATCGCAAGTAACGTAGTAAGTAACTTCAGAGTTGTTCCAAATTGATCATTATATATCTTAATTTTCAGTTAAATAAGCCCTTAAAAAATTCGATTACCTGGAGACAAGCTGGAATATGCATTCATTGCTGCCGGGGGTGCTGTTTGGCGTTGTCAGATATTTTAACTTCCCTGAGACAACCTTGGAGACGAATTCATTCACGAGTCCAGCGTGCCCTGTCTACTGGTGCTGTTTGGCGTTCCTGCCAGATTCGACCTCCTAGGGACCAGCTTCAAGTTTTTTTTATGAAACTTATTAAGAAACTGAAATAATACTTCAGTTTCTTGTGGTACATGCTCAGTTAATTGTTGTTTACAGGCTTTAAGTGACCATCAAAAGTGCTGTTTGGCGTTGTCAGCTATTTTAACTTTCCTGAGACGACCTTGAAGATGAATGCAGGGCTCGCCAATCACTTTGGAATCATGTACCTGTTCAGTGTGCGCTATCCACTGGTGCTGTTTGGCGTTCCAGGCTGATTCAACCACTTGGAGATAAGCTTCAAACGAAATTGTGACATAACATACCTGAAATTTTTTTTTCAACAGTTTCGTTTATGTATTTAGGCTGATTTTTTAAATTTAAAATTATGATAAGATTCATTTCTATTAATGGGGTCCTATTTAAAAGTATAGTTTGGAAAACTTTAAAATATGTTTATACATACAATGTGTGCCTACTTGTCTTCGAAGCCCAAAAGTCATATTTGACATTTTTAGCTGTCGCAGGCTTCATTTGCTTTTGGCTAGCGAAGAGCACTTTATAACTTGTACATTGCTTAAAACATTGCATATAAATATGAAATAAAATTTATTTTAATAATTTTACTTATAAGAAAAGAGATTCAATTTCTTGTTAAATTAAATAAAAGGGTAAAAATAATAACTCATTTTTTATAAATTAAATTTGAAAACTTTTATTAGTTATAAACCCATGCAAAAAAAATTTTAATCTTGATAACGTTTTACAATGTTAATTATTTTGAGCATAGCAGCTCCATGCTTTTCTGCTGGTAAAGTTTTTACGGTGTTGCAAATAATCTTGGTTCTGTTTATTTGTTCATCCTTGTTCCTTGTTGACGTTATTTTTTTCAATTCATCGATGCTTTCTGTCAACTGAGTAACTGTGACATTTGCTGGTTTTTGTTTATTAAACTTTACATTGAAATAGTCTCTTACATCACTAGTATGTGGTAAAATTACTGTAGGGTCTTCATTTGACTCTTGTCGTGATTCAAAATCATCATGAAAAAGTTCACTCCTGAAATGGGGAAACGACTCATTGAATGTAGAAACAAATGTTTCTGATGGCGTATCTACTATGTCCATCGCATCTGGTGCAGTTGATTGTTAATATATTTTATCTTGTGTAGAATCGTCTGGTGAATTTTCTTGTGTATTGTTGATTACAGAGTTTTGTGGACAAAAATGCATGTCAATAATAGAATTATTCCTATCCTTTCTCGATGAATGATATAATCGAATCAAATCATGTCCTGCATCTTCTTGAAAATCTATTATTTCAACCTCGGATCCAACTGGATTTCTTTCAACATCACTTGCACCATTTAGTGCAGATTCTTCTGTATCTGTTCGTGAATCTTCTTCTGATGAATATTCTTTTGAAGAGTCTTTTTTCAAATACTTGTTTTTGCAGCTGAGATAGCTTTTTTTCATTCATGTAATTGAGATGAGCTCTAGTGAAAATTTCCCTGAAACTATTCCACTTGTACTAGACAGATTTGCCTACAAAAAATTTGTAAAATATTGTAATGCCAAATAAAATAATATGAAAAAAAGATGACAAAGTCGAAATGTACCCGAAATATTCTGCCATTTACTAAAAGTCGTTTGCAATTGAACTGCCAAATCATTGAAGAAACTTTCTCGTTCTTCCTTTGTCTGCTGTGTGTGGTTATAAATTGCAGGATATTTCTTAATATTTAAAATAAGTTTAAAATGATTTTCTTCTCTCGGGCGTCATAATTCTCCCAGTGACATCAACATTCACTGACTCCAAGTACTCAACGTCATCTTGTAATACGATAAAATGAAATAAATAAGTGAAAATAGACAAAATACGCAAAATAACTATGCACACTCAAACCCGATTAACCTCTCTCGCTTAACCTCGCGTTTTATATTTCGCGCACGTATGATTACTACGTAAAATACACGAAATATGCGAAATAAGCAAAATAACTACGTATATAATCAAACTCGCTTAACCTCTATTATTTCGCGTATGTTTTTTGGATTTGAGACGCTAATGATTTGATAAAAATGGACTATAAATACCGCTGGTGGCGATTATTTGAACGGTGGCGGTTTTTGACTTTTTAGTTCTGATTTGCTTCTCACTTAAAACGCTTGATTTTCTCGGATCGGTTTTCAACCACAGCACCAGAGAGTGCATTTTTATCGCTGATTTCTCAAATTGCGTAATTCCTCAACTTGCGTAATTATTTTTTATTAAAGCGACAACAATCTATCAGATACAGATGCAGATGACGACGATGATGAATATGAAGATGACGATTTGTGCATTAAAAATGCACGGAAACCTCTGTACCCCGGTGCGCCTATAACTGTAGCAGAACATGTACTGTCGGTATTATCGTTGATGCTCAGGTTCAAAATGACAGGAGTTCAACCGAATTATTGCATTAAATCAATGTATAAGTTTCAATTAATTTTCCAAAATATTAAGTCCCCTTTGCGGCGACATTTCTATTGTCAATGCAATGAGTGTAGAGAAATAATGCAAACGAATTATTTTATAGTAATTCCCATTATATCACAATTGGAAAAACTATACAAACGCACAAATTTTAAAGAGCTTTTAAACCACAGATTTGCCCGCGTAAAAAAATGCAAATAACTTGGAAGATATTTATGATGGAAGTACTTCCAAAGAGTTGGAAAATACTGGATTTCTTCTAAATCAAAACAATATTTCCCTAACTTGGAATACCGATGGCATGCCACTATATAAATCTTCAAAATTGAGCATCTGGCCGTTCTATTTTGTCATCAACGAATTGCCGTATGTACATAGATTCAAAAGAGAAAACATGATGTTTGCTGGCCTGTGGTATGGAGTGAAAAAACCAGCTGCGAATTTATTTATGGGTACTTTTCGACAAAGCTTGCGAAATTTATATAAAGGTATAGATTTTATACTACCAAATGCTGAGTCGATTCGAGTGCGTGGGATAGTTATGTCCGGTACATGCAATTTACCTGCAAACGGGCAATTTCTCAACATAAAATATTTCAACGGCGATTACGGATGTACCAATTGCAAGGAAAAAGGCAAGCATGTAGAAGACGTGCATGTTTATCCTTATAGGACTAATTTTGAAATGCGAACGACTCAAGAATGTTTAGAATTTGCCGAGGAAGCTAAGGCGATTAAACGAGATGTTTACGGCGTAAAAGGGCCAACGGAATTATCAAAGATAGTTTATAACTATATTGAAACAACAGCCATAGACGTCATGCTCTGCGCTTATGCTGGTATTACGAAAAAGTTAGGTTCACTTTGGTTTGATTCGGAATATCAAAACTGTGCGTTTTCCCTTACACGCGTACAAGCTATAATTAATAAGCGATTAGAAGCTATCCGTCCGCCGAATTTCGTTGAACGTTTACCCCGCACAACATCGGATATAGCTTACTGGAAAGGATCTGAACTAAAATTATTTTTGCTTATTTACAATTTACCTATTCTCTGTGATGTTATGTCTGATCAATATTTCAACCATCATAAGCTATTAGTTCTCGCTATATATTTATTAAATCAAGAAAGTATTTCGAATAGCATGATTGAAAAATCAAATCAGTGCATCAATGAATACGTATCTCGATTTGGGAATTTGTATGGAGAAAGATACATGACTTGTAATCTGTACCTTTTATTGCATCTACCGGAAATAGTAAAGCGATTCGGTCCTCTGTGGACCACGTCTTGTTTTCCATTCGAAAACATGAATGGTATACTTAAAAGCCTTGTTCATGGGACAAATCACGCGGCTTTACAAATATATTCATCGGTTTCACTATTTTTTAACTATTCAGAATTAAAAAATAAATATCTAGTTCCCGGAAACATCGTAAGTAATTACTGTGATAGTTTAAAATCCAAATCTAGGTTAAAGACTCAAAAAATTAATAGTAATATATTAATCGTTGGAAAAGTAGAGAAAAAATTACATATTTCCGAATCGATATTATATTACTTCAGGAATATTGAGTTCGATGAAACGAAAGGTCATCTATTTCAAAGAATCTTTATTAATAATATACTTTTAGACTCTGTAACACACAAACGAAAGATAAAAACGAAATCAAACGTAGTTAAATATTTAAAAGATGGAGTTTTCCATGTTGGCGAAATTTTAACGTATGTAAAGCTATGTATCTGCGATTGTACAGTACCGTGTGATAATTGTAGTGAAAATTGTCAAAGCTATGCTATAATTAATAATTACACTACTCAAGAAACTTTTTACTCCGATATTTGTGCATCATACTTACCTCATATATATTCATGTACCGTGAATCAAGGTGTTTTTACTGCTATTCTAGTAAGTGATATACAAGAGGTTTTATTTCAAGTTAATATTGATAATAATATTTATATAATTACGCCTGTAAATACGTTTGAACAAGAATAAAATTTGTATAAATTTCGTTGTAATTAAGTATATTTTAATCGAACTGGATGTACCTATAGGATTATCCTGGACTTCGGTATTGAAAAAACGTAAGTCTGGGAGATTGCCAGACTTTGGAAGTAAGAACGGAAGTCTGGGAAATTGCCAGACTTCGGAAGTAAGTCTGGGAAATTGCCAGACTTTAAAAGTAAAAAAATGTAAGTCTGGGCAGAAATCTGGGAAATACCCACCAGCCAGACGTAAGCCATACGATTCAAGTCGGACTTATGCCAGATTTTTGCAAGACCTATCCCAGACTATTTTTTTTACACGGGCGAGGACGACCCATCTCCGGAGACAACCATCCAGCTATGCCACCAGAGGAAGGAAGTCAGGACGAGAGCCAAGCTGAGATCCTCAACCCACCACGAGGCAGAGAGAGGAGAGAGAGAGAGAGAGAGAGAGAGAGAGAGAGAGAGAGAGAGAGAGA
>QLSS01000069.1:480696-497038 GCA_024372645.1 Trichomalopsis sarcophagae
AGAGAGAGAGAGAGAGAGAGAGAGAGAGAGAGAGAGAGAGAGAGAGATAGGTCTTTATTTGCTAAAGCAAAAAAAAAATATAATAAAGATCATAAAGACTGTGTCGCATACAGTCTAGCAAATATATAAAAGTTATTGTCACATAAAATCACATAAGATCACATTTTGTCATATTTAATTATCACATTAAACTCCTCCAGTACTACGTTGTACACTTAAGGTTTGGTCAAAGACCTATCTGTATTGCACGTTTGAAGTCAAAAAAAAAATAAAAATTACGTAATACTGGAAGAATTTTTACGGCCACGGGCCGAGTCTGACTAGATTAAAACTAGATTAATGAAAAAATGCAGCGCCAGAGGGCTCAGAGTTGTCACGATTCAGTGGCCAGCAGGTGCCACCGTAATGCCCCCTTGAAGGAGGCGCGTGATGGTTGGTTTCGCAGAGCAGAAGGGAGAGAGTTCCAGAACCGAGCACCCTGGACCTGGAAGGCCCTAGCCCCGGTTTCAGTACTCACGGTAGGGATGCTCAGCTCCGGGGGAACTCCCATACTGGAGTATCTCTGCCATCAATATGATTAGTAGATGCATGGCGTCTTTAATGGAGCGGACAAGACGGTTTGATAGCCCGAACGCGTGAGATTTAAGTTGCGGGAAACATGTCTCACTGTGCTAGGGAGTACACGAGCGAAGCAAATGCATTGTAACGCGAATGTCGCTACAGTTTCTGGTGTAGGTTTTCCCACAGGATTTTTCCTACGCCACGGGCGCTAGTCCGGGTAAATGCGGGAATAAGAGGACATTCGAGGATAGGTCATCCGTCCGGAAATACGGTGTAGGTGTTAGATCATTGTAACGCATAGGTCTAAAATATGGACGAGCGAGAGCGTAGTTCGAGCCATAGCGGTTTAGGATGCGAAGCAATTCGCAGATCGGCGTTTGTAAAGTTAGCATTGGCACTGCTCATATCTGCGGGTAGCACTATGCGGCGGGCCATCAAAGACAAGCGCGCGGACCCGGTATGATGTTGGTGAACTAATCGGAGCGCGTGAGGCACAAGGCGGATACCAAGCAAGTAAGCGAATAAATCGTGGAACGAGCGTAAGCCGAAGGACCAGGTCATGAAAGTAAATTTAAACGTCGTTAAGCGTGCATGGAATTCGAGGAAAGGAAAATAGGATTTTGCTGCTTATACTACGCGGGCGAGGGGCAAAGTTAAGGATGGGGCAAATTTAAAAATGCTTGTCGATTATAGGGCCATTGTGCCGACCAGCAACCAAGAGTATATTCTTCAAAGCCTTTTGCGGAACAGGGACGCAGCGACGCGTGAGCCGGATTAGAGCAGGTACACGTTGCCGGTGATAATGGGGGGAGGGGCCGTCGAAGGACCCTCAGACCGGAGGGCCCAAGTTACAAAGAAGAGGCGGAAAGGAAGACAGAAAATCGGAAAGAGTCGAAGCATAGGGGTCGAGCTGCGGTTGATCGGTCAAAGGGGAGGGAAGGGAGGAGGCATGGCGGGCGAAAGCGGGCACGGACGAGTTTAAGCGCGAGCATGGGGGCAGGGCGCCGGGATTCTCCAGGTCTAAAAGAAAGAAAGGGGCCGGAAGGTCGGAGGAAAGAAAGGGACCGGAAGGCCGGAGGAAAAGAAGAGGCCCGAAGGCCGGAGGAAAGGAAGGGGCCGGAAGGACGGAAGGAATGGAGAGAGGAGGACGGCGAGGGCCTGAAGATATGTCGATGGCGCGGGTAGATAGCAGATGCTTGGGGCCACATGAAAAGAGGGATAGGAAAACACGACGATAGATCGGTGAGGTGGAGAGCCAGAGGGACTTGAGGGCTTAATGGTAGGATATTAGGAGTGTCGCTGGAAGATAGAGACGGGCCAAGCTCGGGACTGGCGTTGTTAGGGATATAAAGGACGCGAAGATACGGGAGAAGGCAAGGTGCGTATAGCAAAAAAACATTTACTTGACATTTTTATATTTAGAGATTTCACTACGTTTATTAGCCTTTTTCTTGCCAAGATTTTCATTTATGAAACAAGTTTTTTTTGTTTTTTTTTTGAAAGATTTCACATCTTTTACAAAGCATATTCTTCTTGCTATTACACTTTATTAAATCTTGATCTATTCGATAGACAACAAGCTAGTATTGGTTCAGACATTGATTGCATCGCGCATATAATCGTATAGCAATATATGCATATATACGTATAGCATTATATGCATATTATAATTGCGTGCCGCCGAGTAGCAGACGAATGTCGGTAAAGTAGAATAACTACTGTAACCACTGGTGTATAATACCAAATATCCTCACCGGAAGTCACGTGACCGGAGGAGATGAAAAATATCGGGAGAGGATGGAAACTCTGAACGAACAAAAATATACCGAGCAAATTTTCAACTTGCAAAATTAAGTTAATAACTTAATATTCTTTAATGAACCTTTTATACATGAAAAATTAGAATAATATATTTTGTTAAGTAACCCTTTTTGGCGTCTCCTTTGAAGTTTGACATTTCCATACATCCCCCATCCATCAAGGTGATTGGGGGTTCAGGATCAAGCTCGTCTTCTTCATTCTGTGTAGTCCTGCCGTCTTCTTCGTGCAGCATCGTCCGAACATTCTTTGGACAGTCTCATCTTACCCTTTTTTTCGTCGTATCCAGGGCACGCCTGAACAAGCTGCAGCTGCCCGATCCAGTCGTGTGTTCAGGCGTTCTCTTTCGTGCCAGCCTTTTTGCAGAGGAAGCAACTTGGTTCGGTCTGGCATTGTGTAAGACGGTGGTCAACTCGCCCGCACTTGAAGCAAAAGTTTGATCTATCCGCGTTCTTGCAATTATCCTTCCTGTGTTCAAAGCCTATAGACGTCTGTGGCACCGCACTACCTTCACTCTCTTTCTGACTTCTCCCCCTAAAAGCCTCCCCACTAGACCCTTTTTCTAGTTTGATAAAGATGTCACCGCTTCTGATTTATTTAACTCCGAGTACCTTCCTTCCACTGGTATCTGGGTTTACCTCCTTCCGTAGTTTCTCCAGGACTTGTGCGTACGTCTTTTTTTGTCCCACCTTCACTAGTAGCTCTTCGGGCTGCTTGCACTTATTGGGCCTCCTTCTCTCTGCTGGCTGTGGTGCGCTGTAAGTGGTTCCCGGCATAGGGTTCTCAACGGTCATCCTTTTTTTCTTCGTTCGTTGTGTCTTTCTAACTTGCTTTCCTCTGGGGTCTTTCTCTTCTAGGCTGCTAGTCGGGCTACTTCTCGGCCTCTTAGCCCCTGTGCTTGAGAGTACAGCATCTCTTATAAGCTGACCTTGTGCGCGTCTTCTCGCTTTCTCCCGTACCTCGTTATAATATTCGACGCCATGTTCGTAAGCTTCATCCTTATTATCTCCTTCTTCGTGCCTCTCTTTCAACTGGGACCCCAACTGGATCACCACATTTTTAGTTTTTGAGTCCGTTTAGCGATGGCTTCTATGCTTGTTGTGTGGACTGACAATCTATGATTAGGTCATCTACTTCCTTTCCTTTTGTTGAGTTGACGCATTAGTGTCCGTGCTTCTCGCACTGGCCTCACTTGCCAAACTATCCATACTGTTCGTTTTTAATCCCATAGATTCTAGTCCCAGGCGAAGCTCTGGTACCTTTAAGAGAGACATACGTGTCTTCTCTATCTTGCCTAGCTCTTTCAACGCGTTTGCGAGCCAGTCTTAATCGGACCATTCACGTAACTCCTGCCCTCTGCGTACTCGATTGTTCCAGTGATTATACCCTTCAAAATTTTGAGGTCTTGTCTTTGCCTCTTTTCCACAACCTTGAGAGTTTGGCTTACTCTCAAATCCATGGAGCCTGCTTCGGCCACCGGGGCTTTCACCCAATCGGAACCGTCGGCGGGATTTGGCTCTGTGGCCTTACCAGCTGAGGAAATGATGTTTTTAACTCACTCATCATGTTTGATTTCTTTTTGGTGTTTCTTCCCCTATCCTGTATCCTAGGAAAGAGCCCTTTAACCAGGTGCTAACTTGTTTAAATCATTACACTCATTACTGGTGCTAACTTGTTCAAATCATTACTGGCTAAATTTAAATCATTACTGTTGCGCGTTTGCGCAATCTGTAGGTATCAACTTGAATATATTAACCCAATCTTTCATGATTAAAAAGATTCATCCAAAAATACTAAGTTATTAACTGAATATTGCAATTTGAAAATTTGCTCGGTATATTTCATTTCGTTCAGAGTTTCCATCCTCTCCCGATTTTTTCGTCTCCTCCGGTCATGTGACTTCCGGTGAGTATTATATTAGGTATTATACACCAGTGGTTAAAGTGGTTCATCTACTTGACCGACATTCGTCTGCTACTCGGCGACACACGCGATTATATGCTTATAATAAATAAAATTAAAGTTAAAATTAGTTTTCCCAAAAAATGATATCTTAATGCGTATAGCAAAAAACAGTTACTTGACATTTTAATATTTAGAGATTTCACTACGTTTATTAGTCTTTTTCTTGCCAAGGTTTTCAAACAAAGTTTTTTTGGGAGATTAGATTATTTGACAGAATTATAGCAATGTTTTGAAGGATTAACAAACTCTTTTTACATCATAAAGTTAATTAATGCACTGAATGTAATTATTGATCTTGAATATATTTAAATTTAGAGCAGATTGCTGGTGATAAAAGAGACTTAACGATTGAACTTTGACATTTCAACGCAACTTCTTTTTATCTTTGCGCTACATCTTTATATCCCTTGTGAAATGTAAATTTCGATTGTACCGTGAAGGTCAAGAATTTATAATACGTTAGGTTAAAAAAAACATAAAACTTTGTGCACAATCGCAGGCTCGCCATAGATTTTCTGATTCGCACAATTTGCATTCAACGAGCGATCGTTAAACGACAGGAGGTTCTACTAAATTATCAGGCTATTTTTTGTACGTTGAAAAATAATAACGCTTTACGATAAAAACAAACGAAAGCTTTCGTGATATGGAACCTTATTTTTAACATCATGTTATAAAAGTATCATTTAGACTTATAGAATTCTCTTTTATTACAATTACGACTCGTCTGAAAATATTATCGTGTTTTTTATTATTTTATTCAATAATTATAGAGAAACTAAACCACAGTAAACAAAGTTGGTGCTTTTATAATAATGAATATTTTTGGCTTGATCTTTCGAAGTTTGGGGAAGGAGTAAGTCTACTATCTGTTCTTCAATTGTAAAGGATGAAGTATATGGTAGCAACCTTATAATTATGTACTGTTGTTATTACACCTGACTAAGGCCTCCTCACATATTTTGCATACTAAACAGTAAACATTTTCAAACAATATTTGCCTGATAATTAGATACTTACCCGTAAAAAAATGGTTGGTAACAGTAACAAACCGCATGTCAAAATACGCACCAACTATTTTTTTGGTTAAGTTTACCAAGTATTTGGTAAGTATAATAAAATAACTGGTAAGTTACCTGCTTTTTGGTAACATTTATCAAGTTATTGGTAAGGTTAACCGAAAAAATAGTTAATGCGTATTTTGCCAAGCGGTTTATTACTGTTACCAACCATTTTTTCCGTGTATGATCGTTAGTTGAATTTGCTTTGTAAAATAATCACGTAACAAATTGAGTGTATAGTATAATGTATAAAACATTATACACACAGATATCACGTTTAGGAAAATATAATTACTCTTGTTTAGTGCGTATGGAAATTGGGTTTCCATGCATATAAGCGAAAAGGTATTCCTATAAAGGCAAGGGCACGGTGTCAATGCTGCCGATTCCTGATGTTTCTTGTCTTTCACCCTGTTTCTTACTGTCTCACGTATCGTCAGTTTATGATCAAATCACTGGCGAATCGCTGGTTCATGCACCTTCTACGAATGCAAGAAAATACTTGAAAATACTACAAAATGTAGCCTTCTATTGTAAAAAAATAAATTACAAGTATTGCAATCAGCTATTTCAAAGAATTTTTATTTGGATTTTAATTATTATAAGCATTTTAGTTAGGATTGCAAGAGTTCGATACAATGATTGTTATCTTATGACATTTATTACAACAATTCTTCTATTTGTCGAAATTAATTGTGACTTGTAGCAATTAAATTACAGATAACAAAACTCTGTGATCAATCGAACAAAGTCAAGTTTCTTATTAAATATAATAATAATGAAGGTGAAGATGAAAATGGTTTTGCTCATCAAAGGCTAACTTAACTTAGAGTTTAAGTTGTATAAAGATCAATTTGGAATAACCCTTAAAATACTTACTACGTAACTTGCCATGCTCGTTTCATTTTGTTTATTGGTGAACAACTAAAATTTTCTTTGTATATCTATTAGAACGTAATATAAAATTATTATATGATATTATATACTTGTTCAAAACTATATTTACAATTAAATCATAAGTATTTTAAGTCCCCTCTAAAAGAAGTGATGGCCTATGTTTTGAAGCATTTGTTGTGAAGCATTTAATACGTGATTCTGATTGGTTACCATGGTTTATTGGTTATGAAGCGACATCTGTATCAAATGGCGCCAAAATTTAAAATTTCAATTATAACAATAAAATCATTATTTTCAAATCATTCTAAATCAGAAATTTGAATTTAGCATTTTTTGCTGCTTTACTTTTCCCGCATCACTTTTTAAATAAAGGATTGTAAAATTTTGAGTAAAGTTTTAGAGTTACGTAGTAACTATCTTGAGAGATACGATTAAGTAAGCCCTTTAATGAACAAAACAATTTTTTGCTTCATCTTCATTATGATTACATATTGTTACGTGTGAGGGTCGATGGTTTTGTTCTCCATGAGGTGTTAAGCTCACGGTTGCTGCGAAAATACCGGGGTAATGAATGAACACGAGAGATTATCGGTGAATGTGTCTGTTTATTAATCGTGATTCACAATGAACTGATTGTATGAAAGAGAGAACGCGTGTTAAGGTGATCTCGAAGAATGTACGTTCTAAGTGTACGATCCTATCTGCCGTCTCCGAGTCAAAACTACCTGTCTAGTGCTGGATCGTGGGTGGCGGAATCGATAGCGAGCGCCCGCATGCACCCCTTCTTATAGACTCATCGGGTGGTGTGATTCCTACCCGCGCGGTCATCCGAAATCGTGGAAGGGAAGTTATGCTGAGTCGAAAGAAACGGGCTTCGGGGTGAGTCCGAGCTGTTGCTATGCGCGACAGTTGGACTATTTGGTAACTTATGCATCGATTGCATTATAACTAGCAACGCTATATACGTGTGAGTATTCATACGTGACAATAAACTTGACTTTGTTTGATTAATCTTAGTTCATTTTTATGTATTATAGTTGCTACTTAAGTCACAATTAATTTTAAAAAATAGAAGAATTGTTGTAATAAATTAGACAGAAGCAAAACCGCGGCAAAAAGTAGGATTAAGAATTGTGAATTGAAGTTAATGAGTTCAAATAAAATGTATATATATTAAAATTAAAATGGTGGAATGAGTGAGGGAAGGTTGGGTGAATAAATCGATGTACACAAATTTCGCGGGAAAAAAGACGACTTGCCTCAGCGTAAAAACTCTCGCGAATTAGAGAGAAAAGCCGGGGCAAGCGAATGATTTATTTTAATCAACAAAGAAATTTTACAATTGAAAAGAGACTCTAAATTAGATCAAAAAGAGAGAAAGAAATGCAATTACAATTGACGCAGAACAGGAAAGAGACTCTAATAAATCAATAATAAAAGAGAGAGATAAAGAAATGCACTTAAATTACACTATCGCCGCGAGGTACCTTTACGCACGCTGGAGAGCTCTCCTACCTGAATCGCAAACGGGACGTGGACGGCGCGACGTAAAGCCCTGGCCGCACGTGGATGGGATGCACCTTCCTCGGTCGCAGGACGCTTCGACGTCTCGAGGGAACCAATCCTGGACCACGGGCAGACCTTTTCAGCCCTGCTGCGTAGGTAGCGATCGCCGGGTGGAGATCGGCACGTCGAGGAAACTCGCACGTGGCCGAAGTCCCAACACTCGATGAAGACACTCAAACAGCACACCGCACGCAAATTTGCACTCACACACGCGACGCACGGAAATACAAAAAGGAGAGTCGATCGTCCTGAAAAGGACGTTAATAACGACTCTATTCGCACGCTGTTAATACAAGAGTCGCTAGGCGCAAACAAAAGAAATCCGCAGCGACGACTGATAACTCGAGAGGAGCTGTCAGAACTGAACGAAACGTGCTCCCGCGCGCCAGAGCCCGCGCAAACGGCAGAGGCCCACAGCGGCGCGCGCATGCGCTCGACCGCTCTCGCAGCAACGTTCGCCGCGCTACGGCGCGAAATTCAAAATTAAGTAAACGACTCTGCAGAACCCGAACAAATTGTGTAACTGTCGAAAAGTTCTATGTTTATTTTGGCGACCGATGCACAGACCTGCGAGCAATGGTCATGCGTATAAGCCACAGTGCGTCACCCGGAAAAGGGTGTTGGTGACTGTAGCGTTGGTACGTAGTCTTTAAGAATCATGAAACTTTGAGAGTTTTCTTTATAATTTAAAGGGCTTGAGGTCGTTTCAAATGAATGTATCTTTTCGAACGTTATGACAAGCGAAGAAGATTGATCGGCAGAGCAATGACAATTGAAGATCGCTCGTTGCCCGGCGAACTAAACATGTAAAAAAAAGGGGCAGATGCTTGCGAGAAGCCAGTGTGTGCAGTCGAATTTGTGAGAAATAAAGCATTCATTTACGAAGCCGAGTTTTTCTGGCGTATTATTTCACAAATTGGATTAAAACAAAAACTTAAATTTTCCATATAGTTTGAAAGTATTAAATTATGAGAAAATGAGATGTAAATAATGTTGTTCAAATATTCTGATAATGTAATTATCTTAGTCTTTAAGTACTAGTATCTTTAGAATAAAACCTTTCTCGAAGGTAAAAGGTAGGCAAGTATAAACTGGTTTTTATTTACTATTATTTTTTTATTTGATGATGATTTAATTCATTCAAATGCTTATTAATATAAGTGACAAACTACGGTAAAAAAATATATGAAATAAATAGTTAAATGGCAATTACGTATTTGGAGTGAATTTATCAAATTATTCTTTAACACAATTTATAATTTCATTGTTTTCCTAACGTCACTGTTAATTTACTGGCGGTATTCTACACTACTATGAACATACTTGATAAACCCGTCGGTTGATACTTCCTAATGTGAATTGTTTGATTTGTTAAAAATTAATAACATTGTGAAATAAACTTATAACATCTTTCAAATTTAGTGAAACACAACATCAGTAACAATAAAGCAGATATTGAAAAATGAAAAATTATTCTTTTCATCTCACCGTAAAATTATTAAGCGACAGGTTTATCAAGTATATTCATAGTAGTGTAGAATACCGCCAGTAAATTAACAATGACGTTAGGAAAACAATGAAATTATAAATTGTGTTAAAGAATAATTTGATAAATTCACTCCAAATACGTAATTGCCATTTAACTATTGATTTCATATATTTTTTTTACCGTAGTTTGTCACTTATATTAATAAGCATTTGAATGAATTATATCATCATCAAATAAAAAACCGCTGCTAATTCATTAGCACGTAGCTTCCTCCAACTAAATTTATAGTTCTAATAGATAAAATATTATTTATATATACAATGTTAATGCTTTTTTAAGTGTGTGTGTGTGTGTGTGTATGTATGTGGTTCTACGGTGATACCTTTTTTCTTTACATTTTATATTTCCAAACGCATGTAAAAAACTTAAGTTTTAAGAATAATCAGTTTTTACATTCTAGCTCTTTACTTGAGAACCACTCGATGAAATCGTTTAAAATTTTAGCAGCAAATAGCTTTTGTTGTGGTTAATCACCAAATAAAATTTTCAAGCATTTGACTGCATTGTTTTAGAAATATGTGGAGAAAAAAATTTTCAAAATAAATTGAAACCTTGATATCTTAAGAAACATAGGGGTTTGAAAGCTGCGCAATGAACTTAGCCAAGACAGATATAATATCTACTTTTTTCCAAAATCTCAAGTGCATAAAGCCTTTCTACTTCCGTAATCGACAAAAATCCGACACAAAAAAAATCATTTTTTCCAGTTTTCGATTTTTTACTGATAAAATAAGTAGTCAAATCACTTGAAATTTTAATGCAATATAATTTAACACGTTACCCATTTATATGATTTTTTTTCGTGAGGTTATGATGTTTAGTTCAGAGATATGAATTTTTAAAACAAAAAACCCTTTTTCATTATATCTGACGAACAAAGTGGTCGATCCCGAGGACCAAACGGGGAAAAGTATGTTATTTTATTCTCTTTCAAATGCATATTAGCTGAATTGATAACGTAACAAAAAGTATTTTCTAGAAGTTTTGACCAAACATCAAAGTTTACTATTACAAAGCTTCCTCTAGGAGGAAGCAAAATTAATAGCAAATGAAAACCAGTTTATACTTGCCTACCTCTTATATTCAAGAAAGGTTTTATTTTAAAGATTCACGAATTTTTAAGGGTAATCAATAATTATAATAAACAATATCCTCTCGATGGATATATTAGATTATACCTCACCAACTTAAAAGAGAATCATCAAACTGTTGTTAAAATAGTATTTGTTTTAGTTCAAAATCAACCGTCAAATAATATTTGTAAAATAAATAGATTTACACGCTAGAGTCTTATCTCCACAGCAATACCTACAACCAGTATCCATACATACCTCATAAACTACGGAGTGATAAGTGACCCCCGAAACCCTTGAGTAACAAGTTTCGACTAATTATGCTATAAATCTCCATGAAACTCTTGGAGACGACGTTCATACTGTCCACCATGGGCACCAGGTATCTTGGAGGCCGTTGCCGTCACGATATTCGTGTTCCGCGACCCCAAAAACCACCGAGTAGCAAAGCTAATAGTTTTAATAAATACTATGCATAGAATGCGTCTTTATATTATATATATACACATTTTATTTCTAATTCGATTTAATTTCCGCGCCACGGAAGTTTCGAAGATAAGAACGGAAGTTGAGAAAAGAAAAAAAACCGCTGCTAACTTCACTAACAGTATGCTTTCTCCAAGAGATGTGATGATTAAGAGTATCATTTTAAAGCTTCTCAATGAAAATATTGAAAACTTAGCACATACTTATAATAGTTCATGACCGCCATGCTCATAAATTTTAGAATACGTGAATCGACACACGATGCAAAGATAACTACAAAACAATTTCGAAACCTATAAATATATATATAGGACGTTCTTTGTCAACCGGAACACCTCTATACCCAAAATTTTGACCTAAAAATATTTAAAAATATGGAAAATTTAGGATTTTTTATGTACTTTCCATTAGAGCGTGGCCTTTTTTGAAATTTCGTTTACAGACAGAGCAGCACGTCCCCTAACCTTAAAAAAATACCACTTTACGAAATGATCAGGCTGTCAGAAATCACAGGGGCTCAGAAAAATTCCAGGCAACGACTATTTTCATGTATTTTTTGCTGCTGAATACGAATCCGGCGGTATATTTTACCGATACCTCAAGCGTTCACCCCTAACCTCAAAAAACACCCCCAAAATTGCAGTTTCGCGCATTTGAGAGCTTTGTCCTGTGATGGAAGCGAGGAAAATTATTGACAGACAGTATTTTTATGTATTTTTTGCTGCTGAACACGAATCTGGCAGTATTTTTTACCGATACCTCAAGTGTTCGTCCCTAACCTCAAAAAACACCCCCAAAATTGCAGTTTTGCGCAGTTGAGAGCTTTGTCCTGCGATGGGCGTGAGGAAAATTATTGACAGAGACTATTTTTATGTATTTTGAGATGTTCAACACGAAGATTTGCAATATTACAAGCGGACCAAATTTTCTAAAATCAAACCATTTTTTTATAGTTTGGTGTATTTTTGACATATACATTAGCAGTAATATAAAATCATTTAAAAGAATAGAAATAGGCCTGCCCTTATTGAAAAATAATGTTTTAAAGACTCTCTGCGTTTTACAGGGTTGAGACTGTCTTCATGTTTATGAGGCCCGCATTACTATTTTTATTGTTCTTCTACTATTTAATTTTTTTTTAACCTTACCTGTTTTTAAAGCTTTCTGCTACTACGATCAATATGCAATAAGATCTAAAAGTATATACACAATCAAAACATTTATTTGCCAAAATAGTCTTCAAAACTTATTTATTTTCTTAAGGTCTAATTAAAAAATATTTATTGACAATAGTTTATTCTCATAAAAACTGACTAAAAAATATTTTTATACATACACGGGTATTTTGATTTAGGTGGCATGGGAAAGTATTTATACCACGTTGTAATAATTAATAAATTTGTGGTTGAAATTCAAACTAAGAAAAAAAGTATATGAAATCGATAGAATCTATAAGTTATTATTACATAATAAAGAAAATTCTTAGTTACTCTCAAGATTTTAAGTGATTTTCAAGCAATAATGTTAAATCGTTAATTTTAACATTCAACAGTCTGTTTATACGGCGAGCAGAGCATATGTGAAATATACGCGATAATGCTGAGGAAATCTCAGAAAATTCTTCGCGTACACGACGGAGGACCTAACTTATATTTTGCAGTACCGTATTTGCGTTAACATGAATAACTTCGTTTTTTCGTGGCTAAATAAAAACCCCTTTCGCGTAAGCTAAATTAATGTTTCCGAAAAATAAATCATTAGTTATGTACGCGAAGAATTTTACGGCATTTTCTCAGTGTACATAAACATATTCTATAACCTTAATCAAAACTATGCATGATGAATATCATATATACTACAATTTTCGATCATTCTTTTCCAGAAAAGACCGTTGACGGAGCTGAAAGATACCATATCTATCTCCGAATTAAACCCTTATTTGCCTAAGTATACTTCATTTTCATTATGAAATTTGTAAATAAGAACTTTTTGTATTTTATAATTGCAGATGGAAAATATCCGCTACAGTAACTTTTAAATCACCTGTTTACACGGTTAATCTTTGTGAATCGGCTCCAAAATTTAATCAGTTCTTTATTAGATCATACTTGATAAGCCTGTAAAGTTTCAGCGAAAAATATAAACGCGTTAAAGAGTTATCGTGGTAACCATTTTCGCACACACACGTACATACATACATACATACATACATACATACAGGCACACATTTTTCAAAAACCACTTTTTCTGACTCAGGAACCTCGAAAACATAGAAATCTATCAAAATCTGGGTATCGATTTTTTCACCATCACAAAGCTTTCTCTTGGAGAAAGCAAAATTGAAAAGAAAAACACAACACAAAATTTTGATCAGCTATAGAATGATAACGGATTGTTCATTTTTTACGAAACTTTTTTTAAAATAAAGTTCTTTTAATATCTTTGAAAGTAACATTGATTCGCCTGATAAAACAACGTTTTTCAAGGTTTAATAAATAAATAAAAATAAATAAATATGTATGTATAAGAATTTTATGGATTACATCAAACTTTCCTAACCTTTTACTTCTTTAAAAGTTATTTTATTTGTTTTTTTTTTTTTTTAGTGATTTCAGATCTGTTTACTGAATTTTTTTGAATGTTCCATATTGCGCACCATCTAGACTTCGCCACCCTGTACACCTAGACGCTGTCCTCGTTAAATAAATACGGCCAAAGTTTGGCGAAAGTTTGCCCAAAGTTTGACAAAACTTGTCGAAAATGAGACGAATGTGCACAGATAGGCGTTTTAATTGGCAACGTTCCGGACCTCTCCTTGCGTCGCCGAACTTAATAGTAGCACTTGTACTACCGGTTGCACTTTCTTGCTGTTGTAACACGTGGCACTCGCATTGTGTTGCAAGGACACTGCTTTCCCAGCTGCTCTATGGATGGCTTTAATCTCTGATACTACGTTAAATTTAAACGTTTACTGTTTACCTATCTCTCTTGTCACGGCATCGACACGGCATAGTTTTGTCGCGGGCATCTTAAAAAGAAAAAATGACACAATTATATCAAACAATTTTGTTTTTTACAATTTTTAGAAATCAAATAGAAACGGAAGAGAATTTATGGAAGGAGGAAAGAAAATCATTACGTATGTAGAAAATTTCAAGTTAATGGATTAGGAGACCCACGTGCAAAACAGAACAACCGATACAAAGTAATTTAATTTTTAAAAGACTTATCTGAAAAATAGGTAGGCTGTACCATAACATTTTTTGCAATACTAATAACCTAAGTAACACTTCTGCACAGCATAAACCGCACGCGGTGCAAAATAGTGCTACTTAGGTCAAATGTATCGTATATACAAAATCAAATCTTTAAAATGCACTGCTAATTGAGAATTATAAAATAACCCAGTGTTTAGATATACATATCGAAAAGAAAAGTGGAAATCTAATTTCAAGTCACACTATGGATCTGGCTTTCAGAACAGATTTTCTTGCAAAATATTCCTATATCATTATTGGGCTGCAGAGAAAAGTTCGTTCGAAACATAACCTGAAAAATGCCGTTGCGAGTTGCGCATATTCCAGGAATTACTTTGTTCAGTAACAGTTTCGAAGCCGGCTTATCTATGCCATTGGGTCTTTAAAGCATTCGGCGCATGTTAATAATTACAGAAGGCAATCGCTGATTTCGAGCTTACGCAATACACTCGTATCACGCAAGAGCTGCAAATGTTTCTGGCGCAATCTTAGAAACGGCTCGTGCTCAGCAGCAACGTGGCAGCACTAGTCTGATCGAAACTTGAGCAAAGCAGAGGTAAGTACAGCAATCTTGCAGGGGTAATTTTGTGCAAATACTGTAACGTTGGGCGCGCAGACCATTGCACCCGAGGCTGCCAGGCCATTTACCTGCCTCGCGTGTCAAACTACCATATTCATTATCAGTCTTTGGTGCTCATGCGACGAGATAAAACCAATTATAAGCTATCCTCAATATCAGAATAGCGCTATCGCGAGGCCTTGCAGCTATTACTACTAATTCTACTTTTATGCGTCGACTCTTAGTATACTAGAGTAACGAGCTATTTCATTAAAATAATTTTTTATTACAATGCGCAACTGAAAAGATGCAATTGTCTTAACCGCATCATTGAGAAATTATATTTGAAGGTACAATAATAACTTAATGACGGTTTAGTATTTTTTCTTTAAGAAAAAAACTTTCATTTTTTATACATTTAAATATATTCAAGTAATAGTAAATAATAATAATAATAATAATAATAATAATAATACAAGTAAAATACAAAAATTAATGTACGAAAATTTCCGTAACGCATGCATATTTATAATTTATAAACCCAATTTGATTTCTTAGTAGTAGCAAGTTGTTAGTTCATTTAGCTAAAACATTCCAAGATATAGATATGTAACGATTCTAAGAAAGAACTTGTCGTGCAGCATAAAATTATACCCCATGGCGTGTCGGTATTCATATCGTATCAGTAATTCTATGAAAAGTATTGCGCTTCAAAAAAAAAAACATTACAATAGGCATTTTTTAACAAATGAACAAACCTCTGCAAATTTTATTTATTTTTGCTCTTTATAAAGCGTAATCTTGTTAAAATACCCATTTGAAAGTTAGACAAACATGTAAAAATTAGTTTCTGCGACTTTTTCTTAATATTAAACGCAGTAATTCATCATTCAAGGACATCTAAGTTCCTAAGTCCAAGTAAAAGCTAATATAGTCATTTTTTGAATGAGCATAGAACGTGCAAAGCCTAAGGATTCAGTTTTCTTGATTTTCTTTAGCTAACTTTATGTACATATACAGACCCAAGCACACTAACAATTTTTCATTTTCCGCGCGTTAGCAGCTATACGCTGGGCGCATCAGCTACTCGATCTCGGCGAGCGTCCTCGATAATATTACCTGGCATGTATCTACTCTCCATCTACGCCAGTCTGGAAATATCGACATATCCGTCAAATATAAGAATCTGGAACATCTGGCGCAATATTTCTATCAGCGACTCCTTCCGCTATATTGGTTTATCCCACGTTGCATTGACTACACATGCCTACATATATATTGAAACCAAGTGTAATTAAGGGAAAAAGCCACGCTGACTCTACTGACTATAATCTTACAAGTCGAGACCAAAAAGTCCGAGCACATGTTTTCGGCTCGGGAACGCACTCGCCTTCGGTTCATGATTCCTCGCTTCGACTCGTACTGCAAACTCGAAGGTATTACCGTAGAACCACATACACACACACACATATATATATGCCCCCCCCCACCAAATAACGTAAAAATCATTCATTTTTATGTTATTTTTGAAAATATGAAAGCCCCCCCCC
>QLSS01000069.1:497438-522598 GCA_024372645.1 Trichomalopsis sarcophagae
AGCTCTCCACTCTAGTCAACAATCTATCCTGTATTTTAACTTCTATGTGAGCAGGTACACTGTTACAATAGCTTCCGAATGTAATAAAGACTGTTTTATGTACATTTAGCGATAATTTATTCACTGCCAGCCAGTTATCTATGACCAACAAGAATTCATACATATTACTTTGAGCCTCTAACCAATTCTCTCCGGTGGCAATTATGGCAGTATCATCAGCATAAGACAGTATAGAGTCCAGGGGGATCTCCTTCAAGATATCATTAATATATAATATAAATAGTAGTGGTCCCAGGATAGTACCCTGAGGGACACCTGTGTTTATTAACAAAAAATCACTTTTGCATTCTTCAATTTTAACTGTCTGGTATCTATGATCAAGATAGCTTGAAAGAAGATCCAATGCCTGACCCCTAATACCTATACAGTAAAGTTTTTTAAGCAGTAATTTATGATGATCTACCGATCAAAGGCCTTGGCAAGATCAAGAAAAGTTACAATAGTTTGTATATTTCTATCCATATTATTATACATATAATACTTCAGTGATATAATATAACGCATCCTTTGAGCCAATATTTTTTCTAAATCCAAATTAATGCTTAGATAGAATATTATTTTTATGGACAAATTCATACAACCTATTATATATTATTGTTTCAAAAATGTTCGCAATGTTAGATATGAGTGATATCAGCCTATAATTATTGATGCTATGCTTCTCACCTGCTTTATATACTGGTACAATTTCAGCCTTTTTCAGAGAATCAGGCCAAACCGCATTTTCTATACACATATTGAAGATATGTGTTAATGATACAGAGATACAACTACCAAGAATCTTGAAGGTCTTGCTATTTATGTTATCAACACCACCGCTTTTTAGCTTCAGGTTGTTAATTATATTCATTACCTCAATTGTACTTGTAGGTTTCAGAAATATTGTATTAGGATTTGTATCTGGATATTTAAATTTAGCATTATTTGGTTTCACAATATCATCAGACAATTTTCGGCCAATATCACAAAAGAATTTGTTCATTTTCTTAGCTATCTCTACTTTATCCGTAATTTTATTATCATTGACCTTTATTTAACTTATGGTATTATTATTTTTCTTTTTTCCCATTTTGTTGTTTATGATACTCCAAAGTTTTTTAGGATTGTTGACATTTTTTTGGACTAGCTTTGAATCATATTTAATTTTCGCATCTTTGATAACTTTATCTAACATTTTAGCATAGTCTTTGTAATCCAGTTTGAGTTGATCATTAGTAATATCCGTCTGCCATAAGTTATATAAAAATTCTTTGGTTTTACATGATTTAATTATTCCATCAGTGATCCAACTTTTCCTACCCTGCTGTTTATTCATACTTTTTTTCGATTTAGCTTGTTCTATACATAACTTAATCTTGTCTATTAAATTATTTATAGCCATATTTGGATCTTGCATTGACAATATTTCAGTCCAGTTGATGGTAGCCGCGATATGTTTAATTTTGTTGTAGTTTAATAATTCTATAGGTTTAATTTGTTCAATTTTCATTTTGTTAACTGCAATAAAAATAGGGTAGTGGTCTGCTATAGTATCTTTGAGTTTATAGGTAGCAGTATCAATGTTATTCGTTTTTATAAATATATTGTCAATGCATGATCCTTTGGCTAAACTCAAGGGTGGTCTTGTTACACCAACAAATCCAGGTTTAAAACCTTTTTCTAGAAAATTGCACAAAAATTCCTGGCTCAAGCAATCACATTCAAACAGATCTACATTAAAATCGCCAATTACGAGATGATTTTTGATACTTTTCTTTTTAATTAAATATTTATTTAGATCCATTATAAATTCAGTCTTAGGTATTTCGTGTGACCTGTATATGGACGATATTTCAATATTACTATTGCTATTTAACTTAATTCTAGTATTTACAATCTTAATTCTACCATATTTAACTACTTCAGTATTTTGTACTAAATTATTATTAACAAAGACTATAACCCCATCGTTTTTATTTAACCTACTATCGTTGTAATAGCAGTCATATTTTCCATTAGATCCTACTGTTGTCTCGTTGCAGAATTCCGTCGACCTTGTTGTTGCGTAGTTTCAGTTTTGATTCGGTCTAGATTTTTCTTGTTTACATCGTTTTCCGTTGAACTTTGATGTTGTTGGGGCTGTTGATAAGTTACCGTCCTTGTATATGGTAACCTGAGATCATAGATGGTAATGTAGGTTTCATTGGATAGTCGATTCTTTCTATGTATGCGTTAATTTTCTTTTTGTATATGTTGCATAGGTTATGATCACTGGCAACATGTTTAATGTCAAAATTGGTGTTATAATTAACATTAGAATATTCACAATTTAGGCACTTTGTTATATTGTTTGAGCAGTCATTGGTCTTATGACTATCTGCACATTTCAGACAGACTACATTATTTTTGCATTTGTTTCCACTATGACCATATCTACCACAGTTGAAACATGGTCTTATACTTAAATAGTCGTAGACTTTGCAGCTTTGGCATCCTACGTAGATTTTGCTATTATTCTCCTTGATGAACTTGTATACATCAGAGGGAACCTGCATTAATACTGTTGTTGTATCGCTATGTTTGTTTTTGTACATATGTAGGGCTATGCCTTTATTTGAAAAACTACTGAAATTTCTCGAGTTAATATCACTCTCTATTTCAGCTGGACTCCAATTCAAGTAATTGTCGAAACCAACTATTTTTACTTTAGGATTTATAATTTCTTCTTTCATAACCTCACAAACTCCTTCAAGGCTTTCCTTTAGTACAGCTTCAGTTAGATCAACACTATCACTGTTTACACAGTTAATGACTAGTTCTTCTTTTTTGTTATAATACATATTTTTAGTTTGTATCTTTTTTTCTCGCGTTAAGCATTCAATAACTTTCTTTTTCATAGCTATACTCTCATTGCCCATGTTATTTATTGTTATTTTCGGCACTTTTTTACGGAGCGCTTTAGGCTGGTTTATCACCTCAGCATAGGATGCCCTAGGTAAAATACTATCACACTGTTTAGTTACAAGTTTTTCCTTCAATAAATAATTTTTTTCTCACATTTCTTTGACTAGCTGCTTCAATAGTACATTTTCAGCTTTTAGAATGTTGTACTTCTCATTGATATCACAGTCCAGTAGATCTTGTTCAGAAATTGTTACTTCCTTTAAGAGTTCATTTCTTATTTCTTCAGATTTCTTTAATTTTATTTGGGCAATTAACAATTTTGCTGACTTACTTATACTGTAGTCTTCAGTTTTTGAGGTTATGTCCTTGTAGCTATGTTCTGGGCAAACCATTAAGTTGTTACTCACTTGCCAATAATTTTTTTCTTTCTGCGCTAAGCAGCTTGGGTGATACACTGCATCACAGATAATACAAACAATTATTGATGCTTTCGTTTGCTTATGACAGTTAAAATAGCTGGGACACTTGTCGGGAGGCACCCGCTCTCCCGCCATGTTGCCAACGAAAGAATATATATATATATATATATATATATATATATATATATATATACTAGTGGGGCTTCGCCCCTTGCTCGCTTCGCTCGCCAACTCCCCAGTTTTGGTTGTAGTTTTAATTTTAAAACTATTTGTTGAAAATATTATTTATTACTTGGTGTATTATTTAAATGAATGTATAAAAGTATTAAATATAAAATGCATATTTGATCATAGTAAGCACCGTAACTCAGAATTCACGTGCTAATGTTTTTTATCTGACGCTTTAGAAATTCATCATTTAAATTTATGTTTTGTTGGTTTTAAATTAACTTCTTTCTGCCGTTCGGTATAACTGCGTGACGGTCGATTTTTTCTTGATTCACTCCCCGATAAAAATATGTACCTAGCGAGCCTACAGAAGTATTCACTTCAAAAATTAACTAAATGAGCTAAGATTTAGCAGCCAAAAATACAATTAGAAAACTTAAGTTTGAATATATCGGGGCCAAAAATAGCCATGAAATGTATGACCAGTGCCTAGTCTCTAACGAATAAATACATTGATTGTCAACATATTTATTCGGCAATTTTTGTTTATCGTTAATTTTTTATTCTTGTAAGGTTCACAGAGACTATTTATTTTCATAACAAAATTTAATTTCCCAGTTAGCCGCATCTACGCATGCGCGAGTGACGTCACCAGAAGACTTCTGTTAGTAGCGCCACCACGCGGCGGCAGGTGTCTGAAAAAGTTTTCAGTATTTTCTGACTCCAAACTCCTATTTCGTTGACTCTCCTTCTCTACAGTCTTCTTGATTTGTGTGTACACACAATTTATTGTATAAATTAATTATTAATTACGAACGTTATTGTTCTTTTTTAATGAATGATTTTTACGTTATTTGGTGGGGGGGCACTGTGGGGTGCGGGGTGGTGTGGGGGGAGTATCTCCCTAACAACTATATAATATAGGTAGATATATAGCATTTTGACATAAATTAATAGGGAGGGACTTTAACGACGTGCAATGACACCCCTATAAGAGGAAGAAAAAGTTTTAAGAAAAATCAGTTGTTACATTTTAGCTATTTACTTGAGAACCACTCGACGAAATCGTTTAAATTTTAGCAGCAAATAGCTTTTTTATGGTTAATCATCAAATAAAAATTTGAAGCATTTGACTGCATTGTTTTAGAGATATGAGGAATCAAAAATTTTTCAAATAAAAATTGAAACCTTGATATCTTAAGAACCATAGGGGTTTGAAAGCTGCGCAATGAACTTAGCCAAGACACAAAAAATATCTACTTTTTCCCAAAATCTCAAGTGCAATAATAAAGCCTTTTTACTTCCGCAATCGAGGCACAAAAAACTCATTTTTTCCAGTTTTCGATTTTTTGCTGAAAAAATAAGTAGTCAAATCACTTGAAATTTCTATGGGATATAGATTGATACGCGACCCATCGACATGATTTATTTCGTGAGGTTATGATGTTTAGTTTTAGAGATATGAATTTAAAAAGAAATCACCTTTTTCATTTTATCTGCCGAACAAAGCGGTCGATCCCGAGGACCAAACGGGGAAAAGTAGATAATTTTATTCTCTTTCAAATGCTTATTAGCTGAATTGTTTGTAATGTTTAAAGCTACAACATATCACGTATTGCTAGAGATCGGCCAAAAATAGGTCCATTTTTTTACCAGCGATGAAACGCTTTTTCGGACATTTTTTACGCATTTATTGGAGTAAAAATAGAGTCATACCGTATTACAAGAAATTTTCAAGCTTATAAAAATAGATTTCACTGTTCAAAGCAAAGCACAGGTCATATCTAGTTAATGGCTACGAAAGTACTACGCAAGATAAGTCAGGTCAAAAAAGTGAAAAACTAAGAAAATCACAAATATATTCGTATGCCGTGCTTGAATAACTCTAATTGACTGTTAATTGTCTAAACCGTTTGAAAATCGATTAAAATTTGTAAGCCTCTTTGAAATTACTTAGTGTACGACACAAGGACTAATATCAATGTTTATGTTCATTCCAACAAATGCTCAAGAAAAAGCGTTTCATCACAAGTTATGACTAGGCTATTTCTTATAGCTATTTCATAGTTTCCAGCCCATTTTAAATATTCGAATTTCTACCAGGGGTAAATTATCAGCATTATGTAAAGATAGGATTTATGTAGATGTAGTGAAAACTATGATAAGTGAATAACTTTGCTAGTTGCCATTTTACCTTGTAAAAGTTGTTTTTTTAAACCCATTTTATATCAGTTTCAAATGCTATTATAACTTCAAAATAAATCGTCACTTATTTAGCAAAGTCTGTAGCACATATCCAATTACCGACAAAGACAAGCAGATTTTACACAAGCACAGTGTTTTCGAGGCTTTTTAATTCAAAAACTAATAAAATTTATCTCGACACAGGAAGCGTAAAATTTAATGTGATCTTTGTAAAACTCTGTTAATATGCTTATTTTATTGTTACCTGCCCTTGTAGAATCGGTGACCTACTTAATGGCCAGTTCTTGGAATGGAATCTAATAACTAAGCAGTTTTCCGGGCAGTTCTTGAATTAAATCTGCTTACCTTGTTCTTAAGTACAAACTGCTCAGCGCCATAGTGTTGAGTTTAATGAATCATTCTATCGAAAGAAAAGATCAATCCGACTTTTAGTTTCTTGTTGGCATCTGAAATACTAAATACCTTGTGGCGCATTTGCGAAGCTTTAGCTCTCACTCCCCCTTAAAGAAAAGTATAGAATAATTTTTTGCATCAGAAAACATTCTGTCTGACCGAAGACTTGAACCCACACCCTGCATGAGGTCAAATAAGTACGTAACGGCCGTGCGCCTTAGCCGACTGAGCCATGCAGACGTTGTTCCGCACAAGCCCTACGAGCTTCGCCATATGTTTGAATTATTCAATTTATTCAGCTTAAACCTAAATATTAATAATTTTCTATTTTAATTGATTTATTGATTATTTTGTAAAATTAATTGATTTATTGATATTTTCATGAAATATATTTCTCAGCCATAAAAAATGCTCAAGATATCGCTACTTTTAGGAAATTCAAAATGTCCAGTTTTTCACAGTATACTTAGCCAGTTTTTGCCTTTACGGCCATTTTAAATGGGTTATTTTCCACCAGGGTCATAACTTCAAAGATTAATTTATTACCATTATCAACAATACTGCCTGACATCTTAATTTTCTAGACTTTATCCAAATTGTTCTTTTATCAAAATCAGATATGTAAGTAACAAGTTTTACTTTGCAATCCGCCGCTACTCTAATGTATTTATTACTTTTATTCCTATCTTTTTTAAAAATTTGTTTTGATAAATACTTTTAAAACTAAAAATCAAATGAATCAAAAATGTACTATTCGGATAACCATTATTTATCAATTGAAATACATAAATATACAATTTTATTCAACTAATAGAATACCAAACATTTGACTTACATTATTCAATGCAATCAATTTTAATCGATGAATACCTTCATTCCATACACCCAAAAATATACTCGTACATTATTTTCACATTCGATTCTGAAACTAAGAAATTCCAATGTTATCCTATCTTACTCAATAAGAAATAATGTCTCTATACTTTTGACAATGCCAAAAAGTTCACTAATAAAAAAATCGCTGCCAATTCATTGGCACGTAGCTTCCTCCAAATAAATGTATAGGTCAAATAAATAAAATATTGTTTTAAAATATCTATATGGGGAATTCTAAGGGGAAGAATGCCATATTCTAGTTGGAGATACCGAAAAAAACAAATGTTATTACACACTCCCGCAACTTTTTTTTTCTTATTGTGCATGTTTAGAACCATGCAAAACCACGTTCCAACATCGAAAAAGTGCCTTGTGACACTGATTTTTAAGCCCTTCAAATTCGTCGAAAAATAGCCATTGTTCAAGGAAATGTACCTAATGCACAAGGACACAAAGAGAAAATGTATTACGGTAGACTGAAAGAACGGGAAAAGAGCTTCAATTTAAAAAAAATAAAATGTATTTGTGTTTTCATGCATTAGGTGCATGTCCGTGAACAATGGCTATTTTTCGACGTGAGATTGTCACCCTCGCTTCGCACGTGTATCGAACGTTATTTTTCGATACAGTGGCGGAAAATGTGCTCCGTGTGCGTAAAAGTGCATTTTACGCACACTGTATAGAAAAGTTGTTTTTTATGCATTTTACAAATATTATTTAACAATTCTTTCAATCATCACATCTCTTGGAGAAAGCATACTTTTAATGAAGTTGGCAGCGGTTTTAACATATCGTATGTCCAATGTATGTAAAAAACTTGGTAAATGTGCCCTCAAAATTATAAGACCTCGATTTTTTGACCGCAAAGTTTCCGACTTCTCTTAGAATGACATCATTATATATAAATAAATATTTAATAAGGAATCTAGCTACTAGGTTCATATTATCGGCATATCTTTTACACCGATTCTAAATTAGTACCTTTCGTACAAATTACAGAATTTAATGTTTAAAGCTTTACTCTTATCTTGCTAGTTTAACTTCTTCCTAGTAAAAGCTTTGTAATCGTAAAATGTTTTAATTCAACAAAAACAAGTGAAGAACCTGTTATTAGGTATTTTGAGATCAAATCACACGTTTTTAGAACGCCTCAGTGTGGATATGTGTGTATGCGTGTCCCATAATATTTCCGAAACTATTTTATCTAATAAATTTGGATTCTAATTTCGGGGAAAGACATTTAAAACTAGTTTTAAAAAATGGCCGAATTACTTTCCTTTTATCCCCATCCTTAATGCCCCCCACCACTCTGAGTGACAGTCCGCTGTGGATAGCAGTTTTTTTATCAGATGCACATTGCTCGTACTTTTTTTAATATTGATGTTTGATATTCGATGTCAAATAGACCAGAATATTTAAGACTTTCTGCCTTCCTATTATTCCTTTTGTACTTTTTTTTTGGTAGGAGGCTGTGAATCCTTTTAACGGACGACTGTTACCTTGCGGGAACACCAAGTGTGGGACTCGGCAGCGGCGGCCACCCCTACCCACTAAACACATATCTACCTGTTCGCTCGACGTCAGCCCGGTACCGTTTATCACACTACTTCGGACTGGGCCGCTGTCTTTGCCCGTCCTTTGCGCATTCATTCCTTGCTTCCGTTCATACAATGCTACTACTCTACTCTTTCACTCTCTCAGTCACTCAGTTTTCCAGGCATCCATCTTCTTTCTTACACTGCAATATACCCCGCACGTATGAGGCAAGCAGCGTCCAAGCGTCCGTGCTGGCTGTCATCAGTCTTGTCACGTTGTCTGGCGTAATCGTCGTGCCGAGAAGCGTTTCCAGTCTTTGTCTTTGCTCGGTCCAACGGGTGCACACAAAGAACGTGTGCTCCGCGTCGTCCCAAGCTTGTCCGCAGTACGTGCAATCCGGTGTCGTCACTCTGTTCATTCTGTGAAGATACTTTCGGAAGTACCCATGGCCGGACAAGAATTGGGTAAGGTAGAAACCCACTTCACCGTGCTTCCTGTCCTTCCAGGGCCCAACCTCCGGTATCAGTCTGTGGGTCCAACGTCCTTGTCCGTTCGTTGTCCACCTCGTCTGCCATTTCTCGATCGTCTTCGTCCGTTCTTCCGTCGCAGCGTCTGCCCTCCCAACGCTCGAGCTTCGTGCGAACAAGCGTTTCCGCTCGTGCGCAAGAAGGTCGATCGGAATAACGCCCGCTATCGCGAAGATCGCATTTTCCGATACGGTCCGGTACGCGCATGCGATCCTTAGTGCCCCGGTTCTTTGCACACTCGTCATAGCCTTCACCCGTCGCTTGACTTTTAACGCGTCCGCCCATACCTCGGCCCCGTAGAGCATGATCGAGTGGGTGACGCTCATCAGTAGTCTTCGTATACTCAAGCCATGAGTCTACTCAAAGCCTTCGTCTTTTCTGCTGCTTTCGTAGTCACGTTACGTATGTGTGGCCAGAAGGTCAGTTTCGTGTCCAGGGTCACCCCCAGATACTTAACTTCGCTCTTGGTTGTCATCCGTTCCGTTCCCACAGTCATCGGTATTATCGTCTCGATCCGTTTTCTAGTGAGTAGCAGCAACTCAGTCTTTTGCAATGCAAGTTGCAGTCCGTGCTCTGTCATCCATCTGTCTACGCGTCTCATCACCTGGTTCAGTTTCAGCTGAGCCAAGTGGGCGTCACGTGCGGTTATGACGGCTGCCACGTCGTCCGCGTACGTGATGAGGCACGTGTCGTCTGGCATGTCCAGTCTCAGTATACTGTCGTACAGTGCATTCCAAAAGTCAGGACCCAAAATGGAGCCCTGTGCCACCCCTGCCGTCACCCGTTTTCGTCGCATTCCATCCGTTGTCTCGTACGTCAAGTACCGATCCTGTAAATAACTTCTCACAACTCGCGCCAGGTAGGCCGGCACTCGGAAGGTTGTTTCCAACGCCTCCAGAATGTCGGTCCACCTCGCGGAGTTGAAAGCGTTCCGTACGTCGAGTAGCGCCAGGAGTACCAGCGGTCTGGCTCCGTGGCATACGTCGTTCGTCTTGTCCACGGTCTCCAGTACGTCCGTGATGGCTATGATCGTTGAGCGTCCTCGTCTAAAACCGTGCTGTCTGTCCGATAAGTCCCCGGCAGCTTGAACCGCCTGCAACAGTCTCGGTCGCAGCAATAGTTCGAACAGCTTTCCCGGTGTGTTCAGGAGGCTGAGAGGCCTATAGGAAGACGACGCGGCAGGATCTCCCTTCCCTTTGGGAATGAGGACCAACCGCGCAGTCCTCCAAGGCCCCCCGAACGCTCCCGCGACCAGGCACCCGTTGTAGATCCGCAGCAGTGCATCCGGCCTTTCGGCAGCGATGATCCGCAGCAGCTCCGCCGGGATGCCATCTGGTCCTGGAGCCCTCCGAGGCCTCAGCTTGGCTGCAGCGCTCCGAAGCTCTCCCACCGTGAAAGGTGGACATTCTATCGCTGTGTCCTCGTTCGTATCATCCGTTCTCTCCGGGTGAGTCGGGAAGAGATCATTTACGATCCTCTCCATTGTGTCTCCGTCCTTCGTCATTCCTTTTGTACTTAAGGAGGTTCTACCGGTACTGCACTAGTCAAAATGTGCTCCCTTTTTATTTAAAGTTTATTTGTGAAATATACTTTGTTAAACAAGTTGCACAGATGAAGTTATATAAAATAATGATTATACATTCTATTTATACAATTTTATTTATCCTAATATTTATGAAAAGATTCATACAGACGCTGATTTAACTAATTTTTTGAGGTTAAATGTATGATTTTTATATTCAATGAATTTTTACTATATGAAGAGCCTTTGAACAATATTTTTGAGGGATAAATAATGTTTCTTATGTATTCATTGACAACTACAATAAATCTGAACAAAATCTCATTGTTAAATGCTTTGTAATACGCAAATTAATACATTTCCTCATAAGAGACCATGTTAATTGGCATATAATAAAAACCTTTATATTTTAGCTTATATGCTCTGTAGCCTTGTGAAAATTTGTATTGGTGTTTCTGACATATATACTAACGTGTATACAAAATTTTAACAATATCTCACTGTTAATTCTATTACCGGTAGAACCTCCTTAATGCATCGATGGTTCACACTGATAAGTACTATTTATACAATTATTAGTAGGTTCAAGAATACTATGATTTGGTAATCCATTTTGGAAACTCTTTTGCAGCACAGTTAAAAAATAGTCTACTTACTTGTCAAGATAATGTTGTTCTCATTTCAAGGGTAAATTTTGTTGCTACTTTTTTCGTGCAAAAAGCATTAACCATAGTTTTCAACTTTACTTAAAGAAGTTTCTGGGAAAAGTATTACATTCAGAGAGTTTTTAGAAGGCTTCTGCGAGAAGAATCATCAGTCATCGGATATCTGTATCCAGTATGACGATGAATCGTTTTCGCCGCAGTAAAGTTTAAAACGATAATATATCTACGAGACCTTTCGTGCCAGGGCTAAAGCAAAGTCAAGTAAAAACAGCAACAGGGCCGAAGAGCAGAGCAGAGGAAAAGGGAGAGAGTTGTAAAGAGAGAGGGTGAAAGAGGGAGAGAGATATCTTCACCGGAACAAGCCTATCGTTTCTCGTTCCTTCATCTTCTTGCATCTCTTGTTCTTTCTCTTTCATGGGCGGGAAAAAAGTAGAGGTGTGTAAATGCCAAGCGCATAAAGATGCCGAAGTATCAAGACTAAGCGATATCGAAGTATGACGAATGAAGGCGCCCCACTATATACATTCAAACTACTGCATACTGATCTAATCTGTGAAAGTTTTCGACTATTCGTACAAGGACTCATAAGAGCACAAAATAAAAATGTGTATTAGTAGGATGAAAGTACGGGGAAAGAGCTTTAATTTTAAAAAATGCGTTAAAAAGGCTTGATTTGGTCAAAAGTTACGCAGAATTGAAAATGGGGGATAATCACGAATAAGGGAATTAACTCCGAGAAATTCTGCATTTTTCATGATTTTTCCATATTTTCAATTGTTGGTGGTATTTGACCAAATTTAGCACTTTCGGCGCATTTTTTTAAAATTCATAGTACATTATGCAACAATGATCGAAAGTAGCGAGGGCAGCAAGCACCCGAGGTGAAAATCTTCTCGCTCGGGCAGTAAACCCACAAGCGCGAAAAATCTGCTTTCGTCCCGTGTCACATATAGTACTTTATTCCACTCTCGACTGAAATGGCTACTATTTGGCTCTGAAAAACTTTTGAAAAAAAATATAAAACTTTTGTCCCCCAAATTTTATATTTGCACCGCTAATTTTACTTTTGCCCCGCAAACAGGTTTACGGGAAAACATGCTACTTTTGCCCCGATTTTCAGGTGCAAAAAGTGGCCATTTCAGTCGGGTGTGGAATAAAATATGGTGTGCACCAAGGGCTAAGCAGGCTTTTTGGTCTCGCGTGGTTGCAGTACTCGTCTGCGGCTCGGGCTAACTCGCCTTAACTCGTACTGCAAACTCCGCACACAGTCTAAAAAAGCCCACTTTACGCTCTTAATACAGAATATACTATTTCGCCGTTTTTAAAGTCAAGATGTATTTTTCCCGTAGATTTCCTCATACACAATACACACACAGGGAATTCTGTAAATTTTTTCTTTAAACGAAATCTTTATTTCGTTTAAAGAATTTTTGGTGTTTAGGTACGACTGACGTCGTACAACCCTCAAAGCAATCGTCAGAGCTCGATCAAGGTGTTTCAGCAAAAACCAAGAGAATAAGTACGCGCACGATAGGCCAATGAAACAGAAACGAAAGTAAGCCTGAATGCATGGAAGCGCAGAAGGCGAGGCAGCAAGTTGGAGCGACGTACCTAAGTGGCATCAGTCTACAGTGCCATTTCCTGTTCTGTGGCAGCGCGGCCCTCAGAGCGGCCTTTACTTTACTACGGCTGGCTTTGAGTTACTAGCGCGAGCTGCCGGTCTATGGGGCGTGAAGCTTGAAACGCCGCAATAATGTAACCTTCTTAGGCGAAGCATGCGGGAGCAGCCCTCCCGATCCATGGAAGAATCATGGCGGCGGATAGCGGCACCCTAGCCACGCGGAACTTGAGGAATTGCGCGCTGTTGCGCCCCACGAGCTCGCGCTCAGCTTCTTCCTATATACCTCCGCCACGCACCGCCACTCGTTGCTTAACCTTCTCAAGCCGAACTCTGCGCCCTCCGGCTACTTGCGCTTTTTATCCTCCGCCGAGAAGTTTAATTGGCAAATTGACCTCGTCGATTTCGCGCGAATCCAGCAGTTAATGCTGTACGGCCAACTGCGCGGAATTACTACTATTGGAACATAAATTGCTTGCCTAATGTCCCAGCAACATGCTCGCTAACTTTCGCGATAAGTAAAAGTCTTATCAAGCGGAAATATCGATGCAGCGACTATCGGAGATGCAAAAACAGCCAGGCCATAGGATTAGAAGAATTAAATTGTAAGCTGGTTAAACTTATGATTTCCGCCACAACCTCGCGATGCCGATTCTTCGAACGCGCACGATAATTATCACACTGCCGAACTCGCGATTATTCACACACCGCGCGCCGCCCTCGCCTATACCCTTTTCGCAATTTCGAAGCTCGCTGGAGGAGTTTTCCATTGCTCGGGCTGTCCTCCTCTCTCGTCGTCTATACTTCACTTTACTTTCGGCTTAGCCTCCAGTCCGTTTCTCCTTTCCCCCCCCCCCCCTCTCACTCTATCTCAGTCGTTCGCGCGCACGAGCGTATGAAGCGCGGTAGTTCCGTTTCTGTCCCGGGAGATCCACTCGTGCGGCATAATTTTCAATTACAATAGATTATATCGCAGCGCTTTAAAGGGGCTTGTGTGCATGCTGTGTGCTCCGGTGGTCGTCGACACTCCTGCTTCTCTCTCCCACCCTGCTTCCCTCTCCTCCCCCGACCTGTCCCGTCGCAGCCCCGGCTTCACCGAGGCGCCAGCAAGAACCTCCGGGATGCCCGGGGCGTGACCAGGCTATAAACTGCGCGTTCGCGTAAACCACCGAAAATCAGCGTACTAGCTGCAACGTGTCACCATATCAGCCTGTTATTGCTGAAAAAAGTGCATTCCTGCAATACCTGCTGCGATGCAAGACTGCAGAAACGGGATCGCGATTATTTTCACCCTGTGCCCGACCTTGCTGAAAACGATATCAATTATTAATAGTGGTTGAACATTTCATCATCCCGATTTTCCAATCAAACATTCGCACAACCGATGATCAGATCCACTGTTAAATGTTTGCATTTAGCAATTTATAATATATATATATATATATATATATATATATATATATAGACTATAAATCCTCCGCTCTGGTTACGGATACATGACGTTGGTATAAGCCCGCTAATGCAATGCTAAGATCGATTTTGTATTCCGTGCGTCACTTCCAAGACTTGAGTTAAGTAGGAGCTTTTCGAAATTTTAGCCATTACCACAAAGCTTCCACTTTCCGTTATCTCACTTCGTGGTCTGCCAAACGTTCTCGTGCATGTAAACGATGTAAAACAGAATAAATTATTCTCCGCGGCCTTTTCATTTTCACCGACGACGAATAGTATTCTACAAGGAGAAACAGTGCGAGAAATTCTTTAGATCCCGAACGAACAAATGCACCATTTCTCTGCGTAATTTGTCAAGCAAAGAAAAGCAGTCGTCAGTAAAGCTCTGAATAAATCAAGTCCGGCACCATCACATCATCGAACGTCCATCAGGCAGCCGCGAAATTGTTAAGGCCTTTCAGACGAGATACAAAGTGCATGAGCGAATTTCGTCGTTAGTCAAGGAAGCAGTGAGTGTGATCGAATGGTCGACGATATAGTTGCGCCCAGAGCCGCACCGCTGACCTCTTTGCAGATTTACGAGCCTGTCGGATCAGATGGCCGTGGCGCAAAAAGATGAAAGCCAGTCGCGTCGACGTATCTGGCCGAGTCGTTAACAAGCGCTAAAATTTCACAACGCTCTCGCTCGACGTATAGGAAGCGCCAGAATTCTCGAGTGTGCAGTTCGCTCGCTGCCAAATACGAGCGAGAGCTTTTACCATGTCCCGGCCCCTTTTTCCATTATTTCTTGTGCCAATATGCACAATCCTCTCCGCCTTCTATTCCCTTCTTCCTTGTTTGACACATTATGAGTTCGAGACTCTCTTTATACTGCCTTGTTTCGTTCGCATTACGTTTTTCCTCTGCACGTCAGACAAGCTTTCAGCAAAGTTCCGCTTCTTGGATCTCTGCGGCAGGACGCCTTGATTTGCTTTGCTTTCCTTCCTGCGCACGCGATTCTGGCTGAGTCCTCGAACAAAAAACAATTGTTTGTAGCTTCGCTGATGCTGTTTTGAGAGCTCGAACTTGGCTCGCTCCCTGCATTGCACCGCAACGGCCTGATGTGTATACAGCAGCAGCCACTCTCGAGATGTGTCTCATACCTTTTCACCGCAGGGTACGTCGCGCGCAGCATCCTAGCGTTACGACGGCCAAGCCCTCGAGACTCGTCCCGTTCACCCGTATAGATGCATCCGGAATGAAGCGGCGAGAGAAGGAAGGCGCTGACTGGTCGCAGATGCGTCGGCTGCACGTATGCACCTGCACGGTTATTCGACGCCAAGCCGATAAACGTGAAAAGCTGCCGCGCGTGTTACGAGTCCGCGTGTGCCGGAGAACAGGTCCGCGTTCCGGGGTTACTGCCACGGCGCCGCTAGTATAGCCTCTGCACGCCTGAGAATATTTGTTCTTGGCTCCTGTCCGCTATACGTGCACCCGCGAGTTTTCGCGCATTGTCAGCTCAAACTATAATACTATATGAACTGGAGATGTTTACCTGTTCATTATTTTGACTTCCTCGCTTGCGTTTAACATTGGATAAAAATCAGGGCAAATGCGAATCTGCGATTCTTTTGTAGATTTATATCGACGTTCAACAGCATTTAACGGATATGCATATCATAGCAAAGATTTCAGGAAATCTGATTGTTGGGAAAAGCTGAATTTTTTTTACTGAGCACAAAGACTGTAGAGCTGCGTAAAGCATTAAATCTTCAAGTTGGACACGATAGTAAGTGAGTCCGACTACTTAAGCTGAGTGTTATTAAAGGGTTTTACTTTGGGATTAAAGTGTACTCCGTAGACGGGTAATGCGATAAGTATGTAGGGATATGTCATAAATACTGAAAATTCTTTCGTGTCTCACGTTAATAAAATTGTCCTTATAGATAGAGCAATCTATCAGAATAAAGTTATCTAATAATAATTCAAACACATATTCATTAAGTAAGAGTAATCGTTCTTAATTATAAAAAGCAAACTATTCCTGTAACAACATCGTTTGACTAATCTATACTTTGCGTAGCATTATGCATAAGAAAACAAGTAGGTCGTTATTGTTTATAAACTATATTTACTCACCGCAGCTCGTGTAAAAATTTAATTAAAGGTATATACATCGTAGCCTCATGCATATTAATCGTAGTTTTTACGTTTTAAAGTGAACGACATCATAGAATAAGTATCATCTCTATTAAAGTTCGTTTATTAATATGAGTTGCCTATCGTAAAGCACAGGCGCATCTTAACCACTATAAAGAGCTCTTAATTAAACGGCAAGTATCTTTATAGCGATTTAGTGCTCTCTTTTTACTTACGGCGTTTCCGGTAATATAACTCGAGTAATATTGTTCATACCGATACCTTTTTTTAACAAGAGGTTTAAATTTTTATACAGTAAAGACGCTCGTTCAAGGTTCACTCGCAACATAGATACGCTGTATGAACTAGTAAAGGAACAACTTTAGAAAAATATTACTCTGCGATATATTTTTGGAAAAAAATTACAGTATACAGATGAGTGCGTAACTACGACGTCTTTTCCATCGTAGTTTGACTATAGGAGGATATTTTGACTACCACTTGCATACAGTTTGTACCCACGTTACATTTATCTCAAAGTATAGACAATGCAACTGTAAATATAAAATTATATAGAAATTTAACTGATGCATAACTCGGCGTGGTCGCGGTAATGTTACTTAACAGAGTCGTTGTTCTGGCTCATCTAGTATGTGGGCTGCTACTATAGCTTAGTACCGATAGTAAGTCGCATGAAGCACCAGTACCTACCAATATGATGCTATACTAACTCCTTTATGGAGATGGAAGCTTGGCAATGTAGTACAAGTAAATTCTTCTTTATGTATACTGTAATGTGTAAAATGAATATCAATGCCACCTAACATTCGTTCTTGTATAGTTATAAAACGAAACAATCGATTCATTATTTTGTTGGCGAAACGATGATTTTAAATGAATAGAGGCCGGCTTTTAAATGCATTACAGCAGAAAAAAACGAGTTTCGGCGAAGTCTATCGGCGCGAAAGTATACGCGGCGCCTTCGTAACGAGGATGTTACCCGGAAAAGTAGTCTGTAAGAGGAAATAAGCTCCCCTCGTACATTACGGGATATCTGATGCCCCCGCCTGCACCAGGCAGTAGCAGCCAGCCTGGGCAACCGTCGAAAACTTAAGTCGCTTCCTAAAACCCCCCTTTGCCCAGGCCTTACGCTCGAGCTTGGTCTCTGATATTTATGCCACTTTGCACTTAATTGCTCTCCAAACGGAGAGCCGGTCCGTAATTATCATGCTGCGCTATCGTCGCCTCTTTCTCGCTCGGAACAAACAAAAAGAAAAAAAAACATTACCTTGACATGCAAAAAACTCTTAATTTATCGTTTTAACTTTTCCCCCTCTCGACTCTCACCCATCTCCCACTGAATATTAGAAACAAAAATAGCCATCAACACGTGTACGTAGCTGACTTCTCATTTGAACCATTGCCTGAAATCGATTTTGGATTGAGAGACCCAGAATTTCAGCGATCGAATCACGCTTGTTATATTACACACGTATCGAAAAACTTCGGACGAGAATAAATTTTGCAAATAATAATACCATTAGTAGGAGTTACAAATCTCTTTCGTTTAAAACGAATCAATCGACTAGGAGCTCTGTCATACGATTATCATCACATATTTCCAATTAATCTCATTTCCGCTCTTACATTTTCAAGCGTCAACGAATATTTTATACTTGAATATGGATTACCAGCAAACAATGGTTGTACGGTCAGTGATTTCTGCACAAATCGCAAATAACCAACGAGGCGCAGGTACTCGGGCGAATTAATTATAAAATTAGCTATTTTTGCGGATGAATGAGTCTGTACATGTATTGCGTCATTAATTCAATGCGCACAGCGCACGCTCGGCGCCGTGCGATGCGTTTTAAAGCATTTCATAATCATCAAAATCTAAAAATAACACGTTGATAAGTTTTTTCGCTGCTTACGTCGAACAAAAATAAATGACAAAACGACAGTTTGACAAAGAGTTGAAAATTCAATTGAAAAAACTGAGTATATGCAATCGTCTTAACTTAACCTCACCTCGAGACCAACCTCGCAGCAAATCATTATGGTTGTGTACGCATTCGCGACTGCTTGCATGCATTTGTTTTTTTCAATTAAGATAATACAGGGCTCTGTTGTGACATTGTCTATTTATGTGTTTTCATTTCGAAAGACACAGGAGGGTAATATCGGGCTTAGGCTAATCGACGATGTGAAATTGCGAATTTCAAGCCTGCTGCGACCCTACGCAACTCCAGCCCCTCTCTCTCTACCCGGGGGTGGCAGAAGTCACTTGAGTCAGGCTGCGCTCGCCTTGCGCTCTCGCGGTCGACTCGTGACACGGAAGCAGGATCAACAGACTGCTGGCTGTAAATCGAGACAAGGGCGAGAGAAGGGGGCAGATTGACGGACAAGGTGGGCTGTGCTAACACTATTTCAGCCTGGTAAAAATAAGTCATTAAGAGCACGTGTCTTTCGACGATTAGCATAACGGCAAAGATTTTTACCTCCACCCCTCGGGCGCCTCATCTGGCTCCACTCGCGGTGGCCTCCCCCTCGAAAGGTGCTGGCTCGAAAAATGTTAATGTCCAATGCCGCGTATACAGCTCTACATGCTATGCGTATCGAAGCCCGGGACAAAGAAGACGTAGACGACGAGGAGAGAGTCGCTCCCCCGCTACGGGGTAGCAGCTGCAGGTGCGCGGCATATGCCCGCCCCGAGTCATTAAATTTTCTAACTGACTAGCGTTTGCGACACTTCATTCGACTGCTTTTAAGGTTTTACCGGCTATACGCAGTCTCGCCCGGCTGGCGATGCGTAAGCGCTTTTTTCCGACGTCGTCGGCTACTACTTACTTCGACGAGGAAGAGAGTAGCGCATGTAACTTGCGCGAAATATTTTTTAGGGTCTTTCGACGCCGCGCGCGAGGGCCTACCCTGCGATAGGGGGCACTGCTGCGATAGGCATAAATTTTAAAGGATTTCTGAAAACTTTATCGTGCAATATTAATTCCATGAAAGTATATGCAAGTGCGAGGGATGGAACGCATAACCATTTTATGGGATATTAGGCTATAAATCTACGTATTGTAATCGCCAGAGTGTACTTTGTACATGTATATATAGTGTGTATACAACGCACCGACATCGAGACTAATTAATCGGACAAGTTGCAAATGCAGATAGATCTATCAGAAGGGTAAAACTGCGAATTCGCAGTCTTACTTTTTAAGGAGTTTTGATATAAGCTCCCGGCTTGTGAGGAAGAGAGATAGTCCAGGTGCCAGACCGAGTTTGTCGCAAATCGATGTCCAGTCGTCCACCAAAGGTTTTTTTACGTATTTTGAACCTTGAATTGTATGTTGTTTTTTGTAAATACAAATATATAAAAATACTTACTCTTTAAAATTATACTAACTATGTGCAATAATTCAAAGTAGAACGAAAGATACGAGACGAACACTTGATGCGTCCGGGCACCAAGCGAGAAAAACGTGCCTTTTTGCACTAAATTTGCAAAATCTCTGGTTCTAAATACAATTTTTAAATTCTGCAAAAAGGTTCATGATTGTATATGAACACAGTTACATTAAATTCGTTTAGAATTCACCCGACATTAATTGTATCAATTTTAGAGCAGTTTAAACAATTAAATTGTTTATAACTTTTTATGCATGCATTTTTGGACTGTCCACCTTCGAAATTCGTTTTCAGCGGGTCAGCGGGTCAAAATACGTAAAAAAACCGTTGGTGGACGAGTGGACATCGATTTGCGACAAAGTCGGTCTGGCGCCTGGACTAAGAGAGGCTCCCCTCTCTCCCCGCGCGCGGCCCACAAACTAATGCTTTTGTTTACGTTTTTTCTCAGTCCACGGAATCGCTGTCATACATAGTTTTACAATTTTGTGTACTCGTTTAAAATGATTTCCTGATGATTTGCCCTCGGATTTTCCAAGTTTTTTTCGCTTCTAATCATTTTTGAGTGTATCTGTCATTTTCAAGGTTATTGCATAAAACTGCCTGTGTATAAGAGCCTAACTTTAAGGTCAATTATTGCAAAAACTGTATTATCGATCGATCTGATATTTTACTGATATTTAACCGAAGGATGACGGCATACGAACCTTGGGGAAGAAAATTTGCGGTAAAGTTAAGAAGTGCGTCGGCAAAGAGGACATCGCGCTCCGAGAAAAGGCAGTATTTGGTATACGTACCGCGAGCGCTTTGTGCAGCTTGTATACGCGAACGAGGGGCGGGAGGGGGGGAGGACGCAACGTCGCCTCGTTAGCAACTCTCCACCATTGTTTTCAGCGCGACCGATAAACTAGGGTAATTGCTTCAACTTTTGACCCTGCCCGTTTCGCTCTCTCTCTCTCTCTCACTTTCCCTCTGTTCTTGAGCTACGTTTCCCTGAGTCCGTATGGCCAGAGATAGACATAGAAGGAGAAAGAGAGAGAGGGAGGTATAACTATGAGAGCCGTCGAGAGCTGGCTGCTTGACTGTTTCCAGTGGCAAAAGAAACCGACGCCTAGCTGGAAACCGACACCTGGTCGCATTAACCATCGTCTCGGGGTCTATTAACGCGGCTGAAATTAGCATCAATCTTCGCACTTGGCTACATATAAGAACCCCGCGACACTTCTACTCACGTTGCCGGGCTAGCTGCTCGGAGGGAACGCTTTATTCGTGTCTTATTAGCTTAATAACTACAGCTATTCGGAATCGAGAATGGTACTGTGATTTCATAAAGTTGTCGAATTTTCGGCTTTGCAGAGCTTTTGAATTCAATCGTTTTCTCGTTGCTAAATTTTTCAAAACTTTTCCGTATCCTTCGTGCAAACTTTAACTTGTCTTGTTTGCCATAACGTGCTTAGATTATGGATGGAAATAGGACATTTTCGTGAAAGTGGACTTTGCCGAACTTTTTGTTTTATTACGAAGTTATAAAAATCTGAATATCTCCCGCAGTAAACATGCCAATGAATATGTTATGAGAAAACTCTATTTACTTTACTTTCCGTGAATCCATTACACGCCCGAGTCAGGGATAGGAAAAGGTAAACCTATATATCAGTAGTGCCTCATGGATTGGATCAGACGCGACTAGAAAAACTGTTATATTTATCTCATTAGGCCTCCAACTACCACGTCGATGTTTCAACGGCCCTTTGGAGTTGCTCTCGTGAATTATTGAATAACGCTCTAAACCGTGAAACCCGATTTCGAACACGTAATTTCAGCTCTGTGTGTGACTTTTTCTTTTGCCAGTGCTCTCGGGAGATTAAATTCACATTTCGCTCTAGTATTGAAATTTACTACTTACGTGTACGAAGTTTAATCTTCACGCAGTGTTATATAATATAGTCGGTTTTTCTTTCTGTGTTTTGTGGTAACGGGATATAGGACGTTGGTAGGCGTCTATATTCGCTGCCCTTCCAAACCTTAGTTATTTTTAGAATCCGCAATGAAATTGAAAATGTCTTGTGCTATTCTTATGCAAATGCATAGTTTTTATATCGTATAAATAGGCTACCTCACTTATTCTATTCTCTATTAGAAATAGCCTTATATTGTCATAAGGGTAGCATAATAAGCTTGCAATTTGAATTGCGGATTCTACAAGTGCCTTGGGTTTTGCGAAATTCGCAGTATTGTGCGAAAAATAATGTTGGTTTGATTGGTGGCTCCGCTCCATGCTCTCCGGATTATATTTTTGATTTTACGGCAGTTAGCATTCTGTTCTTCTATTAGTACGTGGCGGCCATGATAGCCTCGACGCCAACTGGCAAATAATTATAAGACAAAATAGCATAACGGAGTGCAACTATGTCGTAATTTATTATGATTTTATTTTAATTATTAGTTATAAGCACATCAGTTTTTTTGCGGTCTGCTTTTTTGTAGCTCGAAATCTGGATTTGAGTAGACTATGGGATCCCTTTAAAGCATAATTGCTCGGCATTATCGGCCAAAGCAGAAAGTACAAACAATGGCATTATTTATTATATTTTCCTTGTGCTATCAAACTTTCATCATTACTTTTATCTATCGTGCTTCATAAGAGCCTTTTATCTATCATCGTGCTTTTGCGTCTGCCATCTTTCTTGGACTTCGAGCATATAATTTTTATTTTAAACTCATCATATTCAAATTAACAAGCTATTCACAAAACTTTTGTTATCTGATAAATCTTCGATCGAATGCAACCATTTGGAGCCATAACTTATATTAGAGAAGAAAAAATAAGGGTTGTATCATTACAAATATTTGGTTTTTAAATTAATCATTTATATTATAATCCAATGTGTAAGTCCAATTATAAAATATTTACAAATATACATTAAAACAATTACAGACATTCATCTGTGCTCGTATCTTAAGATGCACAATCTTCGCAGGTGAAAGCATACCCAACTATCTTTCTCACAATCATGTAATCGGTTACATCCCCGACGAGGTTTTCCCGGTCCATCGTAGATTGGTAATAATTCTTCGCGCGTTCGAAAGCTTCGATTATGTCTGCGAAGTAGATTGCAAAGTAGCTGAGATTAAACTTCACGAATCTTCTCTCAAATTCGCGGTGCCGCATGAGCGCTGCTACCTCGCACTGACGTTTTGCTAAGAGTTCGAATATCGTGCACTTCTCGGTTAATCTGGTAGATCTCGCCATTTCAATCTCTTCGATGCAATCTTGATAAAAATCGAACAGCTTTTGGATACCTTTTCTCGGTGAGCTTGGATGCTGTTGAAGAATACGCTTTCAGAGCCAGTATCTTGATTGTCAGTACCAAGCCTAGATTGTGTAGATTTTGGTGAAAGATGATATCGAGTATCGTCGAGCTCTCGGCGCCGAATTTCAAAAGTGTTTGTAACTTCTCCAGCGTGCTTTTGTCATCCCGACTAAAGCCGCGATGTTTGACGAGAGCATGTAGCGCGGTTTCACCAAAATTCGTCTTCAAGTCAATATTCGCGCCCCGTTTAAGCAAAGTTGATAGCATCGCCGGGTTCTTGCATTTTTGAGCGACAAAGTATATAGCAGTTGTTTAATCCTAGCGCATTGACGTTAGCGCCATGGTCCAACAAGAGATTTACCAGATCTATTCTTCCTCTCTTGGCGGCGCAATGTATCGACTCGTACGCGCCCGCGAGTACCTCGCGAGGTGAGACGCCCTTCTAAATTAATAATCTGGCCAAATCGACGTGTTCCTTATCAGGAGACAATGTCAAGCAATGTAAGACGTTGAAACCCTGAGTATCCGTGACGTTAATATCAGCTTCGTAACTCATCAGCAAGGGCAGTAATTCGTCAGCTTCGTTACTGCGGGCTGCGTCGTGTAGTGGTGTTTTGCCGGCGAAGTGACTAGTGTTGACCTCGGCTCCTCTTTCGAGGAGCATTTTAACCGCCTTGACTCGCCCATTTTGTACGGCCCGATGCAGAAAAGAGTAGCGATCGGATTCTCGAGCGTTTACGTCAGCGCCATGGTTTATCACCATATCGATGAATTGCTCGTTCCACGCAGAGGGGTACATCCGTGGAGGGAGTAGAGTGCGTGCAGAACTGTTGATTTCTTGGTAAGCCCGTAGGACGAACTCGGCAGTCTGTAGAACTCGACGTCGGCTCCAGAGCTAACGAGCAGCTTGGTTGAATCCTGGTAGTTACTTACGATTGCGATCCACAGGAGCGAGAGCTTGGTTCTCTTTAGAAGCAGCTTGCCGAGGACACGTTCTCGCCTCCAAATTTCTTGAATATGGAGTTCTTATCGCTGAGATTCTCGGAGGTATTGATAAGTTTCTTGATCTCGACGCTGCTGAGACGATGTTCGTGGAAGATTTTGATAAGAGTTTGGCACAGTTTCTGGTCGTAGTACTTTACCCGCTTGTTGTTATATGGATCACGCCTCGTACGATTCAGGCGATAAGGAGCGCAACCAACCTTGTGTATAGCACTAGGCAATACAATGTAATTACGACTGGACTGCATCTTTCCGTGGTTGATTGTCTGTTGATTCTCTCCTGGCGAAGTGACGACTGTTTGATCGTAAGAATATAACTGCCGTGCGAGCTATCATGCCAGCTTTATAATATTAGCCCTCTGGTGGAAGAAAGATGTATTTCATGGCCTGCGCATGCGTACAGTGGAGTGATCTGGAAATAAGGGTAGGGGGATTTAGAAAGTACACCTCAGATCAGCATACCTGCATAAGGGATATGACCTGCATAAGATATCTTTTAAAATCCAATATATCAAGGTGTTATCCACCATTTAAGTAAACGTTTACTTAAATTATATATTGCTTTTTTAAATTGAATTAAATTGCTTATCTGAGTACAAAATTCTAATTTATTAAAATACGATTTTAAATTTTCACTAAATCATATACATAACTCAAGTTTCTACATTTATAATCAACATAGCCTTTAAATAAAACCAATTATTTGAATAATTTTTTCTTAATGACTTAATATAACTAAACCATTTCTTATTTTTAAATAGATCCTAAATAGTTGTCATCAAATATTATCCCATTTTAGCAATATTATTTTGAATAACAGTCCTCAACATTTATTATTTTTTAGGTCTATATAATATGTTTTGGATGGTTTATTGTCCAAAAGTTTGCAGACCCCTCTGTTTTTTTTATTATAGAATACAAACGCTGCCGTCAATTTTTTTCACATATATATATATATATATATATATATATATATATATATATATATATA
>QLSS01000069.1:522608-546267 GCA_024372645.1 Trichomalopsis sarcophagae
TATATATATATATATATATATATATATATATATATATATATATATATCCGTGGATTCCTAATAGTAGCCGAATAGTCAAGGAATACGGCAGATTTTTTTTAGATTATTTAAATAATTTGTTAGGGTGTCTCCAGGACCTCAAAGATTTTAAAAATTTTTTGACCTACTGAGGCGGTGCGACTGAAAAACTTAACGAGGAGGTCTACAGAACAATGAAGGTCATTTCCGCAAACCGTCCCTACCATAAATTCTCTTCGGTAATTTTTATGGTAGGGTAGGCTCTGCCGTGGCAGATCGAGGTTCTCTTAGGCACTAAACAAATATTTTTAGAAGTCTTTCGGCCCACAAATTGCAAATTTTGAATGTTTTCTTTAAATTTGTTTTTAAAATAAGTTATTAACAATTTTTTTTATTTCACTGGAAAAGTTTGTTAAATTTTTTATTAATTCGCTCGAATTTGTAGGATTTAAAAATGTTGATTAAAGGAGTTATTAAATTTTTGTTTAGTAATTGTTTAGTTTTTGCTTATTATTTATAATGGTTGTTGTTAAAAGTATAAGTTAAACAAATTAGGATTTTTTCAACTAAAATTTTTAAATATCGAGGTTTAAAGGTGAAACGATGTACATATAAGAATGTATATATATATATATATATTGTTCAGTTTGTTTTATCCGATTTCAGTAGTGTAGGTAAATTTAGGCTTTTGAATTTCGCGCCGCTGCGCGCTCTCCGTTGCGACGTTGAGAGCGCGAGCGCATGCGTCGAGTTGCGCGCCGCCGGCCCCGCTCGCGAGAGCGCGAAGGGCCCGCGCGCGATTATTCCTGTTAGGACTGCCTAGCGTTTTGCACGTGTGGCTTCCTTACTCTTTTCGTATCGACGTTTTCTTTGTACGGTGAGCCAGTGATACCTCGTTCTGCGCCGTGTTGTTCGGTTTAGCGGAGAATTCTCGATCGCGTCGTTCGCGAGTGTGTATTTGTGTGCGTGTGTGAGTGTGCCTCGAGGCGATAGTATAAGTTTTGTTGGCGAAGGTGTCCACGTGTTGTACGTGACTCCTTCGGGGCGAGCGAACAGCTGCAACACCCCTTGTTGCCCTCGTGCCAAGCGTCTGGCTCCCCGAGACGTCGGGGCGCGCTTGGTGCACGGTTGCGGACCACCTTTTCGCTTTTCTTTTTTGCGGTAAGAGAGCTCTCTTTGCGTGCGGACGAGGTACCTCGCGTCTTTGCATTCTTTCATATGATTTTTTTCTCTTTTAGAGTCACTATTCTATTTCTTTTATTTGTATAATTTCCTTTCCTTAACTTAATAAAGATTACGCTTGCTAAGGCTTTTCCCTCTAAACCGTGAGGGTTTTTACGCCAAGGCAAGTGCCTTTTCTGTATCGCGAAATCGTGTGTGTTTATTAAAAAGAACCCTTCACTCACTCAATCCTTTCCTTTTGTCGGAACTCACTCTGAGTTCTTTCCCTCATTTTAAATTAATATTCATATATATATATATATATATATATATATATTATAGCGTCCACCAGTGCTGTGTCTACTGACTTTCCTGCCTGGTAGGCATGCTGCTTATTGTACAGCGGCGCTTCTACTAGTGATGACTTCTTGATGTATCTGTCAACCAGTCTTTCCAGGATTTTGAGTAAAAACGAGGTCATGCTGATTGTCCTGAAGTCCCCTGCAACCGCATGATGTGTCTTACCTGGTTTAGGCAGAAAAGCCACTCTCGCCTGCCCCCATTCTTCCGGCACATATCCTAGTGCCAGACAGGCTCAGTACTATTTCTCTAAGGCTGGGACTAATATGTCCATGCCCTGTTGCAACAGAGCTGGGGAATTTCCGTCCGGACCTGCCGCCTAGTAGGACTCGAACGTCCCTATAGCCCACCTTATCCTTTCTGTGTCTGTTACCCATTTCGCCAGTTTTCAGTTTTCTCCGCGGACCATCAGCTGAACGGTCTCTGACATCGCCCCTTCCTTAAAGTCTGGATAGTGGGTTTCCGTCAAGCCCTCTGTGGCTTAACATCTGTTCATTCTTTGCCCAGTCCCCTGTTACTAATTTGATCAAGTCTGTCAGTGGCTTCTTCAGGTGCTGTAGGACATTGCACAGCCTGGCCGTGTCTGATACCTTGCTTCAGCTTTTGCAGTATCATCTCCAACCCTCCACCCCGGCCTTTTCGATCTCCTTTTTATATTCCGATTGCTCCGTTCTTTACGCACGTTTGTCCTTGCCACTCTACGTGTGTTTGGACCGGTTGTAAAGCCGCCTTACTTTCTATATGTGTTTCACCAGTGACTTATTCCACCAGGGAGCGCCCTCCGATGGCCTCTTCAGCCTAAGTTCATAATGGTTCTCGTAAGAACTTATAGTTATGTTCCTTAGGATCCAACTGCAGTGATCGATGTCCTCCGCCGTGCCATATGTGACAGGGAAACAATTGATCTTAGCTTCAAGTTCATCTCCTTATTCTACCAACTATTTATCTATATTGGTTTTCGATAGATATAAATAAATTTCATAAGAGCGATAGGTATTTTATCGAGATTGCAGTTTTGTGTGATTAAGTTAAGTTTTAATTACTGATGTGTACAGCTCATTCATAATGCGATGTGCCCTGCGATTCCTCAATTCATATGCGTACATTCCGTGCGTCATATATACATATACATAATGCATACTACTTAGTCGAGTGTCGTTAAGAAATCAATCTTCCGCCTTAACTTTATATCGACCTCCGAGACAACCTTCTAATGTGTATTATGTCTCTTTGGTATACAAGCATTTTATCAATGAACTTAATATTCACATAGGTCTTCGCAGGACAATTGAAACTATATAACTTGGGTCATGTTTAAATTTAAATATTGATCTTTAATTATTGACGAAATGTACATGCAAGGAATCAACTATTTATCCATATTGGTTTTCGATAGCTGGCCTAAACCAAGTTTGCGTACTCAGGTAATTCCAAGCGGTACTATAAGCCTCTTTCCGGGCCTTCTCCGGAAGACTCCAGCTCCTGCCCTGCCTTTCTTCCTAGCTCCATCCGTGTACCAGGTTTCACCTGAAGATGGGCCAAGGTCGTGTTCACTCCAATCTTCCCTTGATGGTATTTGAATGTGATATCTTTTCTCGAAGTTGTATCTACGTATTGTCTTATCAAGTCTTATTGATAAGACAGTGTAGTCTTTTCCTTTAATCTGTTCTTTTATGTGTTCTCCTTTATCTCTCCACAGTCCGTAGTTTTTCAGGCAGTGTGCTGCTATAAAGGCTGCCGCCTGGATTGTTCTGTGGAACGGCTCGACCTCAGTAATGGCTCCAAGGGCCGCCGTTGGGGTGGTTTTCATGGCCCCTGTTACTGCCCTTAGGATCCACCCTCTGAGCGTTTCTAGTTTCTTTTGTACTGTCTTAAGATCTGTCCTTTTCCACCACACTGTTGCCGCATAGGTCAGCCTTGGTTTCAGGATGCAGTTGTATATCCATAGGATGGTCTTGTAATTCAAGCCCCAACCCTGCCCAATGGTTCTTCTACACATCGAGAAAGCTGATGCGAATTTCCTGCACTGTTGGTCTATTTGAGGCCTCCAGTACAGTTTCTTATCTAGAATTACACCTAGGAATTTTGCTTGTTCTTTGATTTGTATTTCCTGTCCCCGCATCGTTAGCGTTCTTAAAGGTCCTATCTTGTACTTTCTAGTGAAGACAACAACCTCCGTTTTCCGGGGATTGATAGATAGGCCTTTATCCTCGCACCATTTATTTAGGTGCATCATTGTCGACTCGGTAATGTCCAGTAGAATGTTTAGATGGTTGCATCTGGTGATTATAAGCATATCATCTGCGTAGCCGACCGCTGCTACTCCTAGGTTGGTCAGCATCCTTAGTGCTCCATCTATCACTATACCCCACAAAGTAGGGGATAGAACCCCCCTTGTAGACATCCGTTGTTGACGGAACCTTTGATGGTGGTGCTATCTCTTGTAACCGTCAGTTTTCTATTGCTTAGCATGTTCATGATCCATCTAATTAATGGATCAGGTATACCCTTATCTTTGGCTGCTTTGCAGATACTGTCCGTGGTAGTGTTGTTGAAAGCCCCTTCTGCGTCGAGAAATGCTCCCACGGCGTATCCTCCACCTTCCATCTGTTCTTCGATGAGCGAGACCACCCCGTGTAGGGCTGATTCTGTTGATCTTCCCTCCCTGTATGCATGTTGCTCATTTCACAGTGAGTTGTCCTTCAAGATGTAGTCCTTTATATACCTGTCCACCAGTCGCTCAAGAATTTTGAGCATGAATGAGGTCAGGCAGATAGGCCTGAAATCCTTAGCGGTATTGTAGCTTCCTTTGCCCGTTTTCGGGATGAAGACAACCTTAGCTGTCCTCCAGCATTTCGGCGTGTATCCGGCTGCAATGCTGGCCCTTGTAAGTCGTACCAAAGGTCCGATGATTATGTCAACTCCTTCCTTGAGCAGAATCGGGAGGATTCCATCCTCTCCCGGCGATTTGTAGGAATCGAAGGAGCTGATGGCCCACCTCAGTTTTGCCGGCAAGACGAGCAGATTAGCAAGTTCCCTGCAGCCACTGATGTGGCGAGGTCCTTCGCCACCGATTTCCACCTGGTCATCCGCCGTCTCGCATGTATCCCCACGCTATCATAATGCCAGGGAAGTTCGATTCCATGAGGTGCACCAGCGTCTCCTCGTCCAATTCCGTATACTTGCCAGTGGGGAGCTTAACCGCTCCTAACCAGGCTTCGGGATTGCGTACTAAGATGTTGTTAAGCCTAGCCGCTTCTTTGCCAGCTTCCACGTTGCTGCAGTACTCTCTCCAGCTCTTCGTCTGGGCTTTCCTTACAGCATGTCGGTATTCTTTCTGCTTGCTTCTCCAGGCTATCCATTTCTGGTTATCATTGCTCTTAACTGCTTTCTTGAGTAGAGCTTTGGTTATTTTCTTCAGCTTTTCTAGCCGGTTATTCCACCAGGCTACCTCATATTTGCCTCTGCCCCTTACCAGTTTGCAGTTGGCCTCATATGCCTCGGTGATGGCCCTCTGCAGCGATTCTGCCGCAGTGTTTAGCTCTTCTATCGTGTGTATCTCCTTTGGGAACCCTGTTTTGAGTTTCTCCTCTAGGTTCCTCCTGTATTCCACCCAGTTCGTTCGCCTGGGGTTTCTGATCCGTGTTTCCTGTTGTGGCGATTCCCCTGTAATCATAAAACAAATTTGTGCATGGTCGGAGAGTGCGGCTTCGTCCGATACTCTCCAGTCCCTGATAAATCTTACTAGCTGCCTTGAGCAGAGTGTAATGTCAATTACCTCTCTCCTCCTTACATTCATGAAGGTTGGTTCGTTACCTCTATTGATGATCTCCAGGTTCGTGGTAGTCAGGTACTCGAGCAGGGTCGTCCCCCGGTCGTTAGTGTTTGTGCTTCCCCACACCAGATGGTGTGCGTTGGCGTCACACTCCACAACCAGAGGGAGTTCCCTTTCCTCGCAGTATTCCACCAACCTGAATACTTCCTTTGTTGGCGACTCCTTTTCGAATGGGAGATAGGCTGAGGCGATGATCACCCGCTGTCTGCCCTCCTCTCTTGGTACCTCCATGGCTAGAACAGCAAGGTCAGCTGTGCATAGGTCCAGTAGTGGTGTTGTCTCCAGGCCCTTCGTTACGATGCATGCCCTTGCTCTCTCGTTGCTTGGGCCCTTAATGACCTTGCCTGCCTGTCCAAGCTCTCTGATCGTTCCTCTGTAACACCAAGGTTCTTGTATTAGTGCTATGGCTGTGTGCACCGCTGCCAAACGCCTGGTTAATACCGCCGAGGCGTCCTTGCTGCGGTGCAAGTTAATCTGCGTTACCGGAATATCTATTGAAGCCATGATTGACAGCAACAGCTCCTTTAACGCCTGGTATTCACTACTACGAATCGGTCAGGGAGTATTTGTAGCTCACCTTCCCAATGTCGTAGTAGGCCTTGTTGTCCATCGCCGAGTGCATTCTTATTCCGTTTTCGGGGACGCCCGGTACCAATAAGGTGCCTTCGGCCTCCTCACTAGATTTCTTCTCGGCGTTAATTATTCTCCACGACCTATTTTTAGGGTGGGGTTGTACCTCTGAAGCCTCGCCAGTATCGCTACCGCCTCCTCTGGTTTCCCAGAGACCCAGACCATGGTCCTGACTACCTTCTTCAGAAGCTCAACCCCTCCCACCTTGGTACTTGCTTCCTCCCAGATGTCCAGCTTAGGGATGCAGGATGCTGCCCAGGTTCTGGCGTACTGGTCGGTCGCAACCATTACAATGGCCCCCCCTTGCAGAAGGACTCCTCAAAGTGGGGTAGCGGCAGTTCAGAGGGGATTTTGTCCACCTCTTCCCTCATCGCGTTCCTGAAGCGCTTAAACTTTTCGAAGGTTATCAGAGCCTCAGGGTATCCCTCTTCGACGATGACCATCGTCAAGGAGTTGGTCCTCTGCGCTAGTGAGAGAGTCTGTACCACAGCTTCCCTCTCCCTCGGTTTCTTGGCAGCCTTCTGCCCTTCCGGGGGGGGGGGGGTGTCCGCTGAGGTCTTTAGTCTTTTCCTGTTTTCGACCGGGGTGTTCACACTCGTCCCTTCTTTCGCGTTTTGGGCGTTCCAGGCTTTGCGTTCACGAGCTCCCGGTCGACGTTTCTGCTGCGGGACGGCAGTTTTGGGGGGGGGGGGGGGGGCCTTGGAGCCCCCTGCCGCTGGTTCATCCGTTGCCGGGTTGTTTGTAATACTATATACTTAACATTTAAACTAAGTCTATGTTAAAATCAGGTTTTAGAAGGGATCTTATAAGCTTATTTTAAGCGTATACGAGCTGATATTTGTTAATTTTAACTTATGATATAAACAATTCGTTAACAAACTAGCTGAACATCGAGAAAAATATATAATGACTATTACCAGAATTTAACCATAAACTCTAGCAGCATAGGTATACAACAATACTTTATAGTAATTATTACTTATAAATTTATAGTAATCTTAAAAAAAAAATCGATGATTTTTTACTATATCCGAATAGTCAAATTTACTTTATTTGAATAGTTAGTTTTACTATAACATATTTTTGTCGTTTATCTTAAAATGGCGTAGTTTAAGAATTTGTAAAATATTCCATATCTAAGTATATTGGAAGGACTGTATGTAAACAAAAGCTGCTATAAAATTCTTTGTTATTGGTGTAATGAGCACAAAATCAATACTTGTGTATTGAAAGGGCATATTTAAGTTCAATTTCTATAGTTATTTTTTGTATTATGGTATCTTTAGAAAATTCTTGCCTAAACCAAAGAAAGTAGAATAGGTATTTAAAGATAGATATTGACTATAAATATTAAGTACCTACTACAATTTTTATAGTAAAAAATAAATAAATCATTTAGTATACTGTACTATGCTCTAATAGAAAATATAATCAGATAATTTACAGTAAACCTGACTACAAAAATTGTAAAATCGACCTGACGAGAAAGGCCAAAAATTTTACTAAAATGATATAGTAACAATCACTAAAATATTGTTACATTTACAATAAATTTTGTGATTACTACCATATGTCAAATTACTATCTCTGTTATGTCTATACTATACTATACATTTTGTGATTACTACCATATTTCAAATTACTATCTCTGTTATGTCAATTTTTCTTAGTGAAGCTTTTTTTCTACCAGCGTAATTATCAAATAATGTTCACGAGCATTTTATTATCGATCCAGACATAACTTTTAATTTTAGCAATAGCTATGGCACAAATATTTTTTTTCAGAATGGCATTTGCGTGTACTTAATAACTTCTGTTTGGATTTTACGTGATTTAAAAGAAATATGTTGCTGGATTTAGACACCCTAGAATAATCCATTGCAACGCCAAAACAAAGTCATACATAAAAGAGCATCATCTACCTCCTTGTAACGATCAGTCCATACTATAAAAATGGTTTACGATGAAAGTAAAGGATTATATAAGAGCGATAGGAGTTTTATCGAGATTGCAGCTTTGTGTGATTGAGTTAAGCTTTAATTGCTGATTTGAACAGCTCATTCATTATGCGATGAGCCCTGTTCTTTCTCTATATAGATGCGTATATTTCTCGAGTCATGTATACATATCAAGTGGCACGGTAGCGCCACGAAGGCGAGTTTGAGAAGCAGACAAAGCCGAGGCGCCCGTAACAGTGCTGGGGTCACGAATCCCGTAATACTATTTACTTTTATATTGGTGTTCTGATTTTTCATTATCCTCTCTTAAAAAAGTGATGGGCTTTGTTGTGAAGCATTCAATGGAGAGTCGGTCGCCTGGTACAAGAATTAAGGAACGCGAATCAGAAATACGGATTTTATTATATAACCTACAAACGCTTCAAACTGTTGGCGCTAAGCAGGCAGCAAAATTTAAATGTTAATTATGACATGATAAGGAGTGCGCGAAGCGCACTTAAATTTCCTAGTACAAACAAAAATATTTATCATTACTGTTGGTAAGGTTTTTCGGCTTATTGGAATGTTTTCTGAGCTAAACTATGATTTATAACAAAAATATTAGTGCAAAGGCTGCTTATTTTTATAATACGTGAGTCTATAATCCACAAATGCTAAAATCACGTTTTTCTTCTTCAGCCCGAAATGTGTTAGGACCGTTAACTTAGCCGCAAGAAATGTTAGGACCGTGAAGTTGGCCGCACAGCTATATACAGATGGGAATTGCTTTTTTAAGAAAATATAATAATATATTACGATATTTAGAATTAAGAGGTTGCCGGTGCATACTCTGCCGATGGCAAGGTTCAGGTTGTTTTCGGTGTCTTGGTATAAAAATCATTCAAGTACGGTGTCTAGGTGTACAGGGTGGCCGATGATGAGGTCTAGGTGGTGCGTTCCGTGGTTTTTGGTGTCGAGGTGTAGAAATAATTTGAGGGTGGCGTATATCAGAACAGTCAGTGATTTCATGTTAGTGATAAGAATGTTACAAAAAAGCTGTGGTTGAAAAGTGCTAAAGATGCTTATATTTTATTTTTACGACGTTGAATATAAAATAATCAAAAAAATTAATTAAAAGGGATTAAAATCTCTAAAAAAAATTAACTTTCAAATAAGTAAAAGGTTAGGCAAGTTTGATATATTCCGCAACGAAATTACAGATAGAAACGAACTGAAATCAATCAAACAAAGTCAACTTTATTATACTTATTGTATTACATTACATATTTATTATATTACAACTCTCAACATAATTACTACATAACTTGCCATGACCTTTTCATTGTACTTATGGTGTTTGTATGTCGTTCTAATACATGAAAAGAGAATTTCACCAATCAACAAAATGAAACGGGCCTGGTAAGTTATGTAGTAATTATCTTCAGAGTTGTAATATAATAAATATGTAATGTAATATAATAAATATAATAAAGTTGACTTTGATTGATCTCAGTTCTTTTATATCTGTAATTTCGTTGCGGAAGATATCAAACTCGCCTAACCTTTTACTTTTTTAAAAGTTAATTTTTTTAGATATAATGCACTCTGCTCAGTCGTATGTTGTTTATAAATCAATATTCCGCTTCAACTTTATATTGACATCTAAGATAACCTTTCAATGTATATTACATCTCAACCAAGGGTTATCACGAAGGCATGTCCGGTATTTATAATGTAGGTATATAAAGTTATTGGTGGAAAACGTATCAGTGCAGCGTTTATTAGTATCATTTTTTCTCGATTTCTTTTAACTCATAGTGGCAATCATGAATATCGCACTCGGCGGATGTTTCTAGTTCGTTTCGCAACGAAATTTTAATATTAACTGATAAGTGTAGGTGACCTTTGCGAGACTTATCACTACGATTTCACATGAATGTTCTCGATTGACACCTGTATATCACTGCTTTGTACTTGTTAGTAGTTTCATATAAAAAGATAGTATTTACACGGTTGGACTTTATATTACGTGGACTTCTCATTGATTCGAATCGAAACTGGGAATTATCTTTCCACGCTCTTTATGAATAAATTAATGCTATTTTCTTCTACTTTTCTTTTACTATACTGCTGATTGTAAATTTGAAATGTAAATCCACATTTTTAAAACTAAAGTAGAAGAAAAGAGCTTTAAGGGGACCTCACCACCTTCAATTTAAAAAAAAAATGAGATGTTGAATTTTTGGTGTAAATGTACTTTAAATTGTTAAAATAATCAACTAAACAATTATATTAATTCAGGAATATTGTAAAAATTATCAAAAATTTTATAAATACCACGTCAGGTACAATAGGCCTTCGAAGGCCAAAAATTACAATTTTCATTATTTCAGCTACGGCAGACTTACTTCAGGTTTGGGCTTTGAAGGGCACTTTTTTCTTAATAGATCTACTTTGAACACATTTATTTATTTAATCAATGTAGGAATTAAAAAAAATTCAAGTTAAAAAAGTTGTCTACAATTTGATAAAAAATTTTGTTTAAATATTTAGAAAATGACAAAAATTATGCTGAACTTGTAGACATCTTTTTTTAAATTTAAATTTTTTTTTAAATTCCCATATTCATTCCAACGATGTATTAATATTCTCACTACGTCGCTTTATTTAAAAAGTTATGTGTAAAACAGTCTATTTAACTATCACATCCCTTAACTAAAACAATAAAGTCGCATGTATAATGAGTGCAAATCTGAGAGGGGCAAATGTCTGTTTGTAATAAATGGCTCTGATAAGGGTGCAGACTCAATCGACGAAGTGAAAAATGAGGAAAATTTTAGCATCAAGTCAGAAATATCTATATTAGCGATGAGTTTGAAGAATTTGTTCACAATTTAGGCATGAAATCAACCTCTCTTCACACCAGAAACTAGCGTAAAAAATCGTTCATTCCAAGAGTTTGTGAAAAAGTTCGAACTCGAACGGGGAAAATAAGCCATTTTCTCTTAGGGTAAAAAAGCCATTTTCTCTGCTATAAATACGTATTTTTTAAGGTTTTGAAAATTTTATAAATTGTTTAAAATACACACTTATACTAACAACTGTAATGTGCACGAGTTGAAATGCACAATTCCCTACGCTACTTTCTGGCATGAAAAAGGCCTTTTCATGCCCTCGTTGTAAAAAATATGGTGTATACCATGGGCAGAAAGGCTATTTCAGACTCGGGTGAGGTGTTCAGCACGAGTCAGAGTCGAGAGCGCCGAAGGCCTGTTTTTAATAGCCTATTTTCTCCCCTTAATGCACAATGTACTATTGTTTGCTTGTTAAATAACACAAAGATAAATGATTTTCGTCGCGTAAATTACGTAAAATTATTTAAACTCTTCCTAAAAGTTTCACTTAATAAAAATAAACGTAAAATCAATTTTTTCCGGGCAGCCATCATGAATTGTTCACCGAGATCATTTGACTCCTTTGTTTTACATAAAAACGCATTTGTGTAGGCATTCGCCAGGCTATTTCCATACTCTGAATAACGCGTACATTGTACGATATTCTACTAGATATAGCAAAGATTTTCGCCGACAAAATTTACATTGGTAAAATTTCCAATTACGTAGCAACCAGTCAAAATAACTGACAGTCCCTTGTTAACTGAATGATCTTTTGTGTTGAATGTTTTGACCGGTGAAAATTTTATCGGCGAAAATGTTCCTCAATCATACCTCAATAGCGGTCCGAAGCGTGCAAAAGTGCGCCTGCTCTCGCGAACATCATCAAATCGCATGCATATATGTGCGTTATGTATCCGTTTAGCCGGTGTTGCTCGCTTGTGCGCGTGTATTGTGTTCCGGCGCAAGGCATAGTGCTGACATCTCGTTTCCTACGAATTCACTAATCGACTCACGCGATTTCTATATAAAGCCACCGCGCCAGTGGATGAGCACGCATTGCTACAAGTGTCTCCTTTAGCTACTTACAGCTACCTCTGAAACGGTTTAAAATATTTAAACCGTTTCAGAGCTATTTAGCTAACCGTCATCGTCGGCGCGAGAGTGAGCATCGTTGGTGTGAGAGCGAGCCTCGTCGGCGCGCGCGCTGATAGGTCCTCCGCATGTTGCGAGCAGCCAATCGGAAGATTGGCTGCTCGCAACATGCGGAGCAGAGGGCTCTGTGGGCCCTCCGTGCTACGTGTCTAGCGTGAAGCTGCCAGTCAAGAGTCGGGGTCATCCAGAGGCCCAGATTTTTAGCCTCTGTAACGTAGGATAGTGGCTCTCCATCAACACAGACGTTGGGGATAGCAGAGAGGTCAATTTTTGACGTGTATTGTAGGCTCCCAAGAATCATAACCTTGGATCTGTTTTCGCGGGACCAATTTGCAATTGCCTGCGTATCGCAGGAAATTTCCTCGATGCCTCGAAGGAGTTCACTGGGCTGACAATGTACATAAAGCTGCGTGTCGTCCGCATACAGCATGTGTCGAGCAAAACGTAATGCGTGTGGCAAGTCGTTAATGTAGATAGCGAATAAGAGGGGGCCTAGGACACTTCCCTGAGGTACTCCGGATGAGGCATGCAACCAGTCAGAGAGATTTCCACCTTCGTCAACCACTGCTTGTACACAATCGGTCAAGTAGCTAAAAAACCATCGGAGGGTTGCATTCGAGACATTTAGGTTGCGGAGTTTCTTCAGTAGGCGAGCGTGCGAGATCGTATCAAAAGCTTTAGAAAAATCGAGTAAGACTAAAATGGTGATTTGCCTCTTGTCGATGGCCCAGCGAATGTCATCTAAGACGCCAAGGAGGGCTGTTGAGTGTCCTGGTCTAAGGTTGTGAGCTTCAAGGTAACCCAGGAGCCGCTGCTGAACAATTCGCTCGACAACTTTGGAGGGTTCGGGCAATTGGGCTATAGGCCTAGTGTCAGACTCAGACGTCGGTGATTTTACCTTCGATAGAGGAAGGATTTGTGCCTTTTTCCAGTCGTCAGGAAAAGATGCTGAGATTAGTGAGTTATTGACTAGCGCGGCAAGAGGCTGTACAAGATCTGGAAGGGCTGCGCGAAGCATAGGTACGGAGAGACCGTCCATTCCTGTGCCCTTCGATTTTCCTAGTTTCAGTGCATTCAAGACTTCGTCCTCACGTACTGGCGCAAGATTAAATGAAGCGTCGATAGTGGGGTTGTATTCGCTCATACAGGCGGCATCCAAATCGGTATCGGTGAGTGGAGGGCACTGGTTCACCATATTTGCATAGTGTATATTCAGGGAGTCAGCACTAAAAATGGTGAGAGGAGACGGTAGTGAGCTGTTAGTAACACGAAGGTTTTGAATTCGCGTCACTGCGCGTTCAGATTCGGGGCATTCTCGAGTTTGTCCGCGATGTATGCGTTTTTTGCTGAGTCTAGCTTGTTGGATGCTAGCGTTCTAAGGCGTTTGTATTTCTCGACGTCGTCGTTGGTCGCTGACTGTAGAGCAGTTTTGTACTGCTTATCACGTTGCTTCATGAGCGCACGAATGGCTGGGGATACCCAGGGCTTGCGCTTAGACGAGAGAACAATCGATCTAACCGGGGCCGCATTGTCGAAAACCGTAGTAAGAGCTGAGGTCAGGGCACGTTGTCCAACATTTACATCCGGAGGGGGAGAACTGGTTCCAAACAGGGGGCTTTTGCCCGAGTGCTCCCCAGAGGGTGCCAATAGAAAGGCATTGGCGAGAAAATCCTCACCGGTTGTAGAGAGTAGGGGTGCTAGGGCAGCACGGGCTTCCCGCGCTAAAGAGGCCGCTGACACTCGGTTGAGATCGCGTGAGAGAATTGTTTTCGCAACAGGCGCCGGTTTGGCACCTTTCATGGTCAGTGAGATGAAATCGTGGCCAGCGATAAAGGGAGAATCGGATTTCTCGTAGTTTACAACGTTCTCCGGATTGCTGACTAAGAAGAGGTCAAGCCAAGTGTGCGAGAGAGAGAGAGAGAGCCAACCGTCAACAGACTGGACCTGGCCCCAAGGCCTGCCGTCTGCTGCACGAGTGCGGCTCGTGTGTGAGCGCGTCAACATAAGCCCTGCGTGGCTACATTGTGCGCGGTAGGCATCATTGCCACCGCGTTGTAGGGAAGGGCTGGGCGAAATACAAGTGCAATAAACTGTTAATCATTGTGTGATTCTTTTCCCCTCTCCCTGGCGTTCTCCCAAACGTGACGATCGCGCCAAATCCTACGTAAAAGAAAAATCCTAGCGCATGCGAGGCTCTAGGTGTTGCGCACCTGTGTTGGGAGGCACAGCGCCGCAGTGTCTATTATTACGATAAAGTGTGTCACGGGCGAAGGGGATACGAGTCGGAAAGCGCAAAAAAGAGAGTAGACGCGAGCTTGAACCGCGGACCCCGAGATTAACAAGCGGGAGCTCGCCAACCACTGAGCTAAAGTCTACGATGCAAGCGCATGCTATGCATCGTCTCGCAGCTCGTGTTGCAGATGTGTGCGTCTGTGACAAGTGTTTGAAGTATCCGCGCGTCTGTGATGATCAGGCGACTTTTGATCGTTGACATTATCGGGCAGTATCCCTACGTTGTGTTATATATGTAGGTGACAAGTGACGCGTTATATTTTGAGAGAATAACGACTGGAAAACACGAGACTCCTTTTATAAATTCATTTTTCCCTACGAATCTGAGTCTGTAATAGGTATTGCAGGCGGACAGAAGCCAACTGATTAACTGATTGTGTCTCATGCTAAAAATTGTTAATATTAGAAAGAGCGCGTACATTTCGGCAGACGCGTCTAGCTTTATGCGTATACTTTTCGACAATCGAAATAACTAAAGTTCATTTCCAGGTTGGTTCTTGGCCATCGTCGCCAACTTCGGTGTCGCCTCTGGCGTTTGTGGTCTCACCGTGCCTTCAACGCCAAGCTTCCTTTTAAGATCATCTCCATCATCTGCTACTTGACATCTGGACAGGTAAGTTGTGAACGTTCAATACCCATCGAAAATAATGCTTCATTATCCCGACGTATTGTTATCGCATCTTTGCGTTTCAGTACTCTGCGATATGGTGGTCCAGAGATCACCGTCTTCACCACAAGTTTTCGGAGACCGACGCCGATCCCGTCAACGCATCCCGTGGATTCTGGTTCAGTCATATTGGCTGGCTCTGTATGAAGAGACATCCCGAAGTACTGAAGAAGGCCATGCAGCTCGACCTCAGTAATATTGCCAACGACCCGGTCATCAAGTTTGAAGAAAAGTCAGTTGATTTTTTTCAAATTCATTGTTATTGTTGAAAATATCAACTTTTTTAACAAATTGTTGAGGTGTAATTTCAGGCACTTCCAAGTGTTGAGGCTCATGTTCACTTTTATCATACCCACGTTAGTGCCGGTGTATTTCTGGAACGAGTCCTGGTATTGGGCAATCTTGTCGCAATGTTTCATGCGTTACGTCGACTCGTTAAACTGCACGTGGGGCATCAACAGTTTGGCTCACAGGTTCGGAGGTCACCCTTACGATCAGTGAGTTGAAAAATAAGCCTATATACATTTTTGCCTTCGACGATAGCGAATTTTGAAAATTAAAATCGCGACTTCTTCTTCTCCAGGAACATCGAACCATCGGAAAATTTCCTCATGACACTCGCGACTGGAGGAGAGGGATGGCACAATTACCACCACGCTTTCCCCGCCGATTACAAGGCTTCCGAGCTTGGCTTCAACTATATCACTAACGTCAATCTGACGACGTGTCTGATCGATCTGGCCGCAAAGATCGGCTGGGCGTACGACCTGAAGAAGCCATCGGAAAAACTACTCAAGGCTGTTATTAAGAACCGAGGAGACGGCTCCCACCCGATTTCTCACGAGACCGTAAAAACGGAATAAAGCAATGCATATGACAACTTTTTGATTTTCCGAAATCATAGAAAAGTTTTTTAGACTAACTAGGGTTTAATCAGGCGCGCAAGCGTGCCAATATCTCGAATTTGGATTATTGTATTCTTTTTTCTGTATAGTTTTTGTAAATAATTATATGGCTATTTATTCATAAAGAAATATTAACGTGTGTGTTTTTTCATAATGAATCGATTGAAATATGATTAGAACAGGGAACCTCGATTGGAAAACGTGCAATGAAAGATTATTCGAATACTACGAGGTGCGAGAGTGGTTAGAACAGGTAGACTCGATTGGGGCGATCGCTATGAAGGATTTTACGGTTAGAACACGGAGCTTAGATCGGGATGAGAAAAGTCGTGAAGAGTTTACCGAACGTCAAAATTTCGCGGGTCTGCGTACTCGGGCTGAATGGACTTCTTTAGTATACATGATCCATGAAATCCACCGAGTCTAAAACGTTGTGTTTTTTGCAAGGAAGCCGTACTAATCCTTTATTTCCCTTGATGCCTAGCACAGGCACGTTTCCAGACCCGGTCATAAAACAGTAAATCTGTAGAACAGACAACGGACCTTGGGTTTTTTCCAAATCGGGCCCGGCATGCCTGGCACAGGCACGTTTCCAGACCCGGCCATAAAACAGTCCATCTGTAAAGCAGACAAGGGCCCTTGGGTTTTGCCAAAGCAGGCCCGGCGTAGTGACGCGCCAACCACACCCCGACCGGCCCGAGCATTACGCCTTAATGACGCTATACCCGGCCGCTCGGTTCCTGAAAATACCCGCCACCTCCAAGCCCTTCCTACTCCCTTTCCAGTCCCACCTATAAGCTCGATTTCGCAATACGAAACTCCGTTACAAATTCGGAGGCCTCGCCTACATCCCTCTCTGTCACGGGTCCTCGTGAACACTTCGTGCGGCTGAGGCTACCAGGGAGAGGGCATTCGATTCGATTCGACAGGACCGTCGAGGAAGAGAGACTTAAAAATCTCTCTCCAAGAGTGTGCCGATTCGAAAATAGTTTACTTATATACTAGAATAAAGTTAAATTTAAACGCATATTTTATTCTATAATTAATTTTCCTTGCGCCTTCGCACATTCACGCGGGAGTGTATATTCATCGTAAATTGAAAATTTCTTCAAAGAAAAAACTGGACCATCGTAGCCAAACCATGAAATTCAAAATTCTTTTTCAAAAAAAAAATCAAAATACTGTTATAATATAGAAGACTTATTAATCAGTTGTCCACACTTCAAAAACTAAAGAAAAAATCTTAAGTTGAAAACCAATATCGTGATCAAATTCATTGATGAAACAAACTATAGACAACTTATATAATAAATATAGTGTATTATAATTGCTTTGTGATACGTGATTTTTACTGCCTTCTTGTAGATCATGTAAAATTGTAAACAATGCGTATCTAAGTGTTCGTCACTAATAACCATACGAGGGAAGCGACTTTAAATAACTAAATAAAAAATTCATGGATATAAAATTTAAAATGTTCCCATGAGTAATAAGGTATTCGTAACGACAATCGAATAAAAATACATGCTCGCATTGTGTTTATAGATTATAAAAAATAATGCTCGAGAATCTCGGATCGCGATCTCACGAGCAAGATGAAAATTTTTATCATTGTTCACATTCATCGTAATAAAGGCTTCCTGCTCTAACTTTCTGGGTAGGATAAGTCGCCCGAAAACCGGGTAAAGGGGTTTAAGCAGCCTGATGACGCAAACCGGCGAAACTGTCATAATCAGAAAATTCTCCATAACTTTTCTCGCAATTGAAACTTCTTGTTCTAACGACTAGCACTTGATCACATAAGAAAAATATAACTTCTTGCAGGCTCTTGCTTATTTCGAGATCGAGATCGTGATTCTCGAAGAGGATTTGTAATATAAGAGGCATGCCATCCACATGTGAAATAGGCAGGAATAAAGGTCTAACATTTCTAAAAAATAAAAACATGCACATCCATATTGCGCAACAATAATCAACTGACTGTTCATTTTATTTTTTGAGGCCAGAAGATTAAAATCTAATTATAATACATAAATTATTGAATTAATACACAACATTTTAAATATTATCACCATTCAAACTACTGGATATTTATTTTTCCGGCAACATTCTTTTATCAATTTTTTAAGACAGGGTATGCACGGTCCCGACAGTTTAATTGAATAAACGTAACGGATAAAACAGCTCATAGACGACATAATTTAGTCACATTCATACTGTCTGCGCATAAAATTGAGGAATCAAATAAATTTTGATAATAAATTATTATTTTTTTTTTATGGCATTTGGAACTCGAAATTTCATCGCCTCATCTACGCAAGCCTTCCACGCTACCCTGTCTTGTGTCAATTTCACCCAAGATGCGTTCCTCCGATCGACACTCACCCTTCCTATTTCTAGTAGATCCGTACGGTCATCTCCCATTCTTGCTTCGTGCCCTGCCCATCCCAATCTGCCTGATTTTATTATTCTATTAATATTTGGTTATGCGTACAGATTCTGTAACTCATCATTGTGTAGTCTCCTCCATTCCCCGGTTTTCTCATCTTTGTTCGGCCCGTATATTTTTCGCAAGACTTTATTTTCAAATACCCTAAAACGGTTGTCTGCCTGCTTAGTGAGAGCCCACGTTTCGCACCCGTACAGAACCACCGACAGTATTGTCATGAATATTCTTATTTTAACGTTTTTAGACAACAGCCTCAACTTAAGTAAATTACTCACGGCGTAGAAGCAAGCATTACCCGAATGGAGTTTCTTGTTTATTTCGACATTAATTTCGTTTCTATCATTTATGCTCGTATCCAGATACCTGAATTCGCCAACCTTTTCAAAAGTAAAATTCCGAACTCTGAGATCTCCCTTCCCTCTGCAGATGCCGAGTTTATCTACAATCGTGTACTTTGCTTTTGATTCACTCACTTCTAACCCTGTATACTCCGCCGCTTTTATGAGGGTTTCCGCGTTTCTTGTTACCGTGTCTCTACAATCCCCCAGTAAATCCAAATCATCTGCGTAGCCTAGTGTCTGCGTTGTTCCATTAAACGTTGCGCCTAGCTGGCTAACCTGCATTTTTCTAACGACATACTTTAACGTTAAGTTGAACAGCACCGTAGAGAGCCCATCCGCTTGTTTTAAACCATCGTGTATCGTGAAGGGTTCTGATACATTACCGCCTACTTCCCGTGCTTCGGTTCAGACATATTTGAATCAATCTCACCAGCTTTATTGATACACCGAGAAGTACTAGAATTTGATATATTTTGCTTCGCTTAATAGAATCGTACGCTTTTTGAAAATCTATAAATAGTTGGTGTATGGTTTCGCAAAATTCCCAATTTTTCTCTAACAACTGTCTTATGGTAAACATTTGATCGCTCGTCGATCTGTTTCGCCAAAATCCGTACTGATAATCTCCTACTATATCTTCCGCGAATGGAGTGAGTCTAGCTTGTATTACGTTTGATAGAACTTTGTAGCACGTTGCTAAAAGCGAGATACCCCTATAGTTGTTGCAGTCTGTCTTATTCCCCTTTTTAAAAATCGATATAATTATGGATTCGTTCCAATTTTCGGGTATTGTTTCATTTTTCCAGATGGCACATACTAGTTTGTAGATTTCAAAAGTGAGCTCGACGCCCCCATACTTGATTAACTCAGCTGGTATAGAGGCATTTCCCGCTGCTTTGTTCTTTTTTAGTTATTTAATTGCGGCCTCTATTTCTTGGTAGCCCGGTTCTTCCACGTGGAGTTCACCAGTGTGAATTTCGTCCCCTAACTCTTCGCTATTTTCGTGAACGTTTAATAATTTATTGAAATTGAAATAGTTTTTCCACAGCAAAAGTAATTCGTTGTCATTTGTTACGATGTCCCCGTTTTCGTTTGTCATCAATTGCGCTCTACTCCTAAAACCCTTTCTGATGGTGTCAATCCCTCTGTACATATCGCGGGGGTTATTTTCCTTGCTGTTAGTTTCTATTCTCCTAATAAGATTCTTTTGATACTCCCGCGCCCGCCTGTTTCCTTACGTTAGAATACTCTTCTACGGTCCTATCACTTCTATTGTGTAAGCTATCTAATTTAGCCTTTTTGCGCCTTTCAAACCAGAGTTCGTACTCTTCGTCAAACCATGATTTGCTCTTTGGCTTTTTCTTTTTACCCAGTACTTTGTTCGCGGCCTCTTTTACCGTTTTTTCGATGTTCCCCCATAAGCTATTCGGTTCGTCATTCCCCTCCGGCTAGGTGTTGGCTTCTTCAAGTGCCTGAAACCTGTTATTAATTTCTATCTGGTACCTAATTCGCTCTGTTCTATCTCGTAGCTTTTCAATATCGAAGCTTTCTATCTTGTTTGTTCGCTTACTATTTTGATTCGCTACTAATCTAGCTCTTAATTTGGCTACTACTAGGAAGTGATCCAAGTCGCTATCTGCCCCTCTATGAGCCCTTACGTCGAGAACGTTAGTATGACGTCTTTTTTCAATGAGAAAATAATCAATTTGGTTCTGTCTGGCCCTGTCCGGCGATGTCCACGTTGCTTTGTGTATGTTCTTGTGCTTAAAATACGTAGTTTTGATTATAAGATATTTTGCTGCCGCGAAATTTATGACCCTCATACCGTTATCGTTGCTGACTTCGTGCAGGCTTTCCTTCCTTATAGTAGGCCTAAACGTTTCCTCCCTACCTATTTTAGCATTGAAATCGCCTAATACTTTTCTTGTGTCGTAAAACGCAAAGTGATCGATTGCCTGCTCTAAATTTTCGTAATCCTTAGCTTCTTCTTCTTTGTCCTCCGTAGTGTAAATTAATAAATACATATCTATACCATTCACCTTCGATGATGATGTAAGAGAGCCTATCATTACGGATTCGAAACTTTTAACCTAATGTATGATGCTTTTGCTTACGAGAAATCCGGTGCCTAGGGATCCCCCGCTCCCGGCCCCATACAGCTACGTGAAGTTGCCCAATGCCAGTACTCCGACACCTGGCCACCGCGATTCATGTATTGCTACCAAATCTAGATTGGACCTATCAGCTTCCTTTATGAGTTCTTTAAACACGCCTGCTCTGTATAGACTGCGAACATTCCAAATTCCGACCCTTAAGTCCCATTTGGTTTGGTTTTGATTTTTTTGAGCCATGATAGTATGTTAAACCCGCGCGCATTGGATCCTGTTCCGATCGCAGGTGAGTCCATTGTTCTAGAGGTGATAACCCCCATACCTCTCTAGAACTAAGTATGAGAACTTTCCGACTTTGCTGAGGACAGTGTCAACTCGTCGTCAGCCACACTACGTTTTCATTCTCGCATCCTAGGGCCCCCCTGCAAGGCAGCGCGCCTTCGCTGGCATCGTTACCGCGTAAGATCAGGTGACGAATCATTCTACACATCCCCTTTCGAGGCAGTTGTCATCGCTCCCGCATCCTCCTCAGCAGCAGGATTTTTGCCCATTTTTGTACTGTGTGATGAAAGAGATAGATTGAGAGATAAGAGATAATGTGAAGTGTTTTTTATTGTGGTGCTTGCGTAGTGTTTCTAGATGAATGCGTTCGACAGTGTGGGCTCATCACATCCACGCCTGTTCTTATCGGCTGTCCGCGGCTGCTTATTCAATTTATTCGCAGCTAACCTCCTTCTCAGGGGCTGTTCCTCTATACGCAACCTGAGGACGCGCTGTGTAGTGATGATAGGCACCCACCCGTCTGATCTGAACGACAACGCCCAAGACCCGCTTAGGGTAGCGGTATTGTAACAGAATAATAAATTATTATGAACGAAAAAAACACTTTCATATTTTACAGCATTCATTTTTGAAATCGTGCGATATATTTAATTTTGTTTTTTATTCAGGTAATTGGCTATATTTATCGATAAGTGATTTCGCTATTGGCATCGTGCCATACATACTTGATGGGTTCTCATTATAGTGAGTAAGGTATGGCTGCATCACCTGGAAAAGAAGGCAGAGCAGCCGGCGATCTTTGCGAAGTACATCGCCGCTCTTGCTGCGACCTCGTTGTGTGTACTGCACAAGATAAGATAAGAGCTGCATGCGTGTGTGCATGTGTATTTGTTTCCGCCCGCAAGCGTTGGTTTTTCGTCGGCTCGCAGACCGCATCGCTACCGGGATTCAAATGCAGCTCTAGGCGCGTACCAATATCTCAACGAAGTTTCCTGATGCACTTGCCGTGTAACGTGTTCTTGAATGATAAACGTCTTCTTGCTATATTATGACTCGAGCTTTATTGCATACTGTTGCTGCACTGCACACGTCCACGTGGCAATCGTATTGGGCATTCGTGCGCGAGCCTGTTTGTTCGAAAGCCCGCTTATGCGTGATCGGGTTATACGACTTACGCATATTATATGCTCGCATGATTTTTTCGAAGCGCATACAGCCGGGCTCGCGCGCCCGCGAAAGAAAAATCGAACGCGCGAATGTTCCGGCGCGCACGAATCGGCGCACAGAGGGAAAGAGAGCAACGCAATTTCGAGTTCAGCAAACGGAGCTTTGAAAAAGCAAGGAAAACTTCGTTCCCGCAGTATATAGGGACTTGCAAAGGCTTTGGCAATCATTTGCTCTGCCCGTGTTTATGCGCGCGTTCTTCTGCATAAAGCTAATGCAATTTTGTCGCTTCGTTAGATGCGTTTATTGAACGTGCTGATCCAGCCATGCAGTCGAAGGCAATGCCTGAGCTCGATTCCGAATGGACGGATCGCCGAGTAGTCCATCCGGCCGTGCGAGCTATACGCCGATTCGATCATTTCCAATTTCTTTGAACACTTGCTCGTCGACGATTATTGCGTTATCGTTTTTATTAATAGAGTTGGGCTCCGCGCCGAAGAGCCTTTTAGCCTTGTGCCCATCAACTCCAGCATTTATAGCAGCATTTATCCGCGCTGGAGATTGCACAAGATCAAACGGACTTGACTATTACCTTTTCCGACTATCTGGATTGCAGTCGAAAATTTTTACACTGGTGGCTAGATTATGCATGAAGCGCACAGAATCTAATGAAACATCCGGTGAGCTGAGTCTTCGTGAAATATTTCATGACCGGTATTGCCGTAGCATTCGGTACAGAAAGTAGGCCAGCCGACAATCAGTTATTATGTATTAATTAATACCACTTCTACGCCATGCAGTTCACCATTTTATATTTAAAGGATGCAGAAAATCGAGGAAATCGAGCCCGGCAACGCTTTGATTGAGGTAAATGAAGCGCAAGTAACCTCAGCGCTGCAGCAACAGCGAAATATTAACTGTTTGCTGCTAGAAGCAAACGGAATGGAATTAATGGCGAATGCCTTCACTGTTGTATCAGCTTTTGCTTAAAGTTTTAATCAATTTTGCGAAATCAACTACAACATTCGACGGCTGCTGTAGTTGTAAACCACAGTAGCGTCGAATCAATACCGTTTAAATGTATCGCTGAAAGAAAAACTAAAACCGAATTTATGAATGGTACGCGAAATGAGGGTTGGATACAGACAGATCGATAGATGCATTGTTCGCCATAGCAAAAATGTATAGTACATCGAATCAGTTACACGAATATCTGTGACGTGGCAAAACCCGCGAAACTATTTTTTTCTCCCTCTAGCTCCTCGGTCCCGAATCCGCGACACTATTATTTTTAAATACGTTTCCGAATCTCCTTGCGATCTCGGAGGAGGTTCTGTCAGATCGCCCTGAATCGGGATATTTAGGGTGATTGGAAAAATTACACTCAAATTAGCTTAAACTCTCACTTTATTCTCTCTCTCTCTCTCTCTCTCTCTCTCTCTCTCTCTCTCTCTCTCT
>QLSS01000069.1:560385-587346 GCA_024372645.1 Trichomalopsis sarcophagae
TTCCTCCATACTTTTTTCTGTTATTCGCGCAATAATAAGTCATCTTGGTACGCAATACTACGAGTCGGTCAGTACCACGCGCTTACACACTATAAAGTCGCACTATGATCTAGTTTTCTTTTCTGGCGAAGCGCTCGACGCGGCGGCGGTCGAACTTTTCTGCTCGACGCTTGTCTCAAGTGCATGGTTTTTGGTACGCGACATGCGCTGAATTCAGTAAAACGAATCAAGCCACTCGCTTTCTCTCTCGACCGTCGCTAGCATTGCTTTGATTTCTTTAAAATGCGTTATTTCTTCTGCAATCAATGCTCCGATGTATCGCTCAACGACGCTAAGCCTGCCTCGCGATAAATCTGTGCGCCAACGGTAACTCTTTCTTATACTCGACTCAAGATCCGAGAAGTAGCGTAAAATAGACGATTCTTTCGTGTTGATAAAATATTGTTGATAGTATACAGATATACATATACGTACAAGTCTTTTCTACAAAATTATAAACAGCCGTCTGATCGGTTCGCGACGTCGAATACTGATTCCGCGCGTAAGCGACGGTTGGCGTCAGCGGCGCGCGGGGCAAGCTTAGTTCTTCGTCTTCGCGCGAATGCTCAATGCACATCAGTGCAATATAATCTTTTTATAATAGTAGAGTCGTTCGTATGTACAAATGAGAGCGCCGACTGCGTGAAGCTCCGCTGCGTCAACCGCGTATCCAAAGTAACATATACAAGTAGTCGGTATCTTTATAAATATTACTCTAACAACGTAGAGATATCATCTTAGATTGCTTTCCGTAATCACGCCCACTTTCTGTAGAGCTGGAGTCGCAAACGCCGAGTCGCCGAAAAGAAAGTGACGAAGAGACGGACTTGATCGTCCGGAGACTCACTATGGCTGCGATAGTATAGTGTATCAAGTACAATAGAGATAGTGGGAGCCTCGGCGTTTGCGGTTCCGGCCCGTAGCCATAGATCATGAGTGCCTTATTATACATATATATCTATATATAATATATATATAATATTACAATCGCGCATGTACTCTTCTTTATAGCTTTCCTTAATCGTTATAACATAGTTTTCTTTTGACCTTTTTACTACTCGCTTACGTATTCGCAACGCACATCGTATTATTCTATGTCATATATTATAATAATATGTGCTCGACGAGAAACGCATCGGTAGAAAATCACTCGCAGCAGATTCTCCATCCGGAGTCTTTTCTGTACCTACTCGAGCTCTTTTGTTGGTTCCGTGGGACGCTGTGTGCACAGTTTCAAGCAGGATGAGCTACTCGCGTGCTCGCTGGATGGACGCATATTTTTTCACACTCATCTCTCCGTCTCACACGCACGCACGCACTCTGTCTCTCCCCCTCGGCTCTCTTTGTAATTGATAATCTAAAGCATCGTTGCGACGCCTGCTCTTTGCGATACTACAAAACCAAACTCGTCGACTCCCTATACTTCACCTCTGCTGCGTATAGCTTACCTTATGTCGTGATACTATTCAATACTTGTCGAAGCTCTTTATAAGTACATATTTGAGGACTAAATTATTGATTATTGGATTAAACTTGTGTAGTCTATGATTCTCGCGCGCAACATCATTTCTTCTCGGCTCTAATTAACGGGATACGCATTTACTCGATATTTTTTCATTTAAAACCTATCGTTTCCTCCTTTACTTTGCACTACCGCTACTATGTCGACGAGGTACAAAATTAAATTGTCTCGTGTTTGTTTCATACTTTCTATTATCTAAATGTATGTATTTATATATTTATATATTTATATCGATCTCGCGGAGAATGGCTATTTACAGAACTCATAAAGAATTACACGATTTTCTTTCTCCCCCCCCCCTCTATTTATATATATAGCTATAACCTCATCAGTGTATTATAAAGATTTTGTCTTATGTATGTATATGTGTTTACAGACATTGTTTACCCTCCGTCGCCCGAGAAAGATGTGCATGCGCGTGATCGCGCGTAGTCCGAGGCTCTCAGGCGCATACACAAAGTGTTTTTTTTCTTCTATATTTACAGATTAAGGGCGAGAATCTTGAATCTATATCACTGTCTCTCTTTATTAGGGAACATAAATCCGTACGTTGAAAGGCTTCGCATAGCCTCTCGAATTTTCTTTCCTTTAAGTAATACACAGCGCGTTTCTTACAGCGAAGGAGATAAGAGCAGCGGAGTCCTCTTATTTTGGTCTCGACGGCACATTTGCAGTTTTGACGAGAGGAATAGCAACTCTCAATACACAGATTATCATTTCAACCTCGCGAATAGTGGTCGCATGTCGAATGTAAGTACGAAAGCTCGAGAAATAGATGCACGCACTATAGATAAATAATAAGGTATAATAAAGTAAAGTAAACAAGGAAAAAGGAATTTTTTTCAAGTGCACATTTATTAATAAAAGAATATCTTGATAAATTCTCCTTAACTATTATAATCTAAGAACTTGATTCAATGAACGCTCATATTATTACGCAACATTGAAATATTCGTGAAAATACCCTCGAGGGAAATGATTGCTTTCATTACACGCAAATTGCTTACTTTTATTTACAGGAAAAATCTGTAATGGAAAATATCAATAATAATAATAACAATCGTGAGAACAATGAATTGAGTGAGAAAATTCTTAATGATCATCTTTTTAAATCAAACCCCATCGTGATGATTTTGCACGAAGGAGAAGAAAATATTTATAATAATGCGCCAGCGAAGAGAGCGAAGAAACGGTTTCAAATATTTAACAAATTCATTCGCTCGATTTCAGAGAGTTTCTACATAATTATCTACAAGTTTATTGAAGTAATAAGTCTGATCTCGAACGCGGTCTCGCATATACGTATCTATGTATATCTATATGGGTTATACGGTTCGCGTGGCAGCAGAGATTTTCCCATCGTCGAAGCTTAGCTGGTGCGCGGGCGTAGCACTTTATGCCGCGCGCGCGTCTCAAGGACCCACCCGGCTCGCCGTCGCCGGCTATAGCCATTCTCGAGACCCTACTCCAAAGCTCGGAAAATCCGCGCAAGGTATGTATGTACATGTATAGTGTAGTGCGTGGCGAAGAGCGTCCGACTTTCAAAGCGAAATTCTCCATGTGTTTCCGTGGCAGGGACACGTTAAAACTTCATAGCGCGGCGGGCACACCACCTCGCGCAACCGAAACGCTTAAACTTATCTGCCGTGTAGGATGCGTACGCAATTAAAATCAGTAGAAGCTACGTGATATAGGTTTTGCATAAGTATATCTCTGCGAGTAGCACCTTGGATTGCCGGGACAATGCGCGCGAGCGCGCGATCGGGAAGTGCAGTCGAGATGGCGCGCGCTTCGGATTTTCCGGGCGAATCGCGTCGCTGAATAATAAATCGGGTACTAAAAGAAATATCCCACCAGTTAAAAGCTAGAGCTGGCCCAGCGGTAATTGCTTTGAATAATGGGTTTGTTCTTTTAACTCGTCCCGCGCATCGTGACTCTGAAAGTTAGCTTTCGGCCCGATTAACGCGTTTCGTACTCGTATAAAAATGTGAAAAAGCATCATAAAATTCAAGATTGCTCAGGCTTTGTATAAAAACCACACGATGGATGTGTAGTATGCCTGTCTTCATATACTCGGATATATTTAAAAATACGTTCACGGATAATTTTTAATTTTTTAAAAACACGTAGTGTTGCTTTGCCGCGCATCAAAGAAAGCAAATCAAAGACTGGAGACCAGTTCTGTATACGCATAGACAGTCTGAAAGAAATATCTCGCTTTGCCGTGAAACTCGTAGATTTACCGCAGCGCTACGCGACAGTCTGTTTGTTGGAGTTAAATATACAAATATAGTCAGGAGTCGGAGAAGGTAAACGCATATAAAAACGGTAAGTAAAAACATGGCAGTATAATAAACAGTACATAGTTTCAGTAAATGTTTAGTCAAAGCCCCCCTCGTTTAACCGTAAGTAAGTACACGTCACGCGATGAAAATAAAACTAATGTAAGTAAGAAGTAGTCAGAATGCATTTAACAGTATGTACGCGCGTGGCAAGTCAAAAATAAAGAATAAAGAGTACTAAAAATAGTCGTTTACGAGCTAATCAGACGCATTAAATCCTTACTATCATATATCAGTAATAAAAAGAGAGTATAAACGCGATGATAGCAAAAAAAAAGGTTTCTTGCGATAAGAAAGTAAAAGATTAGTCGACCGTCAGAGAAGCACGCGCCGACGCGAGTAATCTCAATATGTAACCTGCGTGACGACGGCGACGTTTCGGGAACGCCCGTCTGTTCGCGCGATATAATCGACTTTTCGCGATCGAGAGGCGGCGAGGCAGCCGATCAAAATAGAACGATACACGCTGCCGCATCTCAGCAGATACTCGTCGCGATACTCACCTTAAAACCTACGTACATAACGCGTGCTCATAATATACAATAAGTAATAAAGTGGCTGCACATCCCGCGACGATCTGGAGGACCGCGTTTTCTCGCATGATTGTATTTAGCTGTTTCTTTTTTCTTTTTTTTTCTTCACTTTTTCCCTTAATTCATCTATATTAATTAATTATACCATACTTTTCCTCCCTCGTTATATCACAGGTCTAAGAAAACGCTGAATACATTATACAATTCTGTCTTTATAGTCTTTTTTGTTTTTCGTTTTATACAAAGTTCCTTCGCCTATATTAGTAAAATGTACACGCGCAGCCCGACGTGTGCCCGACGTAATATATCCCCCCCGCACGCGAGTCTCAGCGCAGCCGAACCTTCCTCTCGTTTGCTCGTTTTCTGTTCCTCCTCTATTAATAATGATACACACGTGTGCAGAAGGATGCAAAATAGTCCCGATAGGCTCTTTTCGCGATCGCGAGAAGGGAAAAGGATCATGGACGTTTTCCGACAAACCCTCTATCCAGCCCCTTAAGAACACTTAATTTGGCATCCAGCAGTGCTCTTGGCTGCTCTCGAATCGTCGCCTTCGCTTCTTACTAGTTTCCTCCCCAGTTTCGTCGATTAACAGTTAGTGCGCCCTCGCGTCTGTCCAGCCGTGGCACAGGGGCTCGCGGCGCGCTCTCTACAGTACAAACGCGCGCTATTTACAGCAAGCGAGGAAAGAGAAGAAGATCAGCAGGAGAACGAACGGGCGAGCGAATCGCGGCGGCGGAGCGCGTGCGCGTAGTAGAGAATATAAAAGAAGAAGTACTCGCGGACACCGCCGGCTCGAGTCTCTTTCTCTCGACCCACCTGCGCAAGCTCGCTCGTTCGCTCTCCTTGTCTTTCTCCCTCTCCACTCGTCATTTACGAGCTAAGGATTTCTCTTTTCCGCAATCACTCGCTCTCTTTCTCTCCCAAGTGTCCCGACAGGCTCGCGCGGCAGATTTACTTAACGAGGCTCCTTTGCAGGGCGAGCGCGTGTCGGCTGCAGCAGTAGCAGAGCAGCAGCAGCAACGCAGAGGACAGCCGGTTGGGAGAACCAGTGGCGCCGTTTTGCGGCAGGACGCTTATGAAGATGGTCTCGGTGTCGTCCTCCCGACTCGGCGAGGGAGCCAGCGATCGTTTCCATCACACCAAGGGCGCGCCGTAGACCTCGTTCGTGTGCAGGTTCTGGTTGCTGTCGTTTTGCTTCGACGCGCATTGCTGTAACAAACGGAAGCAGACGCATTTCTTTACACACGTGCTGTTAGGATTTCAATGAAGAATCGTAAATCAGTCACGGACGACCCATTGTTCGGCTTCCGTCAATGCGGACTCATTATACGCGGTCGATAGCTTTTTTTTTCAAACAACCGAGCGCACGGTCAACGAACAATGAAAAACAATTTCGCGTCGGCTTTCAGCGATGCGTGCTTATTCTTTTTCAGGCAGCGTTTACTTTTTGAATATCCCTGCTCTGTTGTACAAAATACGCCAGGAGGTCGTGCAGGGGTGTCGAAATCGCTAGAGAAAATATAGGCTGTCAGACTGTGTCAGTGAGCGAGCAGAGTGTCGATCGAAAGCCTACAAATGAAATCAAAGATTTAAAGGGGACAGGGGATAAGCCTATTCGCCCCGACAATCCAAGCTGACGAGCAGCTATCGGGGGAAGGGCTCAGTCCATCACGGGCGAATAAATACAAAAGAGTAGGTACGAGGTGCGGGGGCTTCGGAGCCGGTCGAACGGGCAGAGAAAAAGAGTGACTTACCGCTTGCTTCTTCTCCCAGCTCTTCATGGCTGACTTGTACTTTTCGAACTCGTGACACCAGTCGGAGTAGATCTTCTGGTAGTCGTTGGACTTGGCGGGCGCGGAGCACCTGTGCGCGTCGACGGTGATGTTGTAGGAGCAGAGCAGGGCGCCCCCGAGCCAGCAGTCGTACCTGCCGGCGTCCTGCTCGTTCACGCCGACGATCACCAGCCCCTTCTCCGAGGTCTCGATGAATTTGTCGCCGGCCACGCCGTACTTGTAGGCTATCTGGTAGCGGCCCTTCTCCTTGCTGTAGTGGTACCACCTGACCTCCTGGTTGGCCAAAACCTCAGGCATCTTTACGAAGCAGCCGAGGTGCACCGACTGGCCCCACGTGACCACGAGCTTGCGCTTGCCCACGCTGCTGTCGCACACGTCGGCCGTGCTGTTTGACACGTCCTGCAACAGGCTGAACGAGCGAGGTTGCGCGTTAACCCAGGGGTTTCGGCACTTGGAATTATCAGGACCGGCGGGATCGCACTTACCCAGGCGCGTAGGGCTTGCAGGAGTTGGTGTCCTTGTCCCAGCCGCAGTAGGGGTCGTGGACGCATCTGAGGCAGTTGTCGTAGCGCCGGGAGCACATGACCAGGTCGATCTGTTTGATCCTGTGATCGGAGGCAACGTAGAGCGCTTTGTGCACACGCGATATTTCCATAGCCTGAATTGGCTCGCCGGGTGTCACGTCGAACACGTCCAACAGAATCGACTGGGACTCTCCCTCGCCGTCGATCCACTGAACGACTTTGTGGACCCGGCCGTCACCTGCAACGCAAACGCGAGATGGCATGCAAGCCTGTCAGACGTGCTCTCGAGGTTGCGGGAAACGCAACGCGGAAATTGAGATGCGAGCAGCAAGTGCTGGCAAAAAGGAGCGTAATAAGTATAGGAGAGAGAGAGAGACGCGCATGGTACTCACTGGAGCCGGCGTAGTAGACGGTGTACTCGAGGTCGAGGCCGGCCGAGTCGATGCGCAGCTTGTCGACGACGAGCCTGGTGAGCATGACGTCGCGCTTGTAGAAGACGGGCTTCTCGTTCTCGTGCGAGATGGCCGAGTCCATGAGCGGGTGCGAGCGGATGAAGTTGAGGACGGTGTCGGGCAGCGTCTCGGTGTCGTTGACGCACTGGCCGGGCCGGGGCTCCGGCACCTTGTTCGACAGCACGGGCAGCCAGGCGCTGCTCGAGGTCGCCTGCTCCTTGAACTTGCCGCGGAAGGCTTCCTGGATCGCGTCGATGTGGAAGGAGCAGATGGCCGAGCCCATCAGGCCGTTCGTCGAGGTGGTGAACGTGCCGTAGAAGTGCGTGTCGTCGCCCGGCACTTTGTAGATGCTCTCTGGAAGCCGGAAGCCGCGTGTTTATTGTGCCGCTCGGGAAATAATATTTGATATTTATGCGCGCAGGCGCGCGCTTGCGCTGGCAAGACAAACACAACGCCGCTGCCGCTTTGACGGCTTTGCCGAACTTTAGATTGCGTTTAGGAATAAGATTGAAATTATTGCGGCTATACTTACGTATCTCGTTGAAGTAGAAGGGGAATTCTCCGGGAATCGAGCAGTTGAGCCGCGCCTTGAGATAGGTCGCCCAGTTCTGGGCGAGGATGTTCTTGCCTCCGGTGTCCCGCTTGCAGACCCGTGCCACGCGCGAGTACACGCTCTTGCCGCAGTTTATGTACTCCACAGCTGTTTCCCGAAAGAAGAAGAAGACGTGCTCGCCGATGTCGAACGATCCGACGAAGTTGGGCTCTGAAAAGCGAAAAATCAAACGGTGTTATAAGTATCGTGTGTCACGGAAGCTTCGTAGCGTTGATTCACGTCGACGGACGATCGATAAAAGCGCAGCTGCGGCGATTACGTATAGCGACTGGTTGTACTTTCTTACGAGACTCGGCTTTTCCCGCCCGCGCCCGACGCAGGAATAGGCGGCTTTGGATAAATGGCGTGAAATGAGTGAATGAGCGGGGCTCGACGGCGAGAAGCAATTTACATCGGGGCCAAAGTTGCAGTGGCAGTGCCTCCGCAATGAAAGAACGGAAAGAAGAGAAGAAGAAGAAGAAGAAGGCGCCAGAGCTGAACAATTACTAATTACGATTCGCCGGAGGAGCGATTGTCGCGCGCCAACTCCAGAATCTTATTGCCCCCTTCGGCAGGACAAGGATAACCCGGCAGACTTCTTGCCGAGAAGCGCGAGGGAAGGAGGAATGAAATTAAGCTTTTATTCTTACCCCAGCTCTGAGGCTGTTAATTAAATCTTCCGATCGATTTTCGAGCGCAGAGATTCGGCCGAAATGCTCCTGCATCGGTGTCGCAAACCGTATTCCCGCATGACGGCAAAAGGCAGCGGTAGCGATGCGGGTAAACGACTTTTGCACTTTTCATTTAACGCGCCGGCGGCACTGCGGCAGCGCAGCGCATGCATGAGTGCTTTTAACGAAAGTTTAATGAGCAGCCACTTGTCGCTTTACGATCCAAAGTCGTAAAGCCGCTTAAGGGTTCATCCGGGCGTGCAGGCGACGCGGCGCAGCGCAGCTTTTGCCTTCGAAATGTCAATAATTTGCGCCGGCAGCCCGAGCTACGGGAGGCCGGATCCCCACTCGGACACTGCATGCATTACGTTCAATAAGTACATATTCTAAGACGCGAGCGACGAGCAAGGCGAGGCTCACTTTTGCGTAATCGCGTCGCCACACTGCTTGGGTAATAACTCTAATGCAAGTAGAGAGCGGAAGGCTCTTTTTCTTTATGCCTCGCGCGAGGCTCTTTTATCCTTCCACTCCAGAAATGTATAATCTTATAGCTTTGCAGCCGACACATAAATGCTCTCGCGTTACTTTTATGTACATTTTAAAATGAACTGCCGCTGCTGTTGGCACAGTCGACTCGAGCCTTGCCTCCGATTTTACGAATTTTTTTATTTTTCCCTTTTATTAATACTTTATTTTAATCAAGTGGCTCCGTTTTCAGCTTGGGCACATAATTCCCGCTACCTGCATATAGTGCGCAGTTCGAAATGCTGCGCGGGTCAAAAATTGAAATCAAAAATTCGAACCTCCGCATTTTCGATGGAACGATTCGCGGACAAAAAAGCGCGCGTACGTCAGCTTCTCTCTCATTATCAACGCTCGTAAAGTCCCATTAAAACTTGCAGCTCGTCTCCCGACAAGAGCGGATTCTCATTTCGGTCCGCCGCGAAATCCAATTAAAAATCCCGCTATCATCCTTTTGACAATTGAAATAATCGTTTTGCACAAACAAATGTACGCGCTCGAAAGTAATAATGCCATTTAATTGCAAAATGAGAAACAAGGTAAATAATACACGAGAGCGGCGGGGGCGACTGCATAATGATATAAAGTGACATCACGGAGATTAAAGTTGGAAAGCTGCGCGCAGCCGATTATACAGAGAGCTCGTAAAATTCAAAGTTATTTACAGTCACCGCCGCGGCGCGTAATAGTATACGGCACAGAGAGATAGATACAAAGCGAAAGAGTACACACACGCACACGCACACAGCGTATACGCGCGGGGAGCAGGTTTGGAAATACGCGCATGTTTACAGTGGATCGAGCTCATTGTGTTTCGGGGAAAGTTTGCAATCTCCCTCACAGTTGAACGATTAAATCGACTGGGCGCGCGAGCGAGCGAGCGAATGGGAAAGTTTGTTGTCGTGATTCAATAGGCATCCTTCCATCAGCGGACTATATACGAGGCGACGCACTGGCGCAAGTCACAGCGCGCGCGCTCCTGCAGCCGGTGATTTATCGTCCGCGAAGCGGGGAGGTAATTTAATTACGCCAAAGTGCACCTTTCCCGACGCCGCGTTTGACAGATCTGTCGTTTGCTTCGTTATGCTTAATGCGACGCGCGCCGCCCGAATTTATATCAATCGGCCGATAAAAGCCACTGTGCAAAGATGCGTCCGAGGGCCAGAGGGAATGCCAAAGTATCTTACCCGCTGCAGGCCGAGAGATATAAAGCGAAGTTGAGAATGAAAAGCGGATTTCTATAGGATCATTAGGTCGCGCTCGCGCTCTGTCCATCAATTAAAACTCAAACTGACTTATGGAGTCTGAGCTCAAAGGAATACAAATAGCCCGCGCGCCAGACAGTCAGCTGATTGTCTTAAAGTGGAAACTCGATTATCTCGAGCTCACGGGCGAGTATCAGTCGGCTGCTGAAGCAAGTAGCTCGAGCTAAGAAACGTCGCGACACCCGGCGGAATATGTCGGGAGGGCTCGCGTGCGCACGGCCCCATGAAAGTGCCTGCTAGCCTCTTCTCATCAGCCACTTATTCAGAGCCCGTTAAGCCCGTGTGTCCTCCGCGTATCGCGCGCTGCAGACTCCATTGTCACGCAGTCTCGCCGAGACGATCCGTTCTTATGTGCGCGCGAGATAATTGAATTAATCGCGGAAACAAATAGCTAATCACGCGCGAGCGCAGAGTGCCGTTGACTCCCGCGCTGCCGGCGCGATTTATTCCCGCGCGCGTCTGAGAGATGTGGCCCCCGCCGCGCGTCCCGACTAATTGCAATTTTCGCGCCTTTTTCCCTCCCGTTCTAACGCTTTATTACACGTTGATTACACGCGCTCCGCATCGGCCGAAGTGACTCGTCGGCTGTTTCGCCGGTGAGTCAACCGAGTACGCGCGCGCAGCAGATCGCAGCTCCCGGCGGGCCACAGGAATCGGCGAAAAGCAATTAGAGGAAGAACAACGCCGCGAACGAGATGAAAAAGAAGAGCGGGAGCTAATTACCGCGTCAAAACAATCAAAGTCAGGCGGACAGGGGCTGCGAGGAAGAATAGCCGGAAATTAGAGGAATCTCCACCCCCGGCATTAGAGCCACGGGCTGATTAACCTTAGCCGCGAGCGCGGGCTCGCTCGCCGTGTCTCTTTCTCCCGCGAGACTCGATTAAGGAGCTCTCGTGGATGACGGCGGCGGCGGCTGAGTTTAACTTCTTCGTATACTACTGCGCGCGGCGTACAGCTGGAAGAGGAGAGAGGAGCGCCGAATGGGACGTTTAGTCGAGGATCCTGAGGGGTGTTATTTTATTACCGAGCTCTCCCTCTCTCGTCGCGAGAGAAGAACCCCTTGGCCGGCGCGTGTATATTTCATCCGGCTCGCGGCCCCCTTTATACCCCGCGCGAGCGCAGGCGACACTGCGGCTATTTGCTCTTATTCTTATTATTCGCTTCTGCAGCCAGCTCCTTCGGCTTGGCAATTTCGCCGCTGCAGCCGCGCGAACCTGCATTGAAATTGTAATGCTCGCCGCCGCGCTGCTTTGCATAGCTGCTATCTCTCTGCCTCCCGGAATTAAGCATCGCGGAATAAATGCTGCGGGGGAATTTAGATTCGGCGGTCGCGCTGTTTGGATTCAATCACCCGGCTGCCGCCGCCCTTTATGCAGCGCTATCCAACTCTTCTTCGAATATCTTGGTTCTCCCCGCGAAATGACGCTCTTTTACTCGGCAATATTTATCGCGGTTATGCAAATCAAGGAACATGCTTTTCATTGTGAATTTACTTTGCAAGATGTAGAAAAGAGGTATAATGACGTGTACTCACTGTCGAGCCACTTGGAGTCGTATTTGAGTGTCCTCTTGAAGCTGTAGGCCTTGTCGGTGGTGGTGAAGTTGTAGAGATCCGTGCGGAAGATGACGGTGTCGGCCTTGGTGAACTCGGCATTGGTGCCCGAGTAGAGGGCTGGCAGGTCTCCCGGATTGCCCTTCTCGACCCAGACGGCCGTCGAGTTGTCCGCGGGGTCGTAGGGGCACTTGGCTATGCCTATGCCCACTCCGGGCACGTACTCGTGCCGCGTCAAGTGAGTCAGGTTGCTCTGTGAATACAATAAGCGATGTGCGATTTCTCGTTATTAGATGCGTTTTTCTTGCTCCCGATAGCGGAAAGTGCCGCGAGTATGTAGTACAGCCAGTACACGGCCATAACGCGGGAAAGAAGGCGCGTCGTTAAGAGAGGCCTATTGTGCATTTGGGACTCGTAATCTTTAAATATCAGCCGGCTCGTATATTCTTCGGCGTCGTTACACGGGTACTTAAACGCACGAATGACTGCGCGCGCGTAGTTCGCGGCGGCCAGATAAATCTTGTTTCCCGGCTGTATGGGGCTCGAGAGCGGCGGGAAAATAACGAGAGGCGAAGCCACGATAAATACTTACGTAGATCACCCAGTCCTTCGGCGAATGAGCGTTCGTACCGCACAGATATAGCCTGTTACCCTCCTCCATAGGCTGTATCACTCTTATGTGATTTCTGCAGTCGAAGTGCTGAAAACACGAGCGCCGAGAGTTTATTACGGTTTTTATGTGCAGGAAGCTGCCATCACAGCCGAATCGAGTAACCAAGTGCGAGAGAGAGAGAGAGAGAGAGAGAGAGAGAGAGAGAGAGAGAGAGAGGAGAGATGGACCGCCGCAATCCACGCACAAACTCGTTTTCCATCAGCTACTCGCGGTCAATCTCTCCTCTCGCGCTGCAAAAACGAGCGAAATGATGTACGTACCTCTGATTTGCCCTTTGACACGCAGTTGGCCACGTTGCTCGGCTCGAGATTGAGGGCGTCCCTCTGCAAAGGAGAAGCAGAAAGAGAAAAGCCAATTAGAACATTTAATTTTTAATTTCGTGCGTTTAATCTCGAAAGCGCAACAGCGCAATCCGCGTTTTTTGTCATTTCCACACTTGCCCGGCTCACTCTCGCATTCTCGCATTCTTCCTCGCTTTCCGCAATCCGGCTGCCTAGCCCTCGTCGGCGGTTCCCACTCCCCTATTCATTTCTTTCTCACATTTAATTTCCAGGTCCCAAAGGCCAGCGTGCCGTCGACGAGGCGCCACAGGCCGAGTGTATCAAAAATGTCTGCCGCTGCTGCTGCTCCCTCTCTCACTCTTTCTTTCATTTAAAGAGGAAAAGAGTAGTCGGAAATACACTGTGCACTGTGCAGTCTCTCGTCGCCGTGCGAGATGCTGGGAAAAAGGCGCCAAAACAGTTGGCACATTTCACCTAAAAGGTTCCGCAATCAGCGTGCGTGCGAGGAATAAGGTCAACCGCGTATGATGAGGTCAAAAGCGTTATTAGATTTTCATCCATCTCGCGCGGCGGAAAGGCAATCACGCGCGCCCGGGCGCCAAATGAATACAGCGCGACGATCTTTCCGGGACAATCGACAAAGCCGTGCAGTAAAAGCACGAGGAAAGCTCTCATTCTCCTCGCCGCACGCGAGCTCCATCTCATCGACCAATGCCTAGGTGGCGGCGGTGTCGACGGACGAACCATTCCGGCTGTTATTGCGCCATTTCCGCGAGGCGAGATCGCGACTGCACGCATCGGCGGCGACGGCTCTACTCCGACTGGCTGCGCGCGTTGATTAGGTGCTTGGGCAGCGGTCCTTTTTCTCGCGAGCGCGAGCGCCCCTTTTATTCCCGCGTAAACGAGCTTTTACGCCGCGGAACGAGGTCGTCGCCTGAACGCGCTCGCGACTTTCCATTCACATACGTGTATGTACATCCACAGAGGCGCGCGGCAGCAACTGGCTCAGTGTGCCGTATGCTTCGCGCTTCGTGACCTTTCATCTCGGCCGACGCGGCGACACCTGCGATAATTAAGTTCGCCGGGGCTTGCGCTCTTCTGCAGCAGCGGTACTCGTCATGCGGAGCTAGGTCGAGTGCGCGGAGGAAAGTAGGTGCGCGACTGTCGTCGCCGTCTCGAGTAGCCGGCGCGGCATTATCTCTCTGCGCTTCGTTATGGACAGCCTCCGAGTGCGTCATTTTTTCGCTTAATGATGAAAAATAAGGAGATTTTGTCGGGACAGCGAGTAGAATGTCGCTCAAAAGAGACTGCAGGTCGTTAAATTTTCGCACGCTTTGCTTGTCAAAAACTAATGAGATTCTTGCCCGTCTATTTCATTTATGCGCGCCTCGCGGTTCCTCTATTTGAAGAAAAAAAGCGCACATACAGCCGCCGCGACGAATTCCTCCTCGTGCATTCGCAAAAAATGTAATTACTGTCTCGTACTTTCGTATGCAGCGCGAACAAGGCCTCTCGCGCGCTTTAATGAAAAAATGTTAAAAACTAAATTTATTAAATCAGATTCCGCGGCCGCCGTAAATTATCAAACGGGATTACGCTTATGTGTTTAGCCGAGAGCTCATCTCGAAAATATATTTAGCTTCTCCCATCCTTCGTTTCGGTTGGCGCAGAAAGATTAAAATCAGGTAAATCCGCGCGCGCAGAGGGCAGAAAAAAGGCGCCGCCGCTGCGCAGAGCGGGCGGGAGGGGACGCATGAAGCCCGACTCAATAAAAAATTCACAGTACAGACCTTTAACTGGCAATAGTACAGGAGGGCTGAAAAAGGAGGAGCGCGCGAGCGGCGTAAAATTCCACTTTTCCGTTATTAAATCTGCAGCAGCGTGCGTGGGTTAGCCGGCCAAGAGAGAGGGAGGGAGAGAGAGAGAGAGAGAGAGAGAGAGCGGGACGAACGTAATTAGAAAACATTCCAATCCGCGATAACGCGCGCGCGTGCGCTCGTCCATCCCTTTGAGGATGGGCTTTCTCATTCCGTGGCTGAAATTGCGGTGGCTCATCCCTCCTCCCTTTCTCTCGGGCCGGGAATCCAAAGTGCCGCTGCAGCAAGTAAAGGCGCACATGATTAACGCGCAAACAAATGACAACCACTGCTTTATTTCGCCCTGGCTCTCTCGCTCTCTATCTGCGGCTCTTCATCGTCCCGAGACTCGCTATTCCCCGTTCTACTGCTCCGCCGCTGCTGCCGCGGAGTTTAATCAAGCAACTGCGCGAGCTCTGCATAAAGTACATGCCGAAAGTCGAGGTGTTCGTGGCCCGCCGAGCTTTCAATGGACTGCCGGCGCTGCGTCCCGCAAAGACGGAGACAAACAGACGTGGAATACTGTACAGTGTACACGCCCGGCTCTGCAGCAGTCGCTGATTTCGAGTCGCGTCGCGCGCGCGAGATCTTCGCAAGACGCGCTCGGGTCCGCTTGAACAGTGATTACTCGCACTTGGATGCTCGTAATCAGCTGCCTCTCCTCTATTTTCCCCGCGGCGCTGATGCTGTGTGCGCTTTTTATTTCCGCGTTTGCATAGTCGCGAGGGCCGACGTTATTTATTTTTTCTCCAGCTCACTCATTCTCGGCGTCGCGATTGCATTCAGCGAGCCGATAAACTCCCAAGCGCCTCTTTTCATACTTTGCTCATCTCGCTCTCGCTCTCTCGACTTCTTTTCTGCATGGATATTAAAATTATCCATTATCGGGCTCGGCGCGTCTCAGCAATTTTCTCCCCCGGAGTATCGCCCTGCCGAGCTGTGTACAAGCCGAGCAGCGCCGAGAAAAAGGCTGGAATTTGATTAAAGCGGGCGCGCGTTTTCGAATTCGCAAGATACCCGCGCGCATAACCATAGAAAATCATTATGCGCGGCGAGATTAGCGAAATGCTTTGCCGGAAACTGAATCTTCCTCGATCCCCTCGTATCTCGTTGTACGTGCTATCAGCGCGCACGGCCCCGCAGAATAGATTCTCCAAACTAATGATTCGACGAACAAGCAGAAGCGCAATGAAAATCCGGCCCGAGAGCCGCAGAGATACGGCAAGCGCGCTTGAAAAATCCGGGGATAAAGTAATTACGAATATATAGGCGGATGAAAGAGATACATTTTTCTATAGGGATTTGCTGAGCTATCGGATTTGGAAAAAGCGAGCGGCGGAGAGAGAGAGAGAGAGAGAGAGAGAGAGAGAGAGAGAGAGAGAGAGAAATACTGTGGAGGCAAGTGAAACATGCGTCCGACTCGCGTACACATGCAGTGGGCGCACAAAAAGCCGAGCATATAACCGCGGCGGCGGCGGTCGCGGCAGAAGGCGAAGAAGGAGAAGAGAAGGAAGGAGGAGGAGGAGAGAGAAGAAGAAGCAGTCAACGTCGAGACAGGCCGACTATATAATAACGACGGCATTTTCCTTTCTCGCAAGCTCCGCGCTCTCGCTCGGATATGCAAGCTCCGCGATTTCGCCCTCTCGTTCTTAACCTCCCGTTCTCCGATTTCTTCTTAGCCAGCGCAGCAGCGCCGATGCTGCGATTTTTCTCCTCCACGAGTCTGCCCCTGCTCAAAGGCCTTACGGTAGCAGCGGCGGCACTGGCACTGGCAGCGGCATCGAGAACCGAATTCCGCAGCGGGAGCTTTACGGCGCGCGAGAGATATTTCTGTTTAATAGTCACCGCGACGCACAGCAGCATCCCACAGCAGCGGCAGCAGCAGCGGTAATGGAGGCTCGCTTGCATGCACGCGCGCCTGTGCCGCTCTCTTCGGCTGATTTGCGTGCTAGCAGCTCGAAATGCCTCCGCAGCTGTAAACTTAATGGCCAGCGCTCGCACTGCGTAATAATGATCCTCGGCTGTTACTGTCACATGCCGAAGTGCTGCAGTTGTAAAAAGAGACGTAATCCAAGTTTTCCACCGCGCGGCTTCACTCCTCACAAGGCGCCTTTTTCTAATTGTCCTTGTGAACTTTTGCGCGACTGATGGACGATTTCGCGTAACATATACCTGGGGGGCTGTACGCGGGTTGAAGTTCGTAAACAGGCCGCGCGCATACCAACAACTTTCATGAAGCGTGATAAAAAATTTTCGCGTAAATTTTTAATAGCCGGAGTTCAAAATATCGAATAATGAAGTTCGCTCGCAAGTACGCATCTCAAGTTCGAGCTGCGAAGTGTATAGTGAAAAACTTCGAATGACAGTCTGCGAGTCAGCTAAGAGGTTGTAAAGAAGAAGATACAGCGTACACGCGGATAAGTTTCAATCCCGCCCCGGGTAATCTGATGCTGCGCAGTAATCTCGACATTAGCTATAGTAATGTCCGACTGTATAACGAAAGTGAATCAAAGTGTGCGACGCGAAAAAATAGTGGTCCGAAGCACGCAAGTACAAGTCAAAGTGAGGCACTTGCGTTCTAATTACACGGATCACGAGAAGCACAGCAGCCAGGCGCGTTACCGCGCGCGCACCCGTGCGAGGCTGTGCGAGCGCGTTGGTTTTAATTACAGGCTTAAGCGACGTTCGCGGACTGACGCGCGCGGCGACAAACAGCGCCACCGGTAATTCCTCATTATCAATTCCTTGGCGTATGCACGATGCGTGAAAGGGGTTGCGCGAAGCCGTGTTAAATGACTCGTCGACGCCGCGCTCAGCGTCGCGCGATCTTTCGGTGCCGTGCGCCCGAGAAAGAGGACTGGTGTCCCTCGGGCACTCAAAATTTTACGCGTCTCGTCGCGAATCGGAAATCGAGACTATTAATTTCGAGTGCTGCCACTGTTGCTGAGTCGGAACTTAACGGCTGACTGCACCCCTGACACTGCTGTACGAGCGTCTCGTTGCCAACTGCCTTTCCCGCCGTTTTCAGGGCAGCATTTTGCAAATTCGTTATCGAGCCACGATTTTCTAAGTGGAGACGCGCGTACGTGGACCGAGTCCATCAAGCTCGCTGAATAAGGGAAGTATTAGGAGAGCGAGAAATTAATATTTCAGAAATAAATGGACACACACGCGAGGTTTAATTCAATCACGAACAGGCAGCTAATTAATCAGGTCTGCAGAGTTCTGGTGCGAGGCAATAAAAGCGCCGCCTCTCCCCGCTTAATTTACGGGCTAAAGTCTGGAGCTGCTGCTGCTAGGGGGAAGGGGCAGAATCCTAGCGAGCCAAAAAATACACACATGCACCTATACAAGCAGGCGCGCGGCGACATGGGGAGGCGGCGCCGCGACTAGAGTGGAATTTGAAGGGTAAAAGTGGGAGAGAGTGCGATAAAAAGTCGGCGGAAAAAGGAAAGCATGAAAAATGAGCGACGTACGTGGAAGCTCGCCGAGCGACAGCAGTGGCAGCCGGAGAGGGAGAAAAGGCAGCGGGGACATTGCGCGCAAGATCATACAATTTACCCTGATAAAATATTGAGGCCGAAAAACTGCGGGTCTGTCTCCCTGGGGTAACGACACTCCTGCACCCCCCCCCCCCCCACTCCCCTCGAAGTATCGCAGGGGAACGCGGGCCGTCGCTGAAAAATGCAAGAGCTGCCACCGCGCGCGAGCGCGGCCCTTTTTATCTCATCAAATAGTAATGAGCGCAGGGCGCGCGCGCGCGCGACTCCGACGCTCAATGCGGCGACGCGCCACTTGTGCCCCGCGACTCTAACGACCCTGTCGCTCCGAAATTCGAGCGCGAGAAATTCGTGTCGTCAGGAGCGTTACGCAGCGCGAGCTGAAAGAGAGCGGCCATCGCCACCGTCAGTGTTGCAGCAGAAAAAATGACCCTATAGAGTGACGCTTGAATAGATGACGTAGAACCGACTTTTTCTCGCCCAGTTACCGCCGGTGCCCCTACTTTCCGAGCTTCGAAAAAGACTTTGAAAAACTGATCGCCATTGCGATTAGTCATAGAACAGCTTTCGCAAGAGGAAATTTAACTTGGACTATTTTCGTGTACGGCTCGATTGCACGCGGATGAAAGCTGTACGGTCAGCAGCCGAAAGTCAAAATGACCTTTCGCGAAAATCCTGTTTTTAATTACTTTCGGAAACCAGCTCCATTATACTCCCCGGAACAGCGGTTTCACTCGTGATTGGATTTTCCCTTCGCGGAAAAGAGAGTTTCATTCGGAAGATAGCGCGCTGGACTCATCGAAGAGAGCAATAAATTTCAATTGAAAGCCGTATTTTTTAAAGATTCTTAACAAAAGAGAGCAGTGTGGGGGGAGGAAAAAATATTTTCATCGAAATACGGTCACAACTAAATCTTGGCCGGTCGAGCGCGGGCTTTTCAGTTGGCATTTTTCCGCGAGTCAATCTGCATTCAATATTGATTCCAATCCGATATCGCCGCGGAACCTCCATTTCTGTGATTTACTTCTTACGCACTGTCCGCAGAGAGCTCGGATTTCATTTGAAAGTTCGCCCGTTGATTGACGCCTCTCACGTCGAGAGCGTCGAGACTGACGGAGAAAAGGGACGACGAGAGTTAGAGCGCTCCCGCAAGAAAAAACGTGTTATTTATTTTCCTCGACGTTTTCCCCATACCTATGCACGGGTGATCCCTTTGCGGACGAGATTTGTCGATAAAACTCGTTCGCGAATCGGAGAGTCGCGTACTTCATTAAGCAGCATCGTCGGAGTACGTCGCAAGGTCGCACAATAACGAGTCCCGGGAAGTATCAAATTAAAATGAGGCGCGGCGAGGAGGTGTCAAGAAAAGGTGCAGCGCGGGGTGAGCGAGGATTTATTAAAGGAGTTGGCGAGAAAAGCTGCGCACAGGGTCCGTGACAGTTGGAAAGTACATAAGCCGCCTCCGCGTGCGCGCGATGTCATTAGCTATTTAAACATGAATTTGCTGGTAAGTTTGTATGAAGTGGCGGCTCAGCGGGAGGGGAGACAATCAAAAAACGCGAAGAGAGTGAGACAGAGAGGACGAAGAGCCCTGGGAGTTGAGCAAAGAGAAGCGCGGGGCAAAGCAAAGGCGAGAGAATTAACGCGACGATAAACACAAGTCGAGATGGTAATTAAAGAGTTAAGCCATAAAGTGAGAGCTGAGAGAGAAGGAGAGATGGTAGACGGCGGTGGCCTCCTCGCACGAAGGACTTTGAACAAGTGCTCCGCGCACCCAAGTGCAAGGAGTCTGCCGTACGACGGCGAGTACTCCGCCAGGGGACGGGGGGGCAGGGAGAGAGATGCTATGGAGACGAAGGTTGACAGTCGCGCGAGTGCTAGCTGCTCGCTCGTATAATGGGAGAGTTTCGTTGTCTCCAATTACCGGGGTTGTTAAGAATCTTGGCACGGTGCTACTCGCTGCTGGGCTTTATCTTATCGCGCGCTCCCTTCCACTTTCTCTGCTTGGGCCCGGCATGCTCGTCGTCGCGCTCGATGTTTTCTCGAATTCAAGTTAGCGCGCTCGCTCATGAAGCCGATTGTCGAGGGACGGGCCAGACGCCGGGAGAAAAGCAAAGCGAGGAAGTGCAAACTTTCCGCCGCCGACTGCGGCAGACGCCTTGCAGCTTTCTCTCTCTCTCTCTCTCTCACGAGAGAGAGGCGGAGGGCGGACTACTTAGTTGTCGCTCATGGCGCGCAAACGACATCAACTCTCTTAGAATTCTATTTCCAACCAGCCTAGACGAAAATCTATCAGAGTTATAAGCTTCCCGAGCTGTAAATCATCTCGCTACACTCATACTCTCCTTTTCGACTCTCGCGCGATCGCATGCGACGCTTTTGTCTAGGGGTGTGCGAGTACTCGAAAAGTCGGGTTACTCGATCAAAAAACTCGACTCGAGCTCATCGAGTGAAGTACCGGGTCGAGTCAAGTTATTCCTCGAGTTATTCGAATATTTCGAACTACTCGAATTTTTCGAACTACTCGAATTTTCCGAGCTACTCGAATTTGTCGGGTTACTCGAATCTTTTGAGTTAGTCGAGTTTCTCGCACTACTTGAGATTATGTTTTAACTCGCTACGCTCGGGCGCTTATACACGTGGCGTGCCGAAAGGTACAAGTTATGCCACTAGTATCATTATGTACTATTTTACAGTATAGGTTTAATTTTCGTTCACGCTTTAAAATACGGTGTTTTTAGGGCCGGCAATATAACCGGCAAGCCGTGTTTAATGTATTATATGCAATATAACGCAACAATTTTATGTGTGTTTAAATTATGTATGTCTATGCTACTTAACAAACACAGGCTCACAGACAAGAGCATGCCCGTGCGATATACATACATTAACTGGGTTCAAAATGGACCTTGCGCCCAAAAAATACTGTCTGATTCTGCATGTGAAAAGGATAAAAAAAGGTATCTATAATTTTTTTGTAAACCTAATAGTTTTTAAATTAAAAACAACTTAATATTGAAAAAATCAAGTTTATTTATACTTCTAATTCAAAAACTATTAGGTTTACAAGAAAAAAAAATATACGGATACCTTTCTTTATCCTTTTCACATGTAGAATCACCCAGTATTTTTTTTATTGACTTATGTCTTTTAACAACAAAGTTAAAATTTTTACCAAATTACCGAGTGATAGAACATTTTTGTATGTACTCAAAACTCAATTAAAAAGTTATAATTTTACTATATTTAATAATATAACATCCAAATATTCAATTATTCAAGGCCGGATAATTTCGAGTAACTTGAAAATTTCGATCTACTCGAGTTTTTCGAGTAACTCGGAAAACTGTCTGGAGCTGATAGAATATTATTGAATCGAACAAGATCGAGTCACGTCAATCAGATGCATGTTTTTAATCAACAGTTTTTAATCGCTGAGCAGCGCTATGCAGAACAACCTGGCAATCCGGAATTGAATACCTTTGAGGTCAAATATAGTTCCATCCTTTTGACGGGCTTGAATAAACTATGGGAAGCCCATTTTCGCCCCGTAAAATTTCATACAGATAGTATACAGCAGTGAAGCATACGATACCGAGTTAAAATAAAAAAGCTCGCGTGAGTATCGCGTTTTATCAGATTCCGCCATCCGCATCAAGTGCCAGGAGAATAGAAGGCGAAAAATTGCAGAACTGTTTGAGCAAAACTCGCCGAGAGAAATAGGAAGCCAGCGGCGACGGTGTTATAGTCGGGCCGTCTCGAGACAGAACCACGCGAGAAGAAGGCGGAAGAAGAAACCTGTCCCGCGCCCGTTGCGAAAGTGGAGTCTAGCGTGCAGCGCTCGTCAAAGCGTAATAAAAGGGTACCGTCGAGGCCTCTATGGAATTCAACGCGTCGAAATAAACTCGCACGGAAACGAGCTAAGGCCGGAAGTCGAAAATCGCAGAGTGTTGGATGAGCCGGGGCAACCCATGCTTTTTCTCCGCGAGCGATGTATATTTAATATGCCATCGTTTTTAAAGGGCAACCACGACAACAGCAGCGAGAGAAGGCTTCTATTCGTTCAGAGCCGCGCAGCAGCTCGCAACTTGGCAGGATTGTTTACGGCCGCACCTCCGACGGATTTTATAACCGATCTCGCAACGGACGGCGTGTAATACGCTACTGGCGCGTATACCTCATCCGCACGCTTTTACAGCAGTGTAGCTTTCCTTCAATACTTTAGTGCCGCCGCCGCCACAGCAGCAGCAGCCATAGCTCGCTATAGTCCTACAAGTGCAGCCCGAAGTCGAGGCCCTGCGTGCGATGCAGCTCGAACACACCGACGTAGGCACATGTGCGGCCGCCAGCAGTGTATAGAGCGGCAGCGTCGACGGAGGAGGAACTTTCTCCGTGCGGCGCGTGACCGGCCAACTTCCCAGTAGCTTGCAGGCGCGCGCGGACAGGCTATAGGACGCTCGATGCGAACATATATGTTACGTGCGCTGCAGCCCCCAGCGCGAAAAATCCGTACTGGCTCTTCCACTCGATCGTTCTGTTGCTGCTTCTGGCCATGTATATACGTCGCTCGTTTTATTAGCTCGGAGATGCCCCATTGCTTATCGACCTCTCCCGCTCTCGTACTTACTCCTGTCCTTACTCCAGCCTCCGCGCGCGCGTAAGGTGTTGGAAAAACTTGCTCTGCGGGGAAACTTCGAATTTCAAACGGGTCGCCTGCTACTGCGGCTTCGTTTCGGTGATACTCGCTCGGTGCAATGCTCGAAGGCCGGCTATTTCCAAGCCGGATATCCAAGAACAACGCCTTTCACAGCCACGAGATCGATGCGCGCGCGGAGCGCATAAAATTCAATCACGCTCCGTTATTTTCCGTGTCCCCGTCTCGTGCATACGCGATCCTGTATGTACGCGGCAAAGCCGTTTGAAATTGTTTGCTTTCGTGCACTGCGGATCGAGGCGACTCGCGCAGCCGTTTGATCGCCGGCGAATTTCGTGACGTTAGTAGGTAAACGGGCAGCTTTTTCTCTCGCCAGCGTTGCGCATCGGGAGGGCCCCGCGGAGTGCTTTATGAGCGAGCGCGTCAACGATGCGGCGCTTTTTAGGCGGGGATAATTACAGAGTGGCGCAAGAAACCGTTCGTCGACTTTTCTATTTTCCGTGTTGGCGTATTTTCTGTTTGCTGGCACTAGAACGCAGACGCGTACTCGGATCGTTTTTGCAGTCGTTCGCCATTCACTCGCTCGCTCTAGCGGCCGTCGACGAATGCCCGGCAGAGAAAAGGGATCGTTTCTGCGGCTTGGCGTTAACGTTTTTACGGTTCGGGACTCCCGGCGCTCCCCCCCCCCCCCCCCCCCCCCCCCCCCCCCCCCCCCCCGCCCCTCTCGCTCTCTTCTCCGTCTGGTCCGCCGCTCTTTTTTCTAGCGCGTTCTTCTGTCTCTCGCGCGCTCAGTGTGAGTGTGCGCGCGAGCCTGTGTAGCCGCTTCTCCCTTCTTTCTATCCGTCTGTCTCTCTGCCGTCGATGCTCCCCAAGTAAAATCGAAACCCCATTCCCGTTGGCGTTAATTCTCCATGGAATCGAACTCTGCGGTGGCGGCGTCGGTGCAATAGGATTTTCACTGCGCGACTGCTTCCACACCATCGCGTGCGCCACCCCGTATCTGGCGCTCGGTATATACGGCTGTACATGAGCTCCGCGGTTGCTTTCGCTCGCGTATATATCGGCGAAATGAGTCTGCGATAAAAGATTCAGGATCTCACGGAATTATTGACGAGAAACCGCCTCGTCGATCGGCCTGCGAGCCTCCCCTAACTCGCTTTCCTCTCTGGTGCCCCCCAGCCTGGCAATCCGCAATCCAAAGCGAGGATTATTTGGCGCTTTTCTAATGGCTCCGAGATACGCGAAACCGGAGATCTCCGTCGAACACCGGAGAAAGCGCAATTATCCGCTCTTTTCTCGTAAACAATTATTCGTCTTACGGGCGAGTCGCGCGACGTCCCTCCGGCAGTCGGTTCAGAATTCATCGGGCGTGACACGTGCGTGACAGGCGTTGTCGAATGGAAATGAAATAAAGAAAAGTGAAATATTCATTGCGCTGGTATAGCATGAAGTATTAACGCGTAGTTTTTCGCGAGGGTACGGGAGGACGGGGGAGGGGGGCCTTTACGACGACGACTGGATACGGCTCTCCGAGGTACTATACATTTAATTTTGTATGGCTGTAGTAGTGAATAAAATATCGCGCGGGGAGAGCCAGCGTCCTGCCGCCTGCGTATTGAATAGAGAAATTCCTCTGCGCACTCTAAATCAAGCGATTGCGCGAGTTTCTCAATTATTGATATAGTCAGGCGGCGTCTCGATACGTTTCAATCGCGGGAACTCGACGTATGCGCTCTTATGGCAAGGGGCTGAGTTAGCAACAAAGCCGCCGCACGGTGAGATAAAACTCATAAAATCGATCTTCTCTGCCCCCAAATCACCTGTGCGCGCAGATTGCCAAATTAAATAAAAAGGAAAACAGCGGAGGGGACTGCGGAGGAGACGCAGAGGCAGTAAGAGAAAGAGACGGACAGAGATAGAGAACGACGGCGGCAGGGGGCGAGAGAAAGAAAATAAAAAAGACTTTATATCTGAGTGCCCGGCAGTAAAACGCTAGCGTCACCTGCGATAGTTGCAGCTGGCTGCTTTCCTCCTTCCTCCCACATTCGCTCTCTTTCTTTCGTTTCCCCGCTCGCTCGTCGAGCGATCGATTCGGAAACGACCGCGGACAATCTCGGCTCCCGTGTTCTTCGAAACCTCGTTTGTAACCGGTCACGACTCAGGCGAAATCTCGCTCCCGAGATCCGAGAGGGAGCCCCGCGAGGAGGGAACCGGGAACGGCAGGGGGAAGAGGCAGCGGCACAAACATCGAGGAGCACGATCGCGCCGGGACTGCAAAATAAAGAACAGGACTGCGAGCGCAATCTGCCACGTAGCACGCTCTCGCGATTACCTGCCCGCATCCCCGGTTGCTGGCCGGCATTATTTCTTCATCGGAACAAAGCGCGCCGTGAAGGAAGTGCGCGCCAGGGACCACAGTTGAAACGCGCGTTCCTTCTCTTATACGCTAGGCTAGTGTGCCAAGTACAAAGCCCGGATCCTTCCGCATCGGTTTTTGTGATCCTTTATTATACAGGCTGCATTATGGATTAATATGTGAACAAACGAACGGAGCCTTTCGAGAATCGATTATTAGATTGGAGCCAGTGGTCGGTGAGCTGTACCTGAAATTTCGTCCGGCGACCAGAGGAGAAGCGAGTAGGCGAGACTCGCCTATATCGACAATGGATCGCTTAGCAGCAGAAACGCGTCAGCTGTCCGGGCGCCGAAAAGGGTTCGCAGCGTACAGCAGCTCTCTTGCCTCTCGCGCGCTCTATGATTGACAGTTTTACGGGGGATTCTCGAGCCATTTTCGGCTTTACGAGCCAGTGCGTGTGGCATATTCACTGCAGACTGTATGGCACTGCCACTGGGTCGTCACTCGGGGCTCAAGAGCCGAGGGGATCGCTCGCTCTCTGTCGCTCGTTGAGCTACAGAGAGAGGGAGAGAGAGAGAGAGAGAGAGAGAGAGAGAGAGAGAGAGAGAGAGAGATGTCTTCTCCGAGATGGATGCGGCAATGATTCAAAATCACAGCCGACATTACGCGGGTCAAGTGCGCCCGCTCTGTTTCTCTCCGCGCGCATTATACTTAGCTGCGGCGGAGCTGGTTCCCCCGAGGCTCGATGCATTATTATTCACAAAGCACGTGGCGCCGCGCGGCGAGACTAGCCGTCGGGCATTTTTTATGCCCGGCTTTCGAGGCGAATCGCCGAGCCGAGCTTAAAGTCCTTCCGGCGGAGGAACAAAAAATAAATAGAGAGGAGAGACCTGCCGATCTTCCCGGGCTGCGATTTACCGGGGGGCGTAGTCCGTCGCATAACACACGCGCTGGAAAATTTTAAATTCGCAAAGTTCATAAGTTTTCGCAGCGCGACAGCTGACACTTTCCCCCGTACATTCCATCAAAACTCTGGCCCAACTTTCGCACGTCGCCGGCCGGCTTCGCTGCGTCGAAATAACGTTGTTCTTGCGCGTTCTAATGCGCCGAAAAAGAGTGCATCGCACAGCTGCTTACCTCGCAATTGGAGTGGCTAATGTTGCTCAAGTTTAGCCTAAAGACCTTGTCCCTAGAACATACAAAGAAAAGAGAAATGGTTAGTCATTTTTTTGCCTTTCCTTTTGGAACACTTTATTCTGGTTAACGGTGAGATTAAGCGAAAAGAGGGTCCGCTCGCGCGCGCTGGATTTTTATTCTGCACGTCTGCACGATATTTTATTCTCTCTTATCTTTCGCGCGTTATATACGGTTACGGTTAGCTACGGCGCGCCTGCTTGCCTCGTGTTTTTGCGAGTGTCGCCCACGCCAGTAGTTTATTGAGATGCATTTACATTTTAGAGGAAGCATTATTAATTCATCATATCAGCAGAGGCGGCGGCGCTGGCCGCGTTGTGCGGCGGCGCCTCACTATTATAACACAGAGAGTCTTTCATTTGCTTGCTTCTCGCCGCAGCATACTGCAGGTATAGGTATAGCAGAAGCGAGATTATCTGCGCAGAGGTGCGCTCTGGATATATGTATCGAGTGCGAGGAGAATAGCTGAGCTGGTATAGATGGCTGCTGTATATTCGGTCAGTGCGAGTCTTATATTGGTTAGCGGAAGAGAAATACTTATACGACTGTTCCCCGGCGGAGCGAGTAAAGAGTGCCCGGGACGATAAAATCTTGGCTCTCTCTCTCTCTCTCTCTCTCTCTCTCTCTCTCTCTCTCT
>QLSS01000069.1:587446-597741 GCA_024372645.1 Trichomalopsis sarcophagae
CTCTCTCTCTCTCTCTCTCTCTCTCTCTCTCTCTCTCTCTCCGCTTCGCTGCACGGTATAGAGGTGAACGCGCCGATCTCGTGCTAGGTCACGATTACCTCGGAGATTTCCAGCGGCTCGAGGAGCTCCAGGCGCGGAGGAGAGCAAAGAGGCGCAAGGGAGTACGGCAGTGCGCTCGAAAGGAACCGTCGGCTTTCTCTCCGCGGAGAGGCAGAGACTGTCGCGCGATCGCAAATCGAATTCACCCACTTTCGCGCGCGCCGCGACAGCAGTCGACGGTATTTCGCGGCATTAGCGCCGTCGCTCCTGCTGATCCCGTTCATCGTGCGCGTTGATTATTCGACAGAACCGAAAAACGTATAAACGCCGGTTAACTTTTGCCCCCTCGATGCGCGGCCGTGAAAAAAACGCGAGCCAATTAGAAGGAGCGAAATGGATGAGGTTAAAAAAATTCCCAAGTACCCACTCGGAGATAAGAGCATCGATTTCAATTTGGAGCCGCAAAACAACCAACTCGCAACTCCGCCGGCTAGCACGCGAATGTGGGAAAAAAGTCTTTCCCGCTTTCGAACTGCCAGCAGCCAGTCTTTTAGCCGCGGAGCGTGTGTGTCGATATTTGACAACTTCTGTCGATAGCTGCCGTCGGGCTCCGAGGCGAGCTTCGTCGAATTTCGCCCCGGGCGGTTTCGGCATCGCGGAATATAACGCATCACCCAGTTCCGCGCGCGAGGTAAACATAAAGAGAGAGATAGTCGCGAGGAAAGCAATTAGGAAAACGAACGCTCGCCGCTCGATCGGGAATAATTATACGGTCAAGACAAACAACTTTCCCGAACAAGCGCCCCTCGCGCGCGCGAGGAACGAACCTACATCGGACAAACGTAGACGGAGACAGACAAATAGACGACTCGCGGCTAATGGCTGATGGAGGGTCACGCTATCGGCCGCGTTGATTATGTCGTTGGCGTCTATATCAGTTTTCATCCAGCAGTCGCCTAGAAAGAGGGAAAACGCGGGCGTGCAAAAAGAGAAGAGCTGCTGCTGCTGCTGCTGATGCACTCACGTTATTGGAGAGCACCCACACGTTCTGGCGAGAGAGAGAGAGATATAGAGAGAGAGAGAGAGAGAGAGAGAGAGAGAGAGAGAGAGAGAGAGAGAGAGAGAGAGAGAGAGAGAGACAGGGAGGGAGGCAGAACAAGGCCGCATGATAATTGGGAACGTTCAATTAGCGCGAGCCTTAATTGCGAGAAAACGATGCGAGCGTAGCCGCAAAACTCTCAAACCGGAATTAACTTGTGTCGCACTCCTAATTAACGGCGGTTACAAGAGTCGGCGGGGGATGACTCTCCTCGCGAACAGCCACCCGAAGGTAAAAAACAACGCGCGCACGAGTGAAAAAGATAATGAAGCTTTTGCACGAGCGCGCGAAGAAGAGCGCGTCGGGTCGTGACATTTTTCCGCGACTGCGGCCTCGCGCATCGCTGTGCATATAGACATGGGGGCGGGTACGGTGCGCGGGCGCGGGGGCAGTAACCGTTTTGCGCGACAATGCCACTTGTTCCCGAGCTCTTGCCTCGGCTGAATCCATCGCGATTTGCGCGCGGCATACAAATATGCGCGCAGCCACTGTGTGCGCAGGGCAAACTCATCGGAACGGGAAAAATAAAGTGCGCGCGGGACAACATTCACAAAAAGTTTTTGTAATGGATTGATCGATGAGCTGCCTCGCAACGCATACACGCGCGTGCAGCCGGGAAATAGAATTCGAAGCCGACGAGAGATGAAAAGAAATGGCACCGTCGAGCAAATATTTTGCTGCAAACACTCTTGTAGTCGATCTCGCGCGCGCCCGAACGATGCAGCCGAGGACAATGCCCGCGCGTAACTCCGCACATTCGGATGATAAAACGAGTTTCGATGTAAACGCTTAAATTCCCATTAGCTGAACCAGCGCGACTCGTTTCCCTCGAGTTAAATTCCTCGCTGAGCTCGCGTCCATACGAAATTTTCGCATCTTTGCAATGCGATTAAAAGCGCGCAATTAAATCTCGAGGAATTAATCCGAACGCGAAAATAAAGCATATTACGCAAAACACGTTCCCTATGAGGATGTTTGCCCTGCAAGCTCCGCCTAGGTGGAGCCAGTACGCGTCTCAGCTGTCATGGCCGCCACGCAGCAATAGAAGAACAGAATGCAGACTGCCGCGAATTCAAATGCATAATGTGGACAGCATGAAGGGGAGACGCCAATCAACTCAACATTATTTTTTGCAAAATTACTGCGAATTTTGCAAAACTCATGACACTCGTAGAATCCTACTCTTATGCCAATATAAGGCTGTTTCTATATTTTCGCTGCAGAGAATAAGTGAGGTGGACTATTTATACGATATAAAAAACTGTACATTGGCATAAGAGTAGCACAAAACGTTTGCAATTTAATTGCGGATTCTAAAGATGCCTTAGGTTTTGCAAAATTCGCAATAACTATGCGAATAATTATGTTGGTTTAGAGGTTCATTCAGCTATGTTCATCAATTTAATTGATGAAGTTAATGCAATGTTTATTAATTGAACGTTAATGCGCGCAAAGCGTATTACGAAATTATGCATCAAATACGAGCTTTTCTCCGCGGAAAGCTTTTATTATTATGATTATAACGTTTGTCGAGAAAAATAAATTCATATTTCAATGAACACACACGCGAATCGTTTCCGTGCGCGCTAGCATCATTCAATACTCGATGGACGCCGGCAGGCCACGGCACGCACGCGCTAAAAATAAACGGCACAAATCAGCGGGGGGTATTCGGAGTCGGAAGGAAAAAAAGGTTGTCGGCAGCGAAGGTAATTGTCGAAGAGAGAAAACATCCGGGAGCGAGAGAGCAGAGAGATAAGCTCGGCTGCAGATAATCGTGAAAAAGATATACGAGAGAAAGGATAATTTATCGTTACGAGCCATTCGAAGCGAAACGTCTATCAGTGGCGGGTCTCTTCTTCCTTGGAATTCCTATTGGAATTCGATTCTTTATAGTGGTACTGATAGTGCGAGAGCGCCGAGACTCGGCTCTCCGAGCGTTCCGTATATGTATACACGTATATACACGCTGCACGGAGCGCGGAACGGAGAGCGGCGCACCTCGGCGGCGGGCTGCGCGAGCGCGAGTGCAGGCACGTGGAACCGAGCCAGAAAGCCGGAAACGTTAAAATCGAAGTACCTGCCTCCTCCGGAAAATGCGATTTATCGTTACTACCCCCGCCCCGCCCGCCGACCCTTTTTCCCTTCAGCCTTTTCCAGATCCCGCTCTTTGATTGCGTTATAAAGGCCAAAAAGGATTAGTTTTATATAAGATGATCGAAAAAGTATCGCCATCAGCGAGACGGAAGCCACTCGAGATTTATTGCCCTCGGCTCTGCAGGCGTGCAGTTTTAATGATCTTATTAATTTAAGGGGGATGCGCTGCTGATGACTCGATCATCGTGCAGACGTTGGATGCACTCGGTAGACATTCGATTAGACGAGATTGTCGTGCCCTTTATAATTGAATCTTGTTTAATTTTGTCAGCTCGCATTATTCGCGGTTTGTTAGCACGAAGCGCAGAGCGGGGGATCGAACAAAGGATTTTTGGAAAAATTATTGCGGCAAAGATGTCGGAAGTGCCCGTATTTCCGTTGCTACAAAGTTCGAGGCGCATTTATTATCCCAAGAAAAGGTTTCTCTCCCTCGCGCGCAGTCCCCAGCAACAGCGGCAGCGTCGGTACAAGGACAAAGAAGAAAAAAGGAGAGGATAGCAGCCAGCAAATAGTTGGAAAGAGGCAAAGAAGGAAGTCCTCCGCAAGCTTGGCACCAGTCCCAAGCCGTTCATCCATGCGAATCGTTACTTCCGACCGGACGACTCGACAATCCAGGCTTCTCTTATTGCAGCTTCTCATTTTCTTCCACCACCTCCTCCTCCTCCTCCTCTTTATTCTCAGGCGGGAGATGAAATTTGGATTTGCCAAAGCAGCTAATCCGCGAACTCGATACAGCGCGTGCAGCAGTCGGCCGGCCCTCTCGAGAACTGACGAGTCGTGCGTCTCGATGTCAAGATCGCGACCCGACGACGCCCCCGCGGCTTTGTGCTCCCCGCGCATATTGTGCGACGGTAAGGTTTCTTCGGCATTTACCAAATTAAGATGGGGGTGCACACAAAGCGAGTTTCGACGGGAGACCGAATCGGGGAATAATATCCTCCTCCACTAATGACGCGACTCTCGTCGCTGCTGACGGCAACATCAGCCGCTTATTAGAAGAGCCGACTCGCGGATTCGAAATAATAATGTCGGCTCGGGAGTAGAGGACGAGGAGAGGACCCGTCCCGACATTAACAATACTTTCATGTGATTAATACCTTGTTTCTCTCTCGCTCGTCATCTCGTAACTTTTCTTTTTAAGCGCGCGCGGCTGACGAGCTTAAACGAGGACTCGATCCGCGAAACTCATTAGGACGCGAACTTTGAGTGAACAAGGGCCATTCACGCTGGCGCTGCGCTGCTTTTTTCCCGGACGTGGCGCGCGCACTATCCCCCGCGAAAGAAGAGGCTTTTGTCGCGCTGCTGCCGCTGCCGGAGACTCTTACAAAGCCGATTCTTCTGACTCGCTGAAGCGCTCTACTGACGAAAAAAGACTATATGTATACGTGCGTACAATGTCCGAGGAGCAGTGCGCACGTGAAAAACGCTTGTTAATTCTAAATACGGAGAGACATTCTCGTGACTCGTTGTTTCTATGTGTATATCTTCTGTTGACGCCAACCTTCGCCGACGACGATAATTACGAGGTTTTCCAAAGTCTCGCAGCGACGGTTCTTTTTATTCGCGTCATATAGAGCGCGATATCGTGCACACGCAAAAATATGCACGAGCTATAGGTCAGCGGGATCTGCGTAGCTCGCTTACGGCATCGGAAAATATTTTCGAAAACAATGCACCGCTTAATTGCGTTGACCTGAAAAGCCAGCGGTTGCATCAAACTAATTGACACGTTCGGGGAAAAAACAATGACGCGTCGAGAGCTCAAAGCATCGATCGAAAATAATATAAAACCATGCAAGAGAAAGTAAGGGCCATAAAAAGATGAATGAACATGAGCGGAGTGCCTACATCTCGTGCAATGGTACAAATCCCGTGCCATTAGCGGAGAAGCAAGCTCGGAAATTAGAGGGTTCTGGGAGGAGAAAAAAGCAGGGAAGTGGAGATAAAAGTCTTTGCAAGTAAGCAGCAGTTATCGGCAAGACATCAAAGAACCTATCAAAAGTATAGCAGTCGGTCGGGATAGAGCAAGTATATAAAAGCCGCGCGCAGCGACGACGGTATATATAGCATAGCAGTCAATCGATACTTACATCGCTCCGACGTACAAGGCGTCTCTCTTGCTGTCCAGGTAGAGTGTCCTGTAGTACAGCATGCCGCAGCTGAATTCGCGTACGTGCTCTGGAAGCAGAAAAAAGTTACGCAGGATTAGCAGGCTGTCAGCTCGGCAGTCTTTGCTCGCGAGCGGACGAGGGCCGAAAATATACCGTCCGAAGCTCTCGTTGGCCTGGGCTCGTCGCCGTTAAAATTTTATCGCGACTTTTACAATAACGACGGCGGCCGCGGAGTAATCCGGCCAAAGCCGACTTTTACTTGAGCGGATAACTCTCGCGTGTAGCCCCGCGGAAATTACAGGGCGCTTAATACGTCGATCCGGCGATATCCGGCTGCAAAGCCAAGACACAGCCAGCTACTAGACGAATGTCAATAGTCCAGAGGGTACCTGCAGAAGGCGCAGCGGCAAGTGGTTTTAATTAATTCGTCGGCGGCAGTCGGGAGAAATCCTCAGTAAAAACAAAGGGAGGGCTGCAAAGCTCGCGCGAGGATAAAGCCAACGCGCTTTTCCTCCCGCTCCCGATTCGAGTTTTCACGTGGGACGGGCTCGACAATGATCTGCTTAACATAAGAAAGAAGTTTCAGCCCCGCGCTGTACAGACTGCGTGGCGCGCTAGACTAACAGAGAGAGAGAGAGAGAGAGAGAGTGAACTAGCGCCATGTATTCGGAGAATGAGAAAGAGAAAGAGCTGCGAGCGATATCGCAGGGGCGCACGAGCGAGCGAATGAAAGGGGTCTAACAAGATTCTCTCGCGCGCGCTCTCCCCTCGGTTTTCGGCGCTAGCTGCCCCCGCTCTCGCACGCAGTCGATTCCGAAAAGCTCTCTCTATCTCTCTCTCTCTCTCTCGCTCTCTGCATCTATCACTATCTTCATTCAACCGAACGACATTTCGTTCTCTCGCTCTGCGCGTTGTCACTGGGGAGGGCCTGTCTCTGCGACGCTATTTATGGCCGGGACCGCGCTGCTCTTGGCTGGGAGCGCACGCGCGTGTTGTTGTATACGCGTATGCTTAACATTTAGTTAGGGGGATTATTCTCTTCGGAGAGAGTATGCTCGACACGCGATAAGAATGTGAATTTCCAAACTTGCCAACCCCCTCCCGCAGCCAAGCGAGAGCCGCGTATCTTCTTCGCTGGCACTTCTTTAACGCTCCTGTTCTCGCTTCGGCTTTAAGCCCTTGCCTAATATCTATCATCGACTTCTCTTCTGCGCGAGATATATGTGTAGCAGCGACGTCGGGCTTATCCGATGTTTATAATGCGTTCCGCGCCGGCTTACGGCTATCGGTGCGGCTCATGATATTTACGACGCACACACGTACGCAGAGAGAAGAGAAAGGGCTTTTCACTTTCGCCTTTTTTCTCAAAGCCTGAGAAATCAATCGATCGGACATAATGGATAATTCTTTGTGGCTTCTCTCCGCCACCGCTTTCAAGGGATTTTCTCTTTTTGCAGCTCTCGCGCCGACGATAAAAGAGGTTTACATCGTGCGCGCAGTGCAAAATGAAAAAATCGACGCGCGCGCGCGAGAAATAGAGGCCGAGCTCGAAATTAAAACGGACGCGGGAGCGTGGAGATAGAATAAGCCGCAAGCGGGCGAGAACAAAAGTCGGGGGATAATTTATCCGAAAGAGATAAGGCAATCAATATGCGCCGATAAAAAGTATGGGGCGGCTGTGTGCCGGAGGGAGAAAGGGCGGAAAGGGAAAGGATTCATCTGGCGCGCGCGCACACACACACACACACACGGACACGTTGACGCGAGATTTTCATCTTGGTACGGCAGCAGGACTAGGCTCGACGAAAGCCATTACTGATCCCCGGCGTTAAAAAGTTTTCCAGGCCGAGAAAGATGAGGCAGGCCAGATAAGTCGGTGTGGAACTATCGGGCCGCTACGTATGAGTATAGGTATAGAGGATCGCAACTTCGCCTCGGCTCGAGAGGCGCAGATACGATCGCGCGCAGCCAGTCCGAGGGGTTATTAGCGCTCGAGATAATAGCTAACGACCCTCGGCATAGGAAGCCATCTATTTGAATTCGGGGATCCCCAGAAAACAGCGGATCGCCGCGCGCTAAAAATTCCTTCGATCCGAGCTTAATTAAAGCGCGCTCCAACTTTTTCTTCCTTCGCCAGAAGTCGTGCTCTGCGTGTCGCCAGAGGAGGCACTGTTCAGTCCACGCAAAAGCCCGATTGTACAGGAGAAGAGAAAAGACTCGAATGTCCTTCAATTAAAAAAACCCGCATGCGCAACTCGTTATCCGCCCCCGATGTTTTCGCCTTCTTCGCTTTTATATCTTATTACCATTCTATGCCCGCGCGCCGCTGACTGAATAATCTCGCAAGCGACGCGCAGACAGCCGCTCTCTCTCTCTCTCTCTCTCTCTCTCTCTCTCTCTCTCTCTCTCTCTCTCTCTCTCTCTCTCTCTCTCTCTCTCTCTCTCTCTCTCTCTCTGTACCAGCTCGATTCAATTAAATCTCGAGGATTTCTCGTAGCTCTTATTGCTGTGTCTCGCGAGCGGGCAGGACGAGCTCGATCGCTCGAGCTGATAAATCGGGCAAAAATTCGCTGGCTAAACAGCGCCGACTATATTCTTTCTCACTCTCTGCCTCTCTCTCTTTCCGATGCGCATTGACTAACAGTCGGCGTCGCTGAACTTTCTATAAAGTAGGGCGGCAAAACTAGAAAATCGCTAGCGAAAGAGAAGAGAGAAAAAGGAAGGAGGCGGGTGCCGTCGCCGCCGGCGCGATATTGACTTAATCGCTTTTCCTCGCGCCCGCGCGCCTGCCCTACTTTTTAAACGTCTTCCACAGAGAGCGCGGGAGCTATAGCTACCTCGCGCTGGAATATTTACGCCGGGCAACTTCCGGGGTGTGCCGGCGGGATCGCTTTAGCGCATCGAGAAAAATCTCGCATGCGCGCGCCCTTACTCGATTGCCGCGAATTATTGCGCATCGCGAATTTCGCAGCGGGGAATTCCGAGCATATGAGCTATGTTCGATATGCCCTCGTACGCGCGATGCGCGTGTCGATCGATCTTCCGCGAGCGCATTAGAACGCAGTTTCCCGGAATCATCGCGCACTTGTTCTCGTGATAATCGCAGCGAGCAGCGCGCCGAGTGCAAAAAAGGACGAACCTTGATTCCGAGCTCAGCAGGGAACTTTTTCCCCGTAACCGGGTTAGCTGCGCAGCGACGACGCGAGATATTCCGACGAGCCGCGAGGATTTTAAAAAACATTTATTCCCGACCGCGAGAGCGCGGCTAAATGAGTTTACGCTCGCTAAGAAGAAGGAAAGCCAGAAAGAGGAGGATGTTATATAGAGGCTCTGGCGGATACGCCCGCGACGATCGAATGTAAATGCCGAGAGCGCCGGCGCGCGGCCGCGAGAACAATGGCTCGGGATTATGACTCGGGGGACAATGGGGCGCTAAATTGGTTTCGTGCCCACGCTCCGCTCCTTGGATAGCACGCGCTCGTGACTCACCCAGTGTGCGCGGCTTACGAATGCCGAAAGATTTTGCCAAATTTTATTTCCCGGCGACTCTTATCGGCGGGAGACGGAAAATATTTCAGCGAGCTAGCGCAGCTTCCCGAGGCTTTCCTCTCCCCGACTTTTCGGATCCGTTTTTTCCCGCGCGCTTGCTCGCTCCCGGAGCGGCGCGAGTCGATGAACTTGCGGCGTTACGATTTTACGCGCGGAAATAAAATCGGCTTTCGTTATCATATAACAGTGTAGGTATACTGCGCGCGGCGCGTGGCATTGTGTATAGCCGCACGTGCGCACTGGGCTATCTCCCTCCCTCTCCATCAGAGCTCGAGGCCGAGTTATAAAATTTCCGGTTTTATTTTTATCATACTTTCGCGACGTAAAAACGCCTGCGCGACCTGAGATTTCGCGATTCCCTTATTGTAAAGCCTGTATAGGTATGCTGCTCCCGGCGTAATAAATTCTTTCACGGCTAACTGATTCTTCTCGCGAGGTTTATTTAATCAAGTCCGGCCGCGTCTGCCAGATCGAAAGCGTCGCCAATAAAAAGCGTCTGCCCATTTGTTACTGCGTTATCTCCGCTTGTTTTGCTATCTGGAAACTTTATGGGCCGCTGCTCGTAAAATTTATTGGCGCAACGAATTTTTTAAATTCGCTCCTCCAATCTGATCGGAAAGTTTATAAAACTTCATTGTACTGCGCTCGCCCCGACTCCGATCGATGACGTTTCAATCAAAGCGCGACTCGACGACGCAATATTAGGAGAACGAGAAAAATGCCCCTGCGCGTATAATTTCTGAAAACCGCGACGAACGACTTTGGCATCGGGTCGGCGGCGGAAAAAATGCCGAGAGAATAATAGCCAGTGCGAGAATGCGAGAAGGGCGCTCGCTCGCGTGTGGAAAAGCCCGCGCGCGCTTCTTTTGTTCCAGTTCGTCAAGCTTATTTTATGGTCTCGGAGCCGTACGCTCCATCCCCTCCGATATTAAAAAAAAATCTTACATAGCTCGACTTTACGGCTCGTGATATATGGGGCTTGCGGCGCTGAGCGGCTCTATAGGTATGGGTGTACGCACGAGGTCCCGGGATTCGCAATTGAATAAATTCCCCTCCGCGGTGCGTAGAGTAGAGCGCGCGAGAGATTAGGAGCGGGCCGCACGCGCGCGATCATTTTTTACGTTCGCCTGGCTCGCTTCCAAGTGCGAGCGTATAGGTAACGCGCACGCAGCCACGCGCGCGGGCATATGACCGCCGAAGATTACGAGGGGGTTACCCGCGCCTCGCGCACGACCGTGTCCAATTTCCAACGTTATTATTATTTTAATCCCCCGAGTCCGCGAGGAGAGTTATTCTCTCTCTCTCTCTCTCTCTCTCTCTCTCTCTCTCTCTCTCTCTCT